>OY759225.1:28419950-28909983 GCA_963662175.1 Aradus depressus | reverse complement strand
TAAAACTCATGCCTGGGCTTTAACTTCGAGGTCATATCGCCTACTACCACAGTGCTCTTTCGTCACTCTGGTAGACATGAGCCCGACTCTACTATGGGAGTCGTAAATTTTTCCAGCCCACAATTTTTATACACCTAGGATCCCCCATCTGAAGGATTTGGTGCGTAAGTTTTTTTTCACATTCCAGATAAAATAAAGTAAGGGGTTTTGAACCCACGATTTTGAACTCAGTAAGCAAGCAGGCATACCACTGCTACCGGCGTCCTCAAAAATAGCTATTTATGCCCCGTACTCTTTTAGCGTATTTACCTCGGAGTTGGTGGGCTAACGAACCTTTTTTACCTGAGTGACAGCTTAGTGACCGGCCATAAGAACAACGATGTAGGTATATCATGGACTAGGTATATAGTTATGTGGAGGGCATCCACATAAGACATCAGAGGTAGCGTGCTTGGTTACTGAGCTCAAGATCGCGGGTTCGAAACTTTTTAACTGGAAGGTGGAAATACCTTGAACCTAGGTGAATAAAAATTCCTCATGTCCACCGAGCGACGAATGACCGCTCTGGTAGTAGGCGATATGATCACCACCGGGCAACACTGGATACTACAGCTAGTTATACAAATATTTCATTTTTTCTAATTTTACTTTTCTAGATATAGGGTAAGTTATGTAATCGGTCTGAATTATGATATTGAGTTATTAAAAGAATTTAAAATGTTTTCCGTCTCCCTGAATATAAAAATGGAAAGAAAAAAAAATCGTTGAATAATCGGTAATTTATTTCCGCCATTTCGATTCTTAACTTCGGCCCATTTGGCTAAAAATCAGTAGCTGTTTTACTCTGTGACTTCTCAATTTTCACGTGAAATTTTTTTATCGATACATTTATTACATTAAATTTTATTAAGGTTTTTTTATTTTAAAATAAACTCTCCCCCCCCCCCCCCCCCCCCCAATAATCCCCCTTTCCCTATGAGTAATTTAGCTGAAAGAGAATAGATGTCGTCCTCATGGGATTCATGAATTACATATATTGGAATACATAATTACTACTGTTACATTATTACATATATTGGAATATGCAATTACTATTGCGAAAATAATTTGTGGAGCTAATTGAACCGCAGCTTCGCCCATATCTCGCGATTAGCTTGTCACTTAAAATCAAAAGAAACGAACTTTTATCATCTTCAAGGCAACTTCTTTTATGTTTTCATTCAAAAGTCGGGTTTTTTGTGTCAAATTGAAAAAAAAAGAAGAAATTGTTTCTCAAAACTTGATCCTTTCATATCCCCGCGTCACCTATAGCTTGTGATAGGAAATTTTGTGTTCTACAACTTACTTTTTATTATTTTTATCTCAAATTTAACAATTTAGCTTCAAGATTCAAAAAAAACTTTAAATAAATTAAACAATTTTCAATTTTTGACCTCTGATATGTCGTTTTATACCTTGACTTAAAAAAAAAATTTTTTTTAGAAAACTCCAACAAATCTAATAGAAAATTTTACGTTTATTAATTCTCTGTTTATTTCAATTTGTCATAACACAACTATTTTTTCAAATTCTCATGCCGCTCATATTTCAAGATTCGTAAGTCGTAGACAATTGAAAATATGCTCAATCTCTAGAACATTTTATGCTTCACAATTAAGGTTATATGACATTTTGTCGTATCTGCACTCATTTCAGAGCCCATTGCAAAATTGTACAAAATAGCCAAACCTGAGGCATATCTTCCAAAATGATTTGCGTCCCGGAAAAGTAAATTAAATTTTCAGAGAATTGTACGCTTTTTAATTTCAATAAGAGCACGTTTTTTCTATACGAAAATATATTGTCAGATATTAACGAAAATTTAGACAAAAATACAATTTTTGGCAACTTTCTCTACATTTTGTGCTTCATCAGCTCAGGAGTGGCAGATTCGCGTTTAGTTGGTATTCAGGATGGATACTTTCAAAATGTATTTATTCAATTTACTGTAGGTACTAAAACTGTCGATGTAATGAATGTATCCATAAGAAATTGTTTATGTCCTCGGTAAGATACCTATTAATTTTCAGCCAAATTGATCGAATGGATGAAAGGTTTAGAGAGAGAGCGAAAACTTTGTTCATTATAAATAATTTTTCAGTATGAAAAAAGTATCGTGTGCTGTACGATGTATCCAAGCTATTTGCCCATTGCCTGACATCCTATTTGCCCATTGCCTGACCCCCCTCCCTCTATTTAGTTTGCCAGAATTGCCAACCAGAGCCAGCCTTTTAATCAACACACTTTCTGATTAAACTTTGATTAGGTCCATGCAAACACCGTTATTCAGAATTCGTGTCAAAGTTCATGCTCGTATTAATTGATTATTTGACTTTTTGACCACACAGTTTACCTGGTATTCGATTATTATTATTAGGGACTCGGGCCCGAATCGCGCGTTGTTGTTCGACCTCGAATCTCTCTTAAATGTTCGACCCCAATCTCGACCAGGTGTTCGACCCCGAATCTCGTCTAAATGTTCGACCCCAATCTCGCCCAGGTGTTCGACCCCGAATCTCGCTCGCCTAAATGTTCGACCCCCAATCTCGACCAGGTGTTCGACCCCGAATCTTGTCTAAATATTCGACCCCCAATCTCGCCCAGTTGTTCGACCCCGAATCTTGCCTAAATGTTTGACCCCGAATCTTGCCTAAATGTTCGACCCCCAATCTCGCCCAAGTGTCCGACGCCGAATCTCACCTAGTTGTTTGACCCCCTATCTCGCCAATGACGACACTCCCTAGGCGTTAAGTTGCTCTCATTTAGAACTAATCACTGTCACTGCTGCTGCTAAGCAGGTCTCTAGGCCATTGACTCTTAAGGCGTCGGGGAGGTGTGGCAGAATGGAGAGCACGGACTAGAGAATTATTGTGGTGTAACTAAAGGAGGAAATTAATTTTTTTATAGTTGGTTTTAGCTACTTCGGTGACGCGCGTTAAGATCGATGGGAAGGGTTTTGTTTGAGACGTAATAAGGAGCATTGGCTATTGTCCGAAATATTTAAAAATTAATGAAAGTGTATTTTTATTCATTTTGTATTTTTATTCAAGATTTCAAATGGACACGAAATTTTATTTTTAATGTTTTTAAGTCTTCACTGTCAGGAGGGACCGGGAAAAACCCCTTGGGGCGGAAAAAGGGACATTTCCTTTATTTTATATTGTTTCACAATATCTGTGCAGAAAATGTTAAGGACGACACCTACTAATTTTTAACCAAATCGGTTTAAGGGAGGGGGTGGATTGAGGGGAAGGCTTAAAACAAAAACTATAATAACTACCTTTGTAGTGAATGTATTGACACGAAATTTTGTATGTAAATTCAAAGCATTTTAAGGACGACAACTAATAATTTTCAGCGGAAATCAACCGAAAGGGACAGAATCAGAGGGGCTCAACTCAAAAATCTCAATAACCGATATATCGACACAAAATTTAGTATGAGGATTGAAAGGTCACAATAACTCAAATATTTCAGCCCAAACGGTCAATTGACTTGATTAATTCGTGCTCGTGAAGATCTTTTTTTAAAGACTCTTTTAAAATAAGTATGTGCTTAAGTTGAGGAGCGAAGTGAGGGACTGAGTGCTTTTGTGTTTGTATAAAGATTAAAATATTTAGAAAGATTTTTAAGAAAAACAAAAAACAGGGAGATGAAGTTAGAATTAATGGATTATGTTATTAAAGGATACAGAGTGTAATTAGTCAGCGTCGGAGGTGAGGATAAAATATCTCAAAAAATGTTTTTAACTTTTATTTTGATTTTGAAAAACAACTTTTAAAAATATTTTTTAAAAAAATAAAATGTTTTCATTTTACAGTGTAATGTAATGCAGGCTGCCCTTTTTTGATCTAGTTCGTGTATCATTGAAATCCTACCTTACAGACCATTTAGGGTATGTTACTTCTCTGTGTAGACGTTTGTTTTACACACAGCGCTACCTGGATCTTTTTAATTATAATGTAAACTGTAATAATTATAGTTTAACATGTTTTAACAGAAAATATAAGAACACTGTGAAAATATTCATACGTGAGTCTTGAAAAAGAGCAGAGGGCGCCGGTAGACTTGGAA
Source organism: Aradus depressus (assembly GCA_963662175.1). Lineage (NCBI taxonomy): Eukaryota > Metazoa > Arthropoda > Insecta > Hemiptera > Aradidae > Aradus > Aradus depressus. The sequence continues at coordinate 28,905,870 of OY759225.1, read as the reverse complement.
GTAGCTTGTCTACTGATTAAAATCGGGGGTTCGAAACGCGGCCGAGGTCTTTAGGTTTTTTTTATCTGGAAGGTGAAAAAACTTTGAGTACACCGTCCTTCTTATGGGACGTTAAGCTATAGTTCCGAGCTTGTTACTCACTAAATATCCGTATCCTAGGTGAATAAAAATTTTAGGGTAGGCAAAATTTAGGACTTCCATAGTAGAGTCGGCCTCATGTCCACCAGAGTGACGAAAGAGCGCTATGTAGTAGGCGATATGAGCTTGTAGTTAAAGCCCTGGCATGAGTCTTAATAACTCATTAACTCAAATCTGAGAACTTACCAGCGAGTATATATTTTATAAGAAACAATTTTGGTAGGAATACATTTTTGGATAGAACTAATAGTTTTCTTGTATATCAAGGAAACTTCCAAAAATATGTGTTTCAAAACTTCTGGATGGTTTTCGGCGAATATTTTGAAAACCGGAACCCTTCATTCCAAATTTTTAGTTCATAGTTACAGTTGTAGATAGCTCATAACTTTTCAATCACTTAACCATACACGCAGAGAAAGACATCATCACGAGAATGGTCAATACGTATTCAGGGGACCTTGAAACGTCAAAATCCGTTAGAACCTCGATCTCGGATTTTCGCACGATTAAAATACTTCCTTATATTGTAGGTATAAGAAAGTAAAAAAATATACAGTTGATCTGATACCACCGTATTATTTATTTGATAAGATTATGTTATTGTTATTTTTTTTTATTTATTATTAAACAATGGATCCTCTCCCATGTAATTTTTTCTCTATTAAAAATTGTCTTGGCCGTCAGGCTCCGGTTTTGCTGACACCTGACATTTCTGCCTGGATTTCTCATTAGTAATTCTGTCAGAAATAATATCTTGGACACGATAATGAGGGGGGTTGTCAAAAGAACAAGAAAAAAAAATCGTAGGTGAATCACCGCCAGTGTACTTCCCCAGCATCAATTAAGTTTACGCTCTCTCTCTCTCTCTCTCCAAATTCAATTAATCGTTTGGGCTGCAAAATAAACATATATTAAATTTTGTGTCGAGACATTCATTAAATCGGCTGTTCTTAGGGTTTTGGAGTCGAGCCCCCCCCCCCCCCCCCCCCCCACTCCTCTGACCCATTTTCCTTTGGCCCATTTCGCTAAAAATAAATAGATGTCGTCCTTATGGGGTTTTGAATTTACATATGAAATATTGTGTCATTACTTTCTTTACAACGGTTTTTCTGTTAAGTCTCCCCTTAATTCCCCGTTTCCTTTGTACGATTTGTTGAAAGTCAATAGGTAGAACCCCCCTATCCTGGGAACATATATAAAATGTCGGGTCGATACAAGCACACCTAAACTAGTATAAGAAAGTTTCGTATTCCGAGATCGAGGTTTCAACTGAATTTCACGTTTCAAGGTCTAAGTACGTTTTGACCATTTTCGCGATGATGTGTGTGTGTATTTGATTGAGAAGTTGTGAGCGCTCTACCGCAATAACGATTGTAGCTATGAACTTGAAATTTGGAATGAAGGGGTCACATGTTCTAACTTAGATTTTGGTCGATATCGAACGGAAATTAGGACCACTTTCCCCCGGGACCTAACTACATTTTAAGAGATACAGCTTATATTTATGAACTAATCAAAACTTTTTTCGAGTAATAATTGTAGAGAATACTGAAATACATAATTTATATGAAATACGATTTTTTACAGATCGTCCGGTTTTGGAGATACATGCCGAAAACCATCTTGAAATGTAGTTTTGAATCACATATTTTTAGATGTTTTTTTGATTTACCCGAAAACGGTTAGTCCTATCGAAAAATTATTTCTTACCAAAATTGTTCCTTATAAAATTTGCAATTCCTAATAAGACCTTAAATTTGAGATAGTACCAATATGACAAAAGTTATAGCGCCCAAAGAATGTAAAGTAAATGTTTATAAGGAATATATATAATTGTAAGTAATTTTTAAATCGTAACTCATAGCAATGAACTTACGAAATATGGTTTTTGTACTGGTAGTTTTTTTGAAAAACGTTTTGAGTTTGGACTGGAATGCTTGGATACGAGAGATGTTGGATTGTTTAGCTGTACCCCAAAGTTCGAGTTCGTAGGTCAAAATTAGACGTTCAATGGTCTTGTAAATCGTAAATTTGTTGTTAGTACTCATTTTCTCCAAGTAGTCGCCGTAACAGTCCGTATCTTCGATTCAGTTCTTGTCGTTTAAGTCGTGTATGTGGGTTCCATGTCCAAGTCTACTGTCTAGGTAAAACCTGAGATAGCGACGACAGTAATTAAGGTTTATGAGTTGAACTCTTCTCTCATACCATCCTTTCCCTTCGGCCGACTTCATTGAAAATCAACAGGTGCATTCCTTATTGAGTCCTGGAACCGCACATAAAGATACATTCATTCTATCGATATTTAATACTCTAAATTTGTGTTAAACCATTCCTACACAAGTTATATAATCGATCAGAAATTGGAAGTTGATTTTTAACAGGAATTTCATGTTTTCCGACACCCTGATTTAAAAAATAAAAAAATAAAATAGTCTGTGTCTGTGAACATGATAAATCCCGATAGAATGCATGTATCGACACGAAATTTTATATATGATTCCAGAACCTTAAAATGACGACACCTATGGATTTTCAGTTAAATCGGTCAAATAGTAGGAGAGAATTACGGGGGGAGGCTAAACACAAAAACTCTATTAACTGCCGTAGTAGGTAGTAGCCCAAATGGTCGACTGGTTTTGGAGGGGGGCGAAAAGTTAATTGATTAATTCGTTCTGGAGAGGTACATTGCCGTTAATTTACCGAAATTTTTTATTTTTCTAATTAGACGAATTTCTGAGTTATTTCATAACGTCCCATACTTCGTAAAGGTAGAGAAGCAAAAAAACTGAAAGAAAAACTGAAAGAAACCGCACCCCGGAACTGTCTTGTTGATAGTGAGGGGGGCCACTCAAAGTCCCTTTTATAGTTTAAGTAGCGTATAATTATGGTCAAAGGCTCGATAGCTGAGAAGAGCCAACTTAATTGAAGCTATTAACTAGATCAAGTACCCAGTAAATGACTATTAGCAATAGGGATGGAAAGTTGAGAAGGTTAGAAGACTGTTTTGTGGTCGGAGCTCAAGAGGTGCTACCACGCTATGCATATAAAGTGATACTTTACCTTCTAGGGGGCCATTTTAGTGTAAAAATATAGAAGACATCAAACTAATAAAGGTTAGATGGAGGAAGGGCTTATAATAACAGGTTTTATAGGAATACTTGTGATAGGAACTGTTACCTTAGTTTGAGATCTGAATTCTGTATACTATCCTAGGAAAAGTCCTCTTTATCTACAAAAGATCCTACTTGCTTAATGAAAACAAAAACATAGCCGGAATAACTTTGCGAAATAAAACAACCTTTCAATTTCCGTAACTAGGGGTAACTTTACTCAGCTTTTTCATAAATTTCACTTTTCATCAAGATTTTAAGTACCATCCAGTCTGTTTCTTAAACTTCTCTGGGATGTTCCACTTTTCGTTGTTTCCGGCATTTTTTCCTCCAGAGGTGTCTTCTTTTTTCTTCGTTGGACAATATTTCGGGACAATTGCAGGTCCCTTCTTCTGGTCACTATGAACCTACCATCCAGTCTTCATAAATTGATGTTTTTGTTATTAAAGATTCTCTTAGATCTGTAGTTTCAGAATATTATTCTAGTTTTTGAATTCTGACACATTTACTATGTTTTTTTTATTTTTTTTGTAAGTGGCGTAAAGTTAACTTCGGGGGTGGGATACTTTACCCCACTTGTAAATATCACTAATTTCTCACAAGAAAAAAACCTGGAGTAATGTAGAAATCTAATATTTGAATTTTACACCATCGACAATAACTACCATATTTTTTCCCTGTGAAAAAAGTTACATTTTTCTCCAACAAAAAAAAAAAAATCAAATATTCTTTCAAGCCATATTTTTTTGGAAAGGTATGAGGTTTGATCAATCAAAACTTTTTTTTTGCAGTGGCGTAAAGTTACCTCCCAAGGAGCAAAGTAACCCCTAGTTACGGTACCCCATTTGACAAAAAAAATTACGCAACTTAATGTTTACTACCTAGACCTTCGAGCTTATCATCTAATATGACTTGCCATCAAAAATTGTAGTATTCAAAACTTTAAACTGAACTTAGAATCAATAATGAAGAATTTTTAAAACTAATGTCATTTTAATATACTTTACATAAGTATTGTCTAACTCCATTAGCGATCATTTCATGTCAAAACTTTAGTTAGCCATCTTTTATATATCTCCTTTAAACTGTTTTCCCGCGCTCAGACCGGGGCCTTGTGGGATTTTTCCTCAAATTTCACTTTGTTATTTTGTTTGTAAACTTTATATAGTATATTATATCAATAATTGTAATAATTATATTGTCTATTTAATGTTGTCTCACTGTATCTATATATTATACTGTATAATTTGCAAAAATAAAAACTTATAGAAAAATAGAAAAAGGGTCAACGATACTTAACATTTTTTTTGAAGAGATATTGTGAAACACTTAATAAAAAATATAAAGAAAAAAGTATTTTTTTAAAAATATTGTTTACTAGCTGCAGTACTCGTATCAATCTGCATTTACAGATCATAACCTACGTGGCATTTTCTAACCTTTGTTTACCTTTGGGAGCCATGGTGGCCGTGCGGGCTAGAGCGTAGGGCTTTGGTCGCATGGTCTCCCATGGTTTGCGGGTTCGAATCCCGTCTGGGAGTGAGTTTTATTTCATAGATAGAACTCCCTCCCGGGGCCATAGATGTCGTAAATAACCCAGTGACATGGCTAATGCATTGTACATAAGGCAAAAAAAAAAAAAAAAAAAAGTTTGTACTAATCTCACAAAAAATATTAATTATTAAGTAACAGATCACATTTGGATAAACCAAAATCTGCATTGAAAACCGATAGTAAGTATTGACAATAAATGTGCTATATTACAAACGCCTCCGGATAGTTTCGTTCATCATATTGGAAAAATTGCGTATATAACTGACATTTGATGTTTTTTCTTCATTTTCTCGGTAACAGTGCTTCTGACGGGTGAAATGCGATCCCTTTAATCCAAGAACTGACAAAACAAAAACATATATATTTATTGCGAATATATTGTGACGTGTAGAATGGGGGGGTCACAAAGAATAAAAGAAATTGTTATTCTTTATAAAAATAGTAGGAAAAAAATAGTAAGTACAAATAAATAAAAATGTAGGTACATCTTGGCAAAAGATATTAAAAGCAAGAAAAAAGAATATGATTAATTGTAAAAGAAAAGACTAACCTGATGACATTGGGTGGGGGAAAAGATGGCGAGAAGGGCAGAAGGAGCCGACTCGTGGTAGTAGGGTTTTGTAGGATCTTGGAGGAGGTGTGGTGTGATTTAGAGCATCTTGGAGGAGGTGTAGTCTGTTTTTGGAGGAACTTGGAGGAGGTGTCGGGTGTTTTGAAGAGCGTAGAAGGAGCGTAGAAGATGGAAGATAGCAAATTTATATGAAGGATTGTCGTGGAAGAAGAATAGAGAAAAGTCCCGAGAAGGTTAAATTTTTGTATATGGAAGGAAGAAAAGGCTGAGAAGAAAGTTACGAAGAAGGAAAGATACAAAAGAGGATATAGGATGCCGTGAGTTGCCAGAAATTTTATAATCCATATTTATAACCATATAGTTTGTTGTCATTTGCCAAGAGTACATTTTTTTGTCTAAATTAACTTAGAGGAGGTTTATTTAATCTATTGTCAAAAAATTATAATAGTTTACTAACCCATTAACCTTTTTTTTTAAACCATTTACAAAAAGAAATTAAAAATATACAACTTATAAAACCTTATGATTAAAAAATGTAGTTATCATTTTTCCTTCATTTTTACCTAAGCACTCTAAATAAGGAAAAGAATGCCACCCCTGTTTTTTTTTTGTTAGATTTATAAATTAAAGTAGGAAACTAATCAATTCATAGAATCATTAGTTGTCTCATTGGCGCCCAACGTGGGGCATTTGCTAAAAAAAATGAACAAATAACCAATTCATAGAAATATTAGTTGTCTCAATATATAATATATATTATGTATTCGCAATAAATTTGATATGTAAATCCAGTGGCTATATATTGAATATTAATCAAAGGGAAGGGGAAGATACTTAACTAATCGATTAATCACTTCCCCAGTACAAATTAATCAATTAAAGCTCAAGCGATATCTTTTGTTCAAGTCTTTTGCTCTCCTGTCCTCATATTCATTATGCTCCTGTCCCCGCACATTCTTTCTGCTCTTCTCTCCATATTCTTCGTGCCTCTCCTGGTCTACGAAAAAAATGTGCTTTTAGTGTATACTGTTTCAGCCATATTTGCCCATAAAAAGGCAAATATCATAAAATATATACCAATTTATATTAAACAATTGTCGGTAGGATTTTGTAAATCCGGGTGTTAGTGAGGTCTGATAGAATGGTCTTTTCGTTATTTATCATGGAGCTCTAGAGTTATTATTGGCGGGATGTTTTTGCCAATAAATCATATTGTGCTACCATCAGCCGTTATCGGGGACATAAAGGAAAATGTGAGCATATAACTTTGCCAGCCTCCCACATTCTGTATGAGCTGGACATTCTGATCTGCCATAAAACAACCCCAACCAATTCTAATGAAACTGCTGTTTCTACTATTCTTTTTGTAAACCTACTGTTCCAAACTACCTCCCCTTCTCCCTCATTTCAATTTTTTTCCAAGGAGAAGTAAACTTATGAGATGGCCTTATTGTCTCTGTATCCCCTCCTCCCAATTTTTTTCCAAGGAGAAGTAAACCTATGAGATGGCCTTACTATATCTCTTCATCCTTATGCTCTGTATCTATTAAACGGATTTTTTTTTAGATATAAGGCCGATAGAAGTAAACTTATGAGATCACCTTACTGTCTCTGTATCCTCTCCTCCTTATACTCTGTATCTATTAAACGGATTTTTCCTAGATATAAGGCCGGTAGAAGTAAACTTATGAGATCACCTTATTGTCTCTGTATCCCCTTCTCCATATACTCTGTATCTATTAAACTGATTTTTCTTAGATATAAGGCCGATAGAAGTAAACTTATGAGATCACCTTACTATCTCTGTATCCCCTTCTCCTTACACTCTGTATCTATTAAACGGATTTTTTTTTAGATATAAACCCGATAGACGTAAAATAAGTCGTCAGTGAGACACAAGCATCGAATTAATCAATACAATTTTTTCTCTCTCTCTAAAACTAATCGATCATTTGGGACAAAAATCAATAGTTAAGTTACATAGAGGGTTCTGAATCTTCATACTAAAATTTGTGTCGATACATTTATTATATTTATCGATATATGAATTCCGGCGGATTCTTTTCTTATGGGGTGGTTTTTGAGTTGAGCTTCCCCTAATCCTCCCCACGCCTTTGGCCGCTGATCCAAAGGACAACACCTATTGATTTTATCGTGTTCACAAACGCACAGACCGACAGTATTTTTTTTTTTATTATTATTTTTTTTTGAAATTTCGATGAATCAATATTTCTGACTGATTACATAACTTCCCTTATACTTCGTATTGATAGGGACGTAAAAATTGAAAATATGAACATTAATTTTAAAAATATATGGGAAGCAATAAAACAAAAATATTGTAATAATAAAAATAAAAAAATAGGAGGGGAAGAGGAAAGGAAAGAGCTATCGTTCACGTGGTGTCAGAGAACGGAAGGATGGGGGGCCGCGAATGTCGAGCTCAGAAATATATCGGAACAGGGCTCCGTTGAGTTATTATCCACGTCTCCCGGCCTGGCCCAACCCAATCAAAATTCTGTTGTTTTTTTCTTTAAAAAAAAAAAGTTTGGAATGTAAAACTGAACACACTTCGTCATGTGGAAACAGGGAGTTTACTAGGAGCAAGAGTAGAGTGAATAATGGTCAAAAATCCCAAAAATGCCGATGTAATGAATATATCGATATAAAATTTAGTATGAGGATTCAGAAACTTCTGTGTAAGTCTATGTTGATTTTTGAGGATGAGTAAAAGGTTAATAGATTAATTCGTCTTGGGGAAGTAGATTTCATGTGATTTACCGAAGATTTCATTCGTTCTCCCGGAATATCTTACTATGATTTTTTTTATTTACAAATAGATATTTACAACTGTATAAAAATAAATACAACATGCAAATATGCTAACAGAGGGATAATGGCAATGTCAAAATGTCAAGAGGGGAGAAATCACGCAATGGTTACACTCCCTCTCATTTGTAACTAATCACTGTCACTGCTGCTGCTAAGGAGGTGTCTAGGCCATTGACGCTTAAGCCGTTGTTGGGTCAGTATGGAAGAATGGAGGGCACGGACTAGAGGATTATTGTGGGAACTAAGAAGGGAAAATAATTTTTTATATTTGGATTTAGCGACTTCGGGAACAAAAGGTACGTTAAGGTCAGTGTGAAGAGTTTTGTTGGAGACGCAATAAGGAGCATTGGCTCTTTTACGAAGGATTTTTGATTGAAAGGATACTATGATCTATGATTTTTTTTTTTTGTGCACTTTTCAATGATGGGAATCAATGATAGTTTGAAACATGTTTTACAACGATCTCAGAAATAGCGTTCAAGCCAACTGAGCTCAAGAACCCTGGTTCGAAACTCAGCCAAGGCCCTTGAGCATGTCGTCCTTCGGAAGGGACGTTAAGTTCCCGAGCCTGTATGATGTCAGGTACTCGTTAAATACACCTTCCTAGGTGAATAAAAAATTAGGTTAGGCAAAATTTAGGCCTCCCATAGAGTAAGAGCGCGCTGATATAGGCGATATGACCTCGCAGTTTAAAGCCCGGGCATGAGTCAAATTAACTTCAACGTTATTTTTTCGTTCCTCTCACGAACAAGGTAAAGAGTTAAGTGAACTGACAACTACTAATATTAAACTCTTTGAGGAGTATCAGGACGGTAAATCTTCTGAAGAAATATCGGAGAGAGCTTAATGTTTCCTCGGCTCCCGAAAGTGGACCGCCTGCTTTGTAATATATCAAAAGACTTTCAATAAAGATGTAAAGAAACTTTTAGAATACTTCTTTTCTTTACTTTCGAAAAATGGGAGCTCTAAAAATTTCCTTTTTAATAATTCATGGAAAAGCAGATTATTACAGTACTGGGAAAAGTCTCGTTAACTGAAATATTTATAATATTGAAAATTCTTATAATGTACAATTTTCTTTCGGGTCAATGGAGAATTGGAACCGTAGAAAAACCGATATTTGAAATACAATATAGCAGTAGGCTATATACGCTCCAGGTAGTTACGTTAAGAGGAAGAGCAAACCGAACTGTTCGTGCGGCGGAGTTGAGACTGCAGAGCATGTGGTCCTCGAATGTCCGCTGAACGACGGGCCTAGGGTGGAGTTGATACGTGGGACAGGATCGTACCTGGGACTTTATCTACGACAGCTGGTAACGGAAACCGGCTGCCAGTGTTCAGCCGATTTGTCGCCTCCTGGAGGAGAAAGAAGAAAGCACTGAGGAAATCGCCCCCGGCGCCCCACATTTATCCCGAGCTTTCTCGGCGCTCCAAGCCGACCACGACAGATTATTAATATTTTTAAATTTATATATAAATAAACGGTTTTAGGTCCTATCTCCCCGACGACTTGGCAAACGGGTGTCGTGGCCTCCACCGGAGATCGGTCACCCAAAAAACAAAATAATAAAATAAATAATGGGTTTATGATGGTGTAATTTCTAACTCCTATATACTTTTTAGTTCGTAGTTATCATAAGTCATAACTCATGCCTGGGCTTTAACTATAAGGTCATATCGCTTACTTCCAGAGCGCTTTTTCGTCACTCCAGTGGACACGAACCCGACTCCAGATATATGGGAGTCCCAAATTTTGCCTACCTTTTAACGAGTACCTGAAATCGTACAGGCTTGGAACCATCGCTTAATGTCCCGTCCGAAGAACGGCGTCCTCAAGGTTTTCTAGGGATTCGAACCTTCCATAGTCAGTCAACTCAATCTCAACTATAAATATTTACTCTATTAATTCCTCAAATATACGATGTATAATAGGCCCTCTACTATGGGCCAATATATGGCCTGGCCCAGTCCTGCTGTGTAGAGAGGGGTTGGCTTGTGTTGGTCATGTTGGGCCAGGGTGTTAAATTGTTGTTTAAATTTTTAGAACTGTACCAAAATGAACCTGCAATTTGGAATCCGAAAAACCCTCTTCACAAAAATAAAAATATGGTCCACCATCTTCTTTGTTTCCATTTCTTTTCAACCATGTTTTTGTCAATATGTAAGTAACAATTATATGCCCTAGCTAAACACAAAGCTGCAGCAGCGATTTTCTGGATATCCATCACGGAAATAGGGTTCAAGCAACTGAGTGCTGGTCCAAGGTTTGGCCATGATACTGTGGAGCCAAGGTCCAGGCCAGCGCCACCATTACGCCAATATTGGTGGCCAATGCATTGGCCTACGTTGGCCCATAGTGCAGAGGGGGCATAAGGAAAATCATGTAATTTGGCCAGAAATCCTTTGTTGAGTGTCACCAAAATTTCATGTTTTCCAAAAGTTTGAAAAAAAAAAAAATGAATGTCCGAGTTATAATAACACGTACAATAATCAAAATTTGTACCACTTTATACTTTTAATAAATAAAAATATTATTTAAGCATCTTAAAAAAAAAAATGAGCAACATGAAATCAATTAAGGTGTCGCTCTCCCTCCAAAATCAATGGACCGTTTGGGCTTCACATCTATAGTTGACTTAGGGGCTTCTAAATCCTCAGATTGTATTTTTATGTCGATAGATTCATGGGGTTTTTGAGTTTTGAGCCTTTCGATCCCCCCCCCCCCCCCCCCCCCCCCCCTCTTTGGTCAATTCAAAATTCTGAGTCAGTAGGCATCTTTATGGGATTCTGACTACAATTTCGTGTTGGTAATTTCATTCTATCGGTAGGAATTGTGTTTACAGGCAAACACACAGATTTATGTTTTTTTCATTTTTTGAATTAGGGAGTTGGTAAACATGAAATTTCTTTGAAAATTCAGCATAGCATATTACATAACTTTCCCTATACTTCGAATAGATGGGGAAGTTATATTTGAAAAATAAATAAATGTTTTTATCATCATTGTTATTTTTTTAGCCCTATCCTTTAGTACAAACATCCCTTCCCACAAAAAACTGAAAGTTTACTTTAGTTAGTAACATATGCCTTGGGTGCGGTGTGGTCTGAGGGCAGCGTTTTTACGATCGCCGCCTCAGTGGTCTGAGGCAGGCCAGTCTGTAGGCTAACTTTTAGATTTACCACTGTTTGAGCTCCGGGATTTAGAGAACCCGGTAGAAACTTTTCCCTGTTCTATCAGAATGGTCCTGGATAATACGTTTTATTTCTACTTTTTTTTTTTTTTGTTTTAGGTATCTGTGTAAGATTGTGCGGTTGCACTATATATATATATATATATAGGTTTAGGTTTTATGACTCATGCCCGGGCTTTAACTACGAGGTCATATCGCCTACTACCAGAGCGCTCTTTCGTCATTCTGGTGGACATGAGCCCGACTCTACTGTGTGGGAGTCCTAAATTTTGCGTAACCTAAATTTTTATTCACCTAGGGTAGGGGTCTTTAACGAGTGCCTGACAACTTACAGGCTCGGGTCCATCGCTTAACTTCCCATCCGAAGGACGGCGTGCTTAACCGAGGCCCTTAGTTTATTTTATCTGGGAGGTAAAATAAACTAAGGGCCTCGGTCTGGTTACGAACCCACATTCTTGAGCTCAGAAGTCAAGCACGCATACCACTGGGCTACCGGCGCCCTATATATATATATATATATATATATATATATATATATATATATATATATATATATATATATATATTTATCTACTATATATATAATATATATTATATATATATATTATATATATATGTGTGTGTACATAGTTAATTGTTTTAGGATCATTACAAAATTAATTCCAGTCTTCTAGCTTTTGATTGTTCAAGCTTGTTTAAAACTGTTTCAGGGTCTAGATGAATGTCTCTGTCTATTGACATCGAGAGCTAATCCATTCAATCTGTCTCGGCTAGTACTATTTCTGATATAGCTTTTCATACATCTAAGGGTTGAAAAAGACCGTTCACTCGTTGCTATAGAAACTGGAAGTGTAGCTCCAATTTTCAAAAACCTGTTAATTGTTGAGAAAATTTTCATGTCACATTGTTTCAGGTTTGAAATAAAATATTTTCCAACTGCTTTCTATGCCCAAGGTCAAGCTTCACCAGGATCCGCACGACCTCTAGTAGGAAAATGTTTTATGTCAATAATTATTTATAAAAATGTCAATTTTTTTTAAATTTCGGGGGTATTGATACATTCTTTACATCGACAATTATTATAGTTTTTGAGTTAGGCCTCCAACTCGTTTCTCCTCTTTCCCTTCGATCAGGCGGACATACAAACAGATAGAATATTTTTTTTTATTTTTCAATCGTGAAAACTAAATCAGATTACATAACTGGGGAGGTGAAACTTATTTTAGGTAATAAAATGATGCGTCGCATCGAGGAACAGTTTTATGATAGAGCTAGACGGGGTACCTCTGGAGTTTTGCCAGCTCGTTTCAAACACAAAATCCACCATACTCCAGCATAAATTAGCAATGCTGCCTCCAGTAAACAGACCATTCCGCCCCTTTCTGAGTTCTCCCATTTCCACACTTATATTTCCTGTCCTGGAGACTAAATGAACAATGGCATACAATTTGTGAAGAAGAGAAGAATTATTTTTCTCTTGGATAATTTTGTTGGCTAGATATCATTTTTTCAGTCCGTCCATCTTTTACTTTTCCAGCTGAACGGACTAGGGGTGTCGAAAACCGGTACTTTTCGGTTTCGGGTACACCGTCGACCCGGGTGCTCTCTCCCTAAACCTTCGGTCTCCCCTGTATGTGGTACCCTTACTTCCTGTATGTGCTCTATTGAGGGTCCTTCGTTCTCTGAATTTTGAGGCTACACCCCCCGGTTCAGACGTAATTTTCAGGAATCGTGGATCCGAGTCTGGTTCTAGAACCAAGTTTAGGGATAGAACTGAAACTAAAGTGTGAATCGGGGCGTAACTTCAAATTCGGAGGTCAATGTACCCTCTATCGCAGGTAGGACTGTCCTTGACTCCCACAGTGTGTAGGTGTCTATTGAACGGACCATGTCCTGTGAGAACTAGTTCTGTTATTATTACTAATCATACGTGAGTTAGACTTAAGTAGTTATAAATCTAATTTATAAGCTATCTTAATGTATAAATTATTTTGACGTATCATATTATCATGTATTGATCAAACGGAAATAAATTTATTATTATTATTAATGGCGAAAATTATCGAAACGTATTCAGGGGTAGAAAAAAGTAAAAAGTTTGTTTTATTATAAAAATATTTATTACGCCATAATAAATCCATGTTCTTAAATAATGTATTTAGGTCCTTGGAGAAGTGCTGATTGTTGATTGTTTAAAGCTATTGGTGATTATCCTGAGTGAATATTTTTATCGTTACTGAGTTCCAATATTTTACTGTGTGTTCTAACTACGGATCCTTTCAATGTGACACATGAACCCAATGTACAAAATACTTCCGATTATATATTCACGAAAATGGACCACTATTTTTACCAAAATGAAATGACACAAAGTCAGTTGAAATCCTATTCCGGTTGCTGAAATCCTCTGAGTACTGCCCGCACGTCAATCAGACTGGTTGGAACGTCTGTCAGTTAGATCCACACACACTTTCTATATTTAATGTTGACAACTTCATTTTATTAAGTACTAGCAGGTTACCCAGCGTTACCCGGTCAGTGACATAAAGCAGTTTAGTATCTTTAGGAAGGTTAGTAATCAATACCTATAGGTAAACTAGACAAAGCCTGGGGGCCCCCCACATGAAGGCCTCCACCAAATGAAAAAATATATTATAATATGACAATTTTGACGTGAAAACGTCTATTCGCAATGTTAAGCACAGTGATTATAACGTATTTAATTAAAATTTCCATGATTACTGCGTTGCCAATTTGTCCAATCCTGGAGGGGTAAAGGGGAAAAATGAAGTGCGACTAGAGGAGGTAAAAGAGGAAATTGGAAACACATTCACTGGGCAGATTGGAGAGTTCAGTGTGGGGGAGGGGGTAAGAGGGGTGTATGACAGGAAAAAGTATGGCCTTTTCGGCAACCCACCCCTCGTCCTGGGGATGGAGTGGGGGGTCTTGAACAAGCCAATACTCCTGCAACACAGTCTAACCATGGGGAGATTGTTTGTCCAAGGAAGACCAAAGCAAAACAATCCATCAAAAATACATTTGTCCATATCGGGGAATGGGAGGACTGGGATAAGGGGAGGGAGAATGGGGTTCCTATCAGGGATAAAGTGGGAGATATACTGGGAGATCGGGGAAGATTCACTATACCTAAAGTGAGCTCAATTTGGGGTCAATAATCCCTTAACGTCATGCGAATCACTGAACTTGTAATAAACGTTTTCGATTTGTTACTTCCCCAGTTATAATATATTGTTGTAATTAAAAAAATGTAAAATAAAAATAAAATAATAATAAACAATAATAAAAAAATATATAAAATTATCACATTTTCTGTAGAAATTGTTGCTGGTCTTCTACTAAATTTTGCTTTCTATAGTAGTTTTATTAAAAAAAAAAAAATTCCATTAATAATTATTTCATTTAGATTTCTTCTAAAGATAATAATTAGATGCCATCAATTTTCCTAGATTTGCAAAAATTGTTCAATCTAGTTCAAAGGTATTAATTATCTTACTTGGTTCACAGAGAAAATGAATAATAATTTGTCTATCTGTATGTGTTTGTGTCTGTGAACACAATAACTCCCGATAGAATGAATGTATCGACACGACATTTTATATGTGAATCCAGAGCCCTCTAACGACGACACCAGACAAATCTCGACCAAAGGAGAGGGGGTTAGGAGGGATAAAAACTGTAATAACTGCCAATATAATGAATATATCGACATGAGCATTTATATTTGTAACCAGAACCCCGTAAGGACAATACCTATCAATTTTCAGTCAAATTGGTCAAAGGGGAGGGGAGAATTTGGGTTGAGGCTTAACTCAAAAATCTAATAACCGGCAATGTTTTTATATGTGAATTCAAAACCCTTTAAAGACGACACATTAATTTTCAGTGAAATCGAAAGAACGGAAGAGGGCAGGTTCTGATGGGGGGGCGTCTCCATCTTACAGTGCCTGATTCTGCTCCCGCCACGAACCAACGAATCGGCAGGACATAGGATAGTCCGTTTCCGTCACCAGCTGCCGATGTCCCGCCCCAAATACGATCCTGTCCCATGAATTAACTCCAACAGCGAACATTCGAGGGCTACATGTTCTCCAGTCTCGATGCCACCACATGAACCGTCCGGGCTGATCTTCCTCTTAAAAAGGAAGAGCTTAGAGTTAAAGTCGCCATGACATGATATTATTTGGGACATCCAATGATCAGGCTGCACCCACGCAAAGACGAGGCATACCCGGACGTCCTGGAAGTATGCGTACGTCGTTCGGCCATCCGAGCAACGTTGTTGCCATTTTTTCCACTATCCAATTCTGGCTAAATTCAAAAACAACTGCCGATGTAATTTTTTCTTATTACAAAATTTACTATGAGCATTTAGGAGCCCCTATGTACGTCAACTGTTGAATATTAGTACAAACGGTCGACTTGTTTTGGAGGGGGTGCAAAAAATTAATTGATTAATTCTTTCTGGGGAAGTACATTGCTGGTGATTCACTTTTTTAATTTTTTTTTTTCGAATTTAATATTTTTTACATAACTTACCTTATACATCATGTAGCTGAAGAAATAAAAAATTTATTAGGATCCTTGATGGAATTTTTCAAAGCCAGCAGACTCCAACCTTTTCATATTTGACTATTCAGTAAGTATTTAGTGTGTCTGAACAGGAAATGTTCGCCTGAACAGTTGAGCCCTCTGAATGTCCCTCCCTACTGTAGGTACAGTTCAAGTCAGATTACAGTGAGTGGGTAAGGTACTGCCCTCTCTCCGCTCCAATCTAAACTTCGACAGCCTCCTTTCGGTTCGCTTCCCTTTGAGACATTCACTAATAATTCTGGGGGAATCTAACTTCATCTGCTTTCTCTCTAAATGCCCCGCATTATAACTCAGAACACAGTTTAGAGTAAGGGCTTATGTCTATATTTTAATGCCACTCGGGGTCCTTTCGTAATGAGCAGAAATAGAGGAGGCAAAATATCTCTTAAACAAGAGGGCAAAATTGATAAAGATTACAGAGGTATTTACCTGTCCCTAGGAAGTTATATGAAAATAGCTTATACTTCAACCGATATTAATTATTGCGACTCAAGCCCGGGCTTTAATTAAGAGGTCATATCCGCCTACTACCAAAGCCCTGGTGAACATGAACGTTCCATCCGAAGGACGACGTGCTCAAGGTTTTTTTCCTCCCAGATAAAAATAAATAACTAATAAAATTAATGATAATAATAAAAATATTATGATAAAACTTTTAGGATATTGGTGGAGAGCCTCTGCTAAGAAATTGCAAATGAAAGCAAAGTATGAACTGAAGCTTTTATAGTTAGTTAATGTGGCCCATGCCAGGGCTTTTAACTTCGAGGTCATATCGCTCTTTACCAGAGCGCTCTTTAGTGTGGTGGACATGCGCCCAACTCTACTATGGAAATCCTAAATTTTGCCTACCCTAAATTTTTATTCACCTCGGGTAGGGGTTAAACAGTACCTGACACCGTACAGGCTCGGTACCATTGCTTACTTTCCCATCTGAAGGATGGCGTGCTCAAGGTATTTTTACCTTGGCCCGGTTTCGAACCCTCGATTTTGAGCTCAGCTCGTAGAATCTGGGCCTCTACTCTCTCTACTCTCAGCCTGCCATCTCCACCTTCTCACACCCATCGTCCTGAGGTTGTCCTCCTGGTATTCCAGCCAACGTAAGGGGGGTCTCATTCTTCTCTGTCCTCACAGATGCCCCTCCAGTATCCTCTTCGGTACTCTGTCTGGCTCCATCCTCTGTAGATGTCCCAGCCATTGCAGCCATCCTTCCTTCACGTCGGACCTCAATACCTGGAAAGCCTGCTTAATGAAAATATATTGGTAGTTTTTGGTCTTACCGATCGGGTGAGCTTCTGAATGCATCCAATTTTGCAAACCTGTTCCGTCTGTCTCTAAGATCATCCCATGTCTCCCTTTCCCCTGATGGGAAGACTCTTCCTAATAGAAAACGGATTACGAACACCCCCTGACTACCTCGTTATGGCGGCACTATAATATCGATACTCCTAACTCGATTAAACTCCAATCTGAATCCCCCTCTTTTACCTTTTTTAATTCTGTTAATACAGTTACTTTTCAATTTTAACACAGGTAAGGTAGCAGTGAACTGTCAACCACTTGGTAATAACATAACGTTGGAACGTTACCAGGAATACCAACAACTAGCCTAGTACGTTACACTTAAAAAAAAATCACCAGCAATGTTCTTTCCCAAATCGAGTTATTTATAGTAAAATATGTTTCTGCTCTCCCTCTAAGCCCTAATTTAGCTGAAGAATAAGAAATCTAACTTCTGAATCCACATATCAAAATCCAAACATCCAAAATCGTCAAATTTACTTCCTTGGCTATAAAAAGTATAGGGGAAGTTATGTAATTGGTCAGAAATCGAATGTTGGGTTCACTAGAATTTCATCTTTCCTGACACCCTGATTCCAAAAATTAAAGAAACAATTTTTTTTTTTGAGGCGTTGATAAGAGAAAGGGACTCAAAAACCTTAATGACTGCCACTGTAATAATTATATCGACACAAAATGCCAGATGTAATTTCAATTAATTTTCTGAAAAATCGGTCGAAGGGAAGACGGAGATCAGAAGAAGAGCTCGACTTGAAAATCCCAATAACTTCCGATGTAATAAATGTATCAACACAAAATTTTATATTTAAATTCAAAACCCATATATAAAAATATAATGTAGGTCAGCAATTCTTTTTTATGCACAACGATTTTGAAAGAAGTGGGACAACCATGACTTTTTATTTCCGTGTTCAAAAATTGAATTTACCCCCAAGTTTTGATCTTTACAATATATACTTATATATATAAATATATGTATAGTGATAAAAATTTTTTTTTGTAAAACAAAATTAATAAATATAAATAATAATTGAATTAATAAAATTAATAATTGAATTAAAACAAAAAAAAAATTAAATTTACCACATTTTCTGTAGAAATGAATTAAAAAATTAATAATTAAAAATAAAAATAATAAAAAATATATAAAATTATCACGTTTCCTGTAGAAATTGTTGGTCTTTTACTAAATTTTGATTTCTACACTAGTTTCCGAAAAGGGCCCTAAAAAAATATTGAAAGTTCAAGACGTTCAATTTTTTAAAAAATGCACGTATTTTTTAAAAAAATTTCAATAACCAACTTTTTATTTGGATTTCTAAAGAGATGCCATATTGTTTTTGTAAATTTTGCAAAAATGTTAAATCTAATCCAAAGGTATCATTTATCTTACTGGGTTAACAGGGAAAATGAATAGCATAGAATTTAGAGAATAAATATTTTGGTTTATTTTCTTATTCCTACATTATAAAATTAAAAACTAACAGATTTAAACATTAAAAAAAATCAATCAAATAATTTACAAAAAGAAATCTTACAACCTAATTTTTACATCTATTTAGTCTTTTTTATTTTTAAATATTGGCCATTCTTCAAATTAACGTTATTTAGGATTGATTCTTTGCGAATCGATTTCACTCCTATACCGTTCACCACACATTAGGCCTAAACACTTTTCTCACTCCTAGCCTGTCCGTCCTTCACATATCATCTCACCAGCTTTCCATTCATTCGACTCCTCTCTAATTAAAACAGCTGATGGTCATCTTTTGTTTTATGTTTTAAAACAAATGCTACTTCATATATTTATTCACTAATTTAGTTACTTCTTTGTTTTTTATACAAATAAATATAATTAATTTTTATAATATTAATAATTTAAATGTGTGTAATTTTATACATCACAATATATATATATATATATAATAAGATTTTTTTTTTTTTTTTTCGGGTGTACCGGCCTCTGAAGGAGGCTCAAAAACACCCGTCCTCCGCGTGGGGGGGAATAAGAGCACAATATTATTCTCGTTCAGTTTATTTCTGCCACGACCTGCTGTAGAACCCGCCAATCGCCGGGGCGTCTGGCCGGGTCCCCCAACCTACCCTATCGGCGTCTCCCGAGAAAACTCGGGATCAGGCATCCATGCTCTTGGCTGCGTTGCGCCGAGGATGGTCGCAGGTGGGCTGAGTTACTAGCAACCCGCGGTCATCCCCGGAACCACGCTAAACTGCCCTCTTTACCCTCCGCCAGGAGGCGACGAATCGACCGAACTCCGGGTAGTCAGCCTCACTCATCAGCTTCAGCGGGTTCAGTCCCAGGTACGATCCTGTCCGGCGTATTAACTCCACCCTAGGCCCGTCGTACAGCGGGCATTCGAGAACTACGTGTTCTGCAGTCTCGACGCCGCCGCACGAGCGGTTCGGGCTGTCCTTCTTCTTGAAAAAGAAGAGCTTGGAGTTGAAATCCCCTTGCCCCGATAGTATTTGGGACGTCCAGTGGTCCGGCTTTACCCAAACAGATTCAAGTCTTGCCCGGACGTTTGGAAAGTAAGCCCAGGTCGTTCGGCCGTCTGATGATCGTGACCATCGCTGCTGCCATTTATCTACTATCCACTCTTGGACTATGTCCTTACAACGCTCTGGTCTGGACTGTCCGTGTAGTTCCTCCTCCAGGGCTAGTCGCAAAGGCTCGTCGGTATCCCCTCTAAGTGGCAGATTGCGTCTGCAATGGTACGAGGCGACGGCCCCGTCCAAGACCAAGTCAATGGGTGGGGCTCCCGCCAGTACCTGCAGCGCAGCCGTAGAGATAGTCCGATAGGCCTTTGTCATCCTTAACAGGGCTGTTCTCTGTGCCTGGACGAGGATAACCCGCTGCCGTTTCGTAGGGCGATGCTACCATCCCGCAGCCGCGTACCTCGCAACAGCCTCGAACACCCCGGTGTAGATTGCTCTACATGGGGAGTAGCCGAGGCCCCATGTTGCTCGGGCTAGGCAGCTCAGAGCGTTGAAAGTGGCTATAATCCTCTCTTTAATGGCAACAGCGTGGGGTGTCACGTTCAGACCCGGCCCGATCCGCACTCCTAGGTACGTAACCGTTGCCGGGCACTCAACGCGCAGCCCATGGTATCTTATGACCAGAGGATGCCGGGCGTCAGTCCTCCCTCTCATTAGCATGGCCAACGTTTTGCCGGGTGAGAGGGCGAGTTTGTTGGCGCAACACCAACTGTATGGAAAGTGAGTATGGAAAGAGTATGGTCCACAGAGTGGGTCCGAGGACCGAGCCCTGAGGACAGCTTCTGGTGACCTCCACAGTAGTGCTGGCATAGCGCTGGCTCATGGTTGCTGAACGTTCGCAGAGGAAACTGGAGATCAGCCCAAATAGATTTCTATGTGGTCCCATCATTCGCAGTCGCGTGAGAATCGCAGGCCACCAGGCGCTATCGAAGGCCGATATATAATAAAATTAAAAAAAAACAAACTAATATTCTTGTCGAAGGACATGACATGAGATGGAGCAAAGCTGATGTTGCTATTTGCAGGCGGATCCCATTTAACGGACAGTGGAATTTATTCATAAGGCGCCCTTGGTAGCTTCTCTGTTAATTAGCATTGTACAACTCGACATAAATTCAACTAATACAGACCCTTCCCGGTGCAACAATTTAGACAAAATTAACGCCGTCTGCCTTTGAGACCATAAACCCGCACTAATTTGCCTTATTGAAACTATTAAACCCAACGACAAATGTCTAATGAATATTTATTACCTACCCCCCACTCTTGTTCAATTGTCTACCATATTGCAGTTTAATCTAGATAATGCATCTATTAGTTTTGTACTATTTACTGTTATTTGGATGCACAACATTTTGAAAATTGTTATAACACACCAGGCGGTGAAGTATCTAAGGGTGCTCCGAGACACCAAACTGACCTGGGGCCAACACATTAACTCCAAATTGACACATGCCTACACTGGACTCTCCTCACTCTACCCACTTCTCAACAAGAACACTACACTCCGACATGAATGTGCCACACTAAGAAAACACTAGTGTGAAAACACTAAGCAACTGGTCAGGTTCGAAAACAAAGTTCTCCGCCTTGCCGTAAATGCGCCTTGGATGGTAAGGAATTCTCAGATTCTTAGTATCATAAGATTGTGTTACTTGTAAGAAAGCAAAAAATTAATTCTACTGTTTATCATTCAGTGCCACGAGTCCAAGAGGACCTTGGGATCTTGTGTAGACTTGCCTCTATATCAAGTGCGCAAACCATTTTAAATTTGAGGATGTGTGCGCAAACTCAAAAATATGCCAGAATAATCAACAACATGATGTTTACCAGAGGGTGTGGGTGTGGTTATCGTTGTGTGAGGGGGGGATTGGCTCCGTGTACTGTATACACAAGGAGTTTAGCTTGGCGAGTTTTGGGGCGGGGGTGTACGTAAGCAGCAGCCCCCCCCCATCTACGTGACTCCCATATCTAGTCATTGTGTCGGAGCAATAACCGGTATTAATTAAGTAAAGAGTTAATTAGGAAGAGCAGAGATAATTGGTTCTAGTTGGTTCTGGGGGGCCCCGATTAGCGTAAACCAACTGAACCCCCCCCCGCGGTCTCTTTGGAAACTTGACTTATCCATTTGAAGATGAGCCAAAAATCTTCTTATCACAATGGTTCATATGGCTGGAATATTAAAGAGACATTAAAATTAGAGAATAAATTAGTTTTTGATTAAGTTATACCAACTTGTCTGGTGAATCATTGCCAGTGTATATCCTTAGCTCGAAAATTGTAAGTAATACCTGATAGTGTTACCTAGTTATTTACGACATCAATGGCCTCGGGAGGGAGTTCTATCTACGAAATAAAACTCACTCCTGGAAGAGATTGGAACCCGCAAACCAAGGTGAGACCATGAGACCAAAACCCTATCTAGCCCGCATGGCCACCATGGCTCCCAGAGGTTGGCGAGAGGGCACTAAGCTTCTACGAAGCAGAGGTGGGTGAGAATTTAATGATTCTGTCATTACATCTTTCTACTTCTCTCGCTAAACGAAGTTTAGGGGACGTTATGTAATCGGTCAGAAATTCGATGTTATTCAGCAGAATTTCTTGTTTTCCAACCCTCTGATTCCACGGGGGGGGGGAAAAAAATCTGTTTTAACACGATAACTCGATAGAATGAATGTATCGATATTAAATTCTATATAAATAATTAGAACTCCATAATGACGACACCTATTGATTTTCAGGAAAGTCGGCCCAAGAGGGATTAGGGGGCTTAACATAAAAACTGTAATAACTTCCGTTGTAATAAATGTATTCGTATTCTCACGAAATTTTATATGCAAATCCAAAACGCCATAGGAACGGACACCTATTAATTTTCAGCTAAATCGGTCGCAAAAAAGAGGATCTCAGAGGAGAGGGCTTAACTCAAAAACCCAAATAAATATAATGAATGTATGGACACAAAATTTAGTATATGGATTCAGTGGATCTATGTATATCATCTATTGATAGGATTCATCAATTACCTTGACACATAACCCGGCCGAGGCCCTTAGTTTATTTTATCTGGGAGGTAAAATAAACTTAAGCACGCCGTCCTTCGGATGGGACGTTAAGCTATGGACGTTAAGCATTTACGTCAGCTACTCGTTAAAGACTCCTGTCCTAGGTGAATAAACATTTAGGGTAGGCAAAATTTAGGACTCAAGTAGAATCGGGCTCATGTCCACCAGAGTGACAAAAGAGTAATCTGTTAGTAGGCGATATGACCTCGTAGTTATAGCCCGGGCATGAGTCAAAATTGAAATTTTATTATAATTTTTTTTTGTAATGAGTATATGTGAACATTTTTTCTGCATTTTCACCACTCCTGTGAATTATGAAGGTGTCTGAGCACAATGCTGCTCCCTAAATATGTAATTTAGCTGCACAATTCAAATGTAAATTTGGACTCTGTGACCCCCCCCATTAATTAATTTTAATATTTTCCATTTCCAACTTTGAGTTGTCCTATTTACATAGCCCCCCCCCCCCCCTCCCCCCCCCTTCCCCCCCCCCCCCCGGAGAATTACAAATTTCCATTTCCATAAACCCTGGGAATATATTCCTTTGAACACTTCGACCTCCGTCGTTCTATTATTGTTTTATCTATGAATTTAGATAAATCCTCTTATGAAATTGTTCCGATAATTTCACGTTTAAATTCACACTGAAATTCTATTGAATTTGGGTCAAACTAGGTTTAAAATTATATTTGGAGGGACTGACCAATGAGGATGAGGCTTGTCGTCGATAAAAGAAACTAAAACAAAATGAATCACCGTCAACGTACTTCCCCAGAACGAATTAATCAATTAACTTTTCGCTCCCCCTCCAAAACCAGTCGACCCTTTGCGCTAATATTCAACAGTTGACTTACATAGGGGCTTCTGAATCTTCATACTAAATTGTGTCTATATATTAAGAACATCTGGTTTATGAGTTGAGCCTCCCCTAATCCTCTTCCCTTTGGCCGATTTGGATGAATTTTGTGTCGATAAATTCCCCCTCCCCTGATCAAACCCCCTTACCTTCTGCCGATATCACTGAAATTTCACAGGTTATATCCTCATCGGCAGTAGTTAGGGTAAATGAGTTGAGGCCCCTCTGATCCCCCCCTCCCTTTCTTCCAATTTTGCTGAAATGTGTCGTCCGAATTCTAATATATAAATTTTGTGTCGACACATTAATTATAATGGCAGTTATTAGAGGTTTTTGGATCAAGCAACCCTCCTATTCCCCCCTCTCCTTTGGTCGATTTGTCTGACAAACAATAGATGTCATCGTTAGAGGGTTTTAGTAATGAATGTATCGACACACAATTTTGTATGAGAGTCCAGCAGCCACTATATAAGCAAAATGTTAAGTTTTAGCTAAAACGTTCAATTGAGGAAGAGCGAAAATTTAATTGATTATTTTTATACTGGTTATTTTTTATATTAGTTAGTTATTGTGACTCATGCCCGGGCTTGGACTACGAGGTGCTCTTTCGTCACTCTGGTGGACAAGAGCCCAACTCCACTATGGGAGTCATAAATTTTGCCTACCCTAAATTTTTATTCACCTAGGATAGTGGTCTTTAGCGAGTATCTGACATCGTACAGGCTCTGAACCAACGCTTAAGTCCCATCCGAAGGACGGCGTGCTTAAGTTTACTGTACCTCCCAGATAAAATAAACTAAGGGCCTCGGCCGGGTTTCGAACCCACGATCTTGAGCTCAGAAGGCAAGCACGCATACCATTGAGCTACCAGCGCCCTCTTTTTATATTATTTTTATTTATTTGCACTCTCAACCTCTTGCTTACATATTTTTGACCCAATCAAACTAATAAAAATCTTAGTTGCCAAAAAAAAATAATTAAAGTATAAATATAATTTAAAAAAAAAAAAAAAATCATGAATTTATTTATGTGAAACAGTACTGCTGACACCAAAGAAATAAATATAGGAATAAAAAAATAGTAAAAAAAAGTTCTATCAAAATGTGTGGGGGACCCGAAGAGAGAGGTTGTCAAATATTCATGGTGGGGGGGCCTCCATTACACATTTACACCCCCTCTTAACCCCTGACTGGGCGCCCTCTGTATAAATCCTGCGGTAAGGTAAGGGTGGTTCTTCTGTGTGTGCGAACCTCTACACTGAGTGGGATGGTAAAATATAGGTTACCTTTTTGGAAGAATGGGATACTAGATTGGTCAATTCCATAAACATAAATGGTCATCCGTGAATCACCGTCAATGTACTTCACCTACGAGAATTAATCAATTATGTTTTTGCTCTGCTTCTGAAATCAATTCACCAGGTTTCGTTGAAAACCAATACGTGTCTCGAGAGAAACAGTTATTAGTATTCTTGAGTTAAGTCCCCTCTAATTCCATTCTCCTATTTGTTTGAAAATAATATAATTTCAACCTTAATAAAATTTCGTGTCGATATATCGAGAGAAACAGGACTTTTTTTCTTAAGTTTTGGTGACAGAGGGTGGAAACTTTTTGACAGATTACGTAACCGTATTGAATTTAAATATAAAATTTCAAGTCGATACATTCGTTATATCCAGTGCTGGCCCCTAATATATACCAGTTGTGGGTGCTTGGAACTTGGAAGATCTCGACAACATCTTAAGTCTCTGTCTAATTTGTCGATTGAAAACAGCCATGCTCGTTGGGCACTGTACTCTTCACAGTACCTATAGGAACAGTTGATGTAGAATGACAAACAAAATATGTAGGAATTAAGGTACATTTATTTATCACAAAAATTACTTTTATAAAGCATAGATACTTCATTTACCAATCTTTATCATTATTAAATGGTAAATATTGGCAACTGCTGGTAAATTATTGCAAAAAGGCTTACGATTTCAGAAACTGTGAATTAAATAAATAAATAGGAACAAAGATATATTTATTATTTTATTTTTATTTTAGAAAGAAAAAATTGTTGTTAATAAGTTTATAAGAAATACGTTTGTAAGATAATATTATTTATGTAAATCTAGACTCCTCAAGAGGGCTTAGGCCATTGAGCTTGTCTTCATAAAAGGTCACATTAGTGTATCTCTGTTTTGTGTGTAATTTTCTATTATGTTAATTGAATAAAGACTTTATTACTACTACTTTTATAAAGGGTTAGGTTAGGTTTTATGACTCATGCCCGGGCTTTAACTACGAGGTCATATCGCCTACTACCAGAGCGCTCTTTCGTCACTCTGGTGGACATGAGCCCGACTCTGCTGTGGGAGTCCTAAATTTTGCCTACCTTAAATTTTTATTCATCTAGGGTAGGGGTCTTTAACGAGTACCTGACATCGTACAGGCTCGGGACCAAACTAAGGGCCTCGGTCGGGCTACGAACCCACGACCTTGAGCTCAGAAGTCAAGCACGCATACCACTGAGCTACCGGCGCCCTCACTTTTATAAAGAGATCATTCATTTGTATTATTTTACTAACTAATAAAACAACAGATAAGGTCATTCACATACCATACTGGCCACACGCTCGCAATCAAAATATCGAAAAGCGAAAAAATATATTTTTTTCTTTATTTTTCTTTTCAACTGAGGCGCCCCCTGGGACTTGCTCCGTTCGCCCTATGGTAGGGCCGGCCCTGGTTATAATGGCAGTTGTTGGGGTTTTTGAGTAGATTCCGATGCCCCTCTTTCGTTTGACGATTACACTCATGAAATTCATAGGTCATCCTTATGGGATTTTGATTCCATACGTCCATAAATTCATTACAACGGCAGGTATTATAGATTTTGTGTTAACCCTATCCCTAATCCCCCTTTCCCTTCGGTCGATTGGGCTGAAAATCAATGGTTGTCGTATTTTAAAGAGTTTAGGATACACAGATACACATATAAACTTTCATGTTGATACATTCATTCTATCGGGAGTTATCCTGTTCACTAACACACACAGACTTTTTTTTTCATTTTTGGACTCGGAAAATATGAAATTTTAGATATTTATAGTTATTGGAAATTTTGAGTGCTGAAAATTAATAGGTGTCACATTTCTGGGATTTGGTTTATTTCGAGTTATCGTATTCACAGATACAGACAGACAAGTTTTTTATTTTTTTTTATTTTGGAATCAGAGGGCCGGGAAACATTCCGGTGAAAACTGAACATTGAATTTATAACCAGTTATATAACTTCCCCTTCATACAGCTGGGGAAGTTAAAAGCTACCCCTCATGAAAGCCGCTAATATTGGCTCAACTAAGGTTTAAAATATATCTCACTTTAAATTTCTTTCATAGATACATAAAAAAACCGTGGAACTTGGGGGGGGGGGGGGGGGGGGGGGGGACGAGCTCCGATGTCAGGTACTCGGTAAAGTCCTTACCCTAGGTAACTCAACCTGGATAGACAAAATTATACTCCCTCAGTAGACTCCAGGGTCATATTACCCAGGGTGACGTAAGACAGCGCTCTGGTAGTAGGCGATATGACCTCTTAGTTAAATACGAAAACAACAATAGAAACAACTCGTCAAGTTTTTCTAGTTGACTTTTTTTTTTTTTTTTTTTTGCATTGGAGTGGGGAATGCTGTGACGCATATCCAGGGAAGGTAGCCCTGGATAGTGTGGGGCTCGAGCCGATTCACCATACCCACTAAAACCCCCTCCTTGCCGATCCTGATTCCCTTCCGCGGAACTGACGGTCTGTCATTACTTCGCGGAAGGGAGGAAGGGTGGCTGGTAACGCCCCTTCTTCTGTTTTATGCCGCTACTGTTCCTTGTCAGCCCTCTCCTGGAGGGCCAACCCGCCCATGATGAGCGCTGCAAAATCGCAGCCTTCATCCCATGACTCCTGGGAGCGCAGCATTACGCCCACGTAACTGGTAGCAGTCAGTGGGGCGCCCATGCTGCACTCCAGATTTTGGGGCAAAAATAACTTTCTAGTTGACTATTTCTCATTTAATTTTTATTTTGAGACATCAACGGTGCCGACTGCTGCTATCTGTTGGCCATCTTCACCAACTTGTCTAAAACAGGTTGTAAAACAGTTAATATATTTCTCAACTAAAAGTAACGCACTTTTCAGTTCCAATTAGTCTAAACGAATGTACTTTTTTTTCATTTCTGAGAGAGTTGAACGGTTTTGTCTTTCTGAAATAGTTTGAACAGAAAAAAAAAAAACGACAACATGGGTTTTAATATAGTTGAGTGGTTCTGTCCAATAGAAGAACTTGGAGCTTGGTTTTAATATATTTCTTGGTGGTAGATTTTCTCTCTAGACTTCCCTTGAAGTTTCCCACCCCCTTCCCCATTTGGCTGAAAGGCAACCTGCGCCTTTCAGACACTAACCCTCATAAACGTGCCTGCAGGGGAAGTGTATTCTCCGTGATTCACTGACGACTTTTTTGAGTACACAACATCAGCTGTAATTTTATATTTGGTAATTTAATGTTTTTTTATAATTTAATTTCTTCTTTCTCAAATGTTAAGTAGGGTCACTCCCCCTCCACCGCTAATTATTAATAATTAATAAAAACAGCAAATATCGATGAAAACTCAACCTTCTGACCGATTACATGACTTCCTCAATACATCATATAGCTGGCGAAGTTTTGTTAAACACTCTTCTCTCCTTTGACAGTTCGGCTGGAAATTGATCTGATTAAGGCCTGCAAATCCCTCTAGAGGCATAGGTTTTTATTGGGTATGTAACGCGTTCTTGTATCTAACAATGGATATTGTAAAACATTATAATTTATGTATTTTTTTTTATGTATTTCAGATAAACTTTTTTGGTCTACTTTGGATTTTGGAGAACAATGTGGGGCCAAACTAAGGTAGGAAAAAATACATCCTCATAATTCACCTGTTTTTTTTTGTTACCTAGTCAACGCGATCGCGAGAGTATATATGCATGTTTTATCTGAAACCATCTATTATCTATATGAATGTATACATACAACATCGTCAAATTAAAATAAGCTGTCAAAAAATAAAAATAAATTCATAATTGACGGGGTTAGAATCAAAATGGTCTAAGTGACATTTTTAAAACTTTAAAGAAAGTGTGCATTAAGCTAAGCGCGCACTAGGGCGGCACGGCACGGACGGCATTTTTAAAGGTGGGTGCGCGTACTAAACGGGAACTCCCGCCATCCGCACATGGCAGTGTATACTGAGCTACCGTGTGGTGAACAAGGTCAAAATGGATAGTGATGACGAGTGTTTGGTTGTTAGTGCAATTTTGGTAGAAGAAGAGGAAGAGATGCTAACCAAAAAAAAAAAAAAAATTGGATTCATCAAATCAATAGAAAAAGACAGACTTTTGGTGAATTTCATACCTTGTTTCCGGACCTTATGGAAGATGATGCTAAATTCTTTCAATGCTTCCGAATGACTCAGGAGAAGTTCGAATCCCTTTATGACCTCATTAAAGATGAAATCTTCAGGAAACAAACTAAGTTTCGAAGTCCTGTTGAACCAAAGGAAAGGCTAGCGATTTCTTTGCGGTAAGTTCCCAATGATTATAATTGTAACCACTGGAATAGCCGATTTCGTCGAAATCAAAGACTCAGGGGACCCTAAAACGTGTAAATCCTTTGAAAACGGCATACTCAATTTTTTGACGGATCAAAATACTTTCTTTACCTACAGTGCAGGGTAAGGAAAGTTATAAGTGTGAGAGTGACAATCCATCAATGTACACAACTAAAAATTATTATACATAATATTAATTATTACTAATACTAAAAATTATTATACATAATATTAATTATTACTAATACTAAAAATTATTATTACTAATATACTTCAAGTTACTTACCATTCTGTTTCATCAGTCCACCGATCTCTTCCCATATATTTTCCCGCCTGCTACTGTTGAAATATTCAGGGTGGCGCATGTTAAATATTTCTGGATAGTTTTGCACTAATATAATCAATTTGGATACATCCATCTCTTTTTGTAGAAGGGTAGAACTCAACTGACTGTCAATCTGTCATGAGGATGACGTGGCAAACAATTCCAAGGCGCCCGCCGGAGGGGCGCGCTCACTACCCCAGAAATGCCGATGAGTCATCGGTACGGCCTTTCGGAAATGTCCTGAAGTTCTTCCTCGCCGACTTTTTAAAACGGCGGAAGGTGCGGAAACCCTGTCCGGCCGGCCGTACCGACCAAGTGAGCGCATACACATTTGATTCAATGATATTAATTTTTTTAAATTGCCGTGACGGCGCGCCCGTCCGTGCCGTGCCGCCCTAGTGCGCGCTTAGCTTTAAGTGATTAACTGATTTAAAAAATCTATATTTTATCGAAACCGGAAATATTTTG
The DNA here is from genome assembly GCA_963662175.1 of Aradus depressus. Taxonomy (NCBI): domain Eukaryota; kingdom Metazoa; phylum Arthropoda; class Insecta; order Hemiptera; family Aradidae; genus Aradus; species Aradus depressus. The sequence continues at coordinate 28,875,712 of OY759225.1, read as the reverse complement.
TCTTCTGCTTTTATGGTCTTAATTTCAAGGTCACTATTGATATGTTTAATTTACTTGTTCATGTCACCAAAATGGTATAAGTGATTTACCATTAGATCTCAGTACTGACTAGGATTTCACTTGTACAACTTTTTTCCTGAAAAAAACTATCATTTTTGTACCCGATTATGCACCTAACGAAAAATTTTCAAAAATGTCACTTGAACCATTTTGAGTCTAACTCCGTCAATTACCATCTGACAGAATAGGAGGAATATAGTTCTCCTGGTAAAGATCCGCCATTGTGAGGACACTGACTCATTATCCGGAAGGACGACCTCCCACCTTATAAACCATAAATACATTTACACATATTTTGCTTACAATGGGGGGATAACTACCACCGAGGATGGTCCAATAGTGTTTTGATTTATAAAATAAAATTTGGAAAGACAATATTTTTTTTTTCTCGAAAAAAATTGTTAATATTCAAAAACAATGTGTCCAATACAGCGACAGCATTACTTCCCCAGCTATACGAGGTATAGGGGAAGTTATGTATTTGGTCAGAAATTTGATGCTGAATTTTCAAAGGAATTTCATGTTTTCCAACCAAGTCCATCTGTCTTTGTGTGTCTATGTGTCTGTGAACACGATTTCTCCCAATAGAATGAACGTATCGACACGATATGTGTATCCAGAATCGCATAACATCGATACCTATTGATTTTCAGCCAAAATGGCCAATGGGAAGTGGGGATTAGAGGGGAGAGAACACAAATACTTTAATATCTGCTGTGATAATGAATATACTGACACGAAACTTCATACGTAAATTCGAAGCCCTCTAAGGGCTACGCATATTGATTTTCAGCCAAATCGATCTAAAGGAAGAGGGGGATCAGAGGGGGGGGGGGGGGGTGCTATACTCAAAAACCCAATAACTGCCGATGTAATGAATATATCGACACAAAATTTAATATGAGGATTCAGAAGGCACTATGAAATTCAAATCAGGGGATTGGAAAAGCTGATATTCCGGTGAGGACACAATTTTGAATTTCCGACCTTTTACATAACTTCCCTCGTACTTTGTTTAGCTTGAGAGTAAAAACAACATTAAAGAATTAAGGAAAAAATATAATTATCCGTGGAATTGCAGAGAGAGAGAGAGAGATGAAGTGAAGATGAACGGTGTCTTGGAGAGTACTGGAGGATTGGACACGCAAGCTCCTGATTGGATTAAAATGGGCCCCACCCCCGACTGGAGGGGGGCGGACAACTTGTCCTGTTCTATCTCTCTCAGTGATATATGAAATTATATTTGAACATGTCAGCAGCTCTGCGTCGAGTTTATCTCAAAGTCTAATATTCAGCAGTGAAAATGTTTTCATCTACCCCATGGGGAAGATGTTTTCAAACAGCTCTTTCTTCTTGTCTGGTGTTTAGAGACTCTTGAAGGGGCGCAACGAATATCTCAAAAACTTTGAAATTGTAACTTCTTGTAAAAAAGCAGCTTTATTGAAATTTATCAAATTCACTTTGATATCTTCAGTAGCTTTAAGTTAATTCTAAACATATAAATTGTGATGTGGCCTTAACAGGACTTTCCACCGAAAAACATAAAGTATATAAGTTTCATAATTTTGGCCAGACATTTGTTCATTTTGCCCCAGTGTGCAGCGTATGCAATAAATGGCGCCTGGACTGTCGTTTCTCCTTCGACTTTCTTCACTTTTACCATCACTGTTTAGCTCCTTTTTGATGCCCACTGGAAAGAAATAAGCAAATAAGAAATGAGGTGAAATAATTATTCAAATCGGTTGCTTTTACCCGGGTTTTAACTACGAAGTCATATCGTCTCTTTCGTAGCTCTGATGGACTTGAGCCCGACACTACACTACGAGTCCTAAATTTGGCCTATTCAGGTTATTCACCTAGGGCAAGGGTCTTAACAAGTATCTGACGCCCCGTATGAAGGACGGCGTCCTCAATGTTTTTTTTTCTCCTTCCTGATGAAACCTAAGGGTTTTTTCTATCTGCCTATCTATTCTGATATCCCCTCCGCTATAGATCTGTCTCTAAAGACATTTTTCTATGATGTAAACTCGTTGAAGTGACCACAAAGTGAACTCTTATAATCCCCTCCGACACAAAATTACCAAATGCAATCAGCGATGCCCGGATGTGGAGGATACCAAAATGAATGAATATCAAATGAAAGGGGACTTAATTCAATAATCATTATTTTGTTTGATGGTCAGTGAAGATCACGTGACTGCTACCGTCCAACAACCACACTTAATCCTATTATGAAATAACTCATTTAACAACTAACAATTTTCACTTTCTCATGGGGAAAGTGAGATAATCGCGACGAATGATTGTCCAGTGTGTGCATGAACGATTGGCTTTGGAAGCTATCCGCAGGCTCTTGGTTTTTGAACGAAACAACAAAGAGATTGTCTTCCCACATATCGTCAATGAGTCCTCTTCCTGTATTATTTCATAAATTTTTCTAAAATTGAATCGAATATTGATTATTAAATTTTAAAATTGAATTAAAATGTACGATTAACTTTAAGTGAATAATATGGCGTACGTCACAAGTTGCAAAATAAAAATGTAGACTGAACACACATAGATATTATTATTTTAAGCTAGCCGCCTTTCGACATTACCCTCATCATCAAGCAGTCTGATAAAAATATTTAAAAAACATAATTTAAATTTTTCAAAAATGAATAAATAAGATAAAATTCTTCATTAAATAAAAAGAGTTTATGACTTAGGTGGGAGACAGGAATAATATTGAACATTTGAATAGTTTTGTGTATTTTTTATTTATTGAAGAATTTTATCTTACCTTTGGATAGTTATATATTACCTTATTTTTAATATATTTTATTTTCATATATTCTAGGATTTTATTATATATATAATTGTACATTCAAGGATGTATTGTTAAATAATAAAATGGACTGTAAAAAAAGATAATAAAATTTTGGCATGGAAATTAGGGTACTCACTGGCAGGGGGAGTGGGTGAGGTCGGTAAGAGACCAGGTCAGAAGACTGCATGAGGTTGATTCGCCCGTCTCATGTAGGTAGCGCTAGCTGCAGCGGGCCTAGTTTTGGCGCTGCGGTATATTCACTCACCACAAGGCGGTGGGGGGGAGGGGGGGGGGGGGGGGGGGGGGGAGGAATAGGGAGATGCCAGGCCTCAACAATAATATTTATTTTATTATATATATATATATATATAATAAAATCCTAGAATATATGAAAATAAAATATATTATATTATATAGTAAAAATAAGATAATATATAATAGGTTTTATATTCCAGCAGCTTTTTATTTCTTACTCCCAATTTATTTATAAATTTCTTTTGTTACATGGTCAAACGTTTCGGGTTCTTTCTTCCCATCATCAGTGACTGGAAATAATAAATTAACAAGCATAATAGAAAACGTGCATCAAGAATTAACAATTTAAAATTTAAAATTAACATTATAACAATCTTCGTTTTTTAAAAAATGTTTAATGCTACACCAACCTTGAGTATCCTGTTATTTGCCTAAAATTGATAAAAAAACCTTTATTTTGTTAAAATGGTAATATTATTAAAAATTTGTGATAGAACATCGCATTTGGTAGTGCCAAGTTCTAATCACTAACCATTTTAAAAAACTTGATAATTGTTATTTTTTAATTTAAAGGGTATAATGAACCCAAAAAAATACACCAGGAGGGTTGAGGGGTGGTGGGGGGGGGGGGGGGGGGGGGGTTGAGGTGATTCCCTTCTCTTCAGCTGGACAGATAGTAGACTGGTTGTTTTTCTGATTTCGTCCTTCGTACTCTGCTCCTGCTTTTCCTAGTCCACTGCTTGGAGCAATTGAATCAAAAGATTGCAACTAGCGGCCCCTTAACCCAGAGCTACTGAGGGAGCGGGCGCCGATCAGGGGTAGGGTCAGGCGTCAGCTGATCCTAGGGGCCCTCTGTCACGGATTCCCGACCGCTCAACAGCCCCGGACAGAACCCGCGCTCGCCACGGGCCTAAAAAAGTTTGGGGACAGTGGCGTGATGGTAGTGCTCCACCTAGTCACTTAAAATTGTACTACCATCACGGAAAATCATATTTGACTGGGGAAGTTTTTATAGTGGTTCTCGACAGTTGGTATCAATATATTTTTTATTTATTGGAGAATTTCATCGTATTTTTTCACGTTTAAACATTTTAAACTATGTTTTGTAAATTGTTTAGTAGGGCCATGGTGTTCGTGCGGGCTAGAGGGTTTTGGGTCTTAAGGGCTTTGCTCTCATGGTCTCACCATAGTCGCGGGTTCGAACCCTGGCCGAGAGAATTCTATTTCGTAGATAGAACTTCCTTTTGGGGCCTTGGATGTTGTTGTAAATAACGATGGCAAAGGCGAATAAGAAAAAAAAAAAAAAAATGTTTTGTCCAATTTGTAATGGAAGTATTGCAATCGTGCAAAAATCCGAGATCGAGTTTTCAGCGAAATTTCACGTTTCAATGTCCTTTTGAATATGCTTAGATCATTTTCACTGTCCATGATTATGTGGATTGTAGCAGTGAACTTGACATGACGTCATTTGACATGATAATGTCACATCTGCTAACTTGAATCCTTTGAGAAAATTTCACAAAATACCGCTTTTATTTATGATACACTTGGAAAACTTTTCAAATAACTGTGATGTAAAAAAAAAATTCACATATATTAAGATTAATAAAATATTATAAAATCAATTATTATTATAAACGAGTATAAAAACATCTGTTAGGAGTGAAGTTACTTAAATAGTGAATAAATATATGAAGTCGCATTTTGTTTTAAAACGAAATGTGAACAACCAATGAATAAAGAACAAAAGACGAACACCTGTTTTAAATAGTGTGGAACAGTCTAAGAGATGTGGAGGTGGACAGTCTAGAGAGAGGTGTTTTTAGAGTTAAGGAAGTGAACGATGTCGGAGTGAAAATAACAGTGAAATAGATGCGCAAAGGTACTTTTATTTATATATATGTTTATATGAAGACTTTGGAATAACTAAACATTGCTCTTCTCTTTTGGAAAAAAGTGTAACTCATAAAGGAATTAATTTTTTTTAATGCCCTTCCCCACTTCTCTCTACAATAAAATAATTTAAATTTCAACTAAAAATGTTCATGTTAGAGGAAACCCTTTACACGGAAACGGAATTTTATTCTCACTGTTCAAAAAGAATAATATAATCACAATAAAGAATAGTGTTTCATATCCAAAAACATTATTTGATACAAAGCTTTCATTTTTATTTTTTGGGCAGAGTTCCTCCACACCTTAAAGGTCAGTCCAATATTGTTTTATTTATTAATTTATAATTTTTTATTTATTTAGACTTTTATATACATTCATTTATAATTGACTAATATATACACATATATTACTTTCATATATAGTTACATTGTTTTCTTTCATTTCTATATCTCGCACATTGAGACCTGATGATGGGACGTAAGAACGTCCCGAAACATCGTTGGGATAAAGACACTTCCGAAGAGTTTTTTTTTTGAAAAATAGTTATCTTAATTTAATTAAATTGAAAAATGTGTCTACTTATTATAAACGTATCATATAATAATTTTGTTTATATACTCATATATTTTTAAGTATTTATTTGTTCAGTTTTTATTAATTTAATTTTACTTTTTTTAATAGTTTTGTTATTACTACTAATCATAGACGTGTTAGACTCAAGTAGTTATAAATCTAATTTATAAGCTATCGTAATGTATAAATTCTTTTGACGTATCCTATTACCATGTATTGGTTTAACGGAAATAAATTTATTATTATTATTATTATGCCTAAAGTATAAAAACAGAAAAAGTTAGACTGATATAGTTTTAAGTAATTAGTTCGTAAGATTTCTTTTTGGATGACTCCCAACAGAGTTAGGTAAGGTTTTAACAGCTTCAAATTGTGCTACCCAGTAAGTGTATTTCCTTCTTCAAAATGGGTATTTAGTTTAGAATTGTGGAAAGTAGAGAGAGACAAAGGGATGTCATGAGCAGGACTTCTTCTGGAGGAGGTCTTGGCACAAATTAATTTCCATTTTATAACTAACTAACTGCACCTGACACTTCTCTCCTGGCTGGAGAATTTAGGGCACGAGGACAAGTAGAGCCTCCAGGAAAAATATGAATATAGGTTGGAGCTGCACAGAACTCTGCCATAGGACTTGGAGAGTTTGACCAAGCCTTGAATACATTTTTGTATGGCAACAGTTATGTATTAACTGTCTGAAGTAAAATGACTTTATTTGAAGAATTGATGGATGTCCTAATTTGTCTACTACTTTCACAGCTAAACGAGGTATTAAGGAAGTTATGTAATCGGTGGAGGTTTTCGCTTTCCCATCAAAACCAATAGATCGTTTAGGCAACAAATCAATAGTTCACTTACCCAGGGACCCTTATATCGTACGGCCATACATTCATTACATCGGCTGTGATGTTAAAAAATTACACACATTAAAATTATTAATATATTAAAAAATCAATTATTATTATTTGTATAAAAACAGCTGTTAGGAGTTAGGTTAGGTTATGTTTTATGACTCATGCCCGGGCTTTAACTACGAGGTCATATCGCCTGCTACCAGAGCGCTCTTTCGTCACTCTGGTGGACATGAACCCGAATCTACTGTGGGAGTCCTAAATTTTGCCTACCCTAAATTTTCATTCACTTAGGGTAGGGGTCTTTAACGAGTACCTGACATCGTACAAGCTCGGGACCATCGCTTAACGTCCCATCCGAAGGACGGCGTGCTTAAGTTTATATTATCTCCCAGATAAAATAAACTAAGGGCCTCGGTCGGGTTTCGAACCCACGTTCTTGAGCTCAGAAGTCAATCACGCATACTACTGAGCTACCGGCGCCCTCGCTGTTAGGAGTTGAGTAAAATAAATAGTGAATAAATAAACAAAGATGGACTAGTCGCATTTTGTTTTAAAATGTCAGTCAAGATGTTTTAAATAGTGAGAAACAGTCTAAGTTGTGTTGTGGAAGTGGTCAGTCTAGAGAGAGAGTTGTTTTTAGGGTTGAGGTGTAGTGAACCAGTTAGAGTGAGAGAAGATATAGAGGAGACGTAGGAGTGAAAATGATAACATTGAAAGTACGTAGAAGAGAAAAAGTACTTTTTATTTATATTTACGTGTATATATGCCCAAAATATAAAATCAGAAAAAAGACTGATATAGTTTTAAGTAATTAGTTGGTACGATTTCTTTTTGTAAATAATTTAATTTTTTAGGGCGCCGGTAGCTCAGTGGTCAGCGTGCTTGACTTCTGAGCTCAAGAACGTGGGTTCAAAACCCGACCGAGGCCCTTAGTTTATTTTATCTGGGAGGTAAAATAAACTTAAGCAAGCCGTCCTTCGGATGGGACGTTAAGCGATGGTCCCGAGCCTGTACGATGTCAGGTACTCGTTAAAGACCCCTGCCCTAGGTGAATAAAAATTTAGGGTAGGCAAAATTTAGGACTCCCACAGTAGATTCGGGTTCATGTCCACCAGAGTGACGAAAGAGCGCTCTGGTAGTAGGCGATATGACCTCGTAGTTAAAGTCCGGGCATGAGTCATAAAACCTAAACCTAAACCTTTAATTTTTTTTTATTTTTCAATATTAGTTATTAAATTAATAATGTAGTAGATTAGTATTAAATAAACCCAATATTAGTTCTCTTATTATATGCTATTCATTATCCCTGTGAACCCAGTAAGATAATTTATACCTTTGGAATAGATTTAACATTTCTAAAAAAGAAACATGATGTCATCTCATTGTTATCTTAGGAAGAAATTCAATTGAAATAATTGTTAGTTGAAATTGTTTTAAAATACGTACACTTTATTAAAAATTGCACATCTTAAACTTTCGATATTTTTTAGGGCTTTTTTTCGGAATTGACTGTAGAAATCAAAATTTAGTAGAATACCTGCTATAATTTCTTGAGGAAATGTGCTAATATTTATTATTTGTTTAATTATTATTTATATATTTATTTTAATTGACATTATATATTTTTTATTATCACAAGTGGTTAAGAAATGTTAAGTTTGAAAATTGAAAAAAAATTATAGTTTATTTTCAGAGAACTCCCTCTTCTGGTCTGTAACAAAGTTCCTGTGTGTGTCCCCAGAGAAGAAAAATAGACAGAAAAAACAGGCGGAACAAGAAGGTTGTTGTGTTTGGGGCGACAGAAGCCAGGCCAGGTTAGAGGGGGTGTTATGGTAGGGATCAAGGAGAGGGAGGGGGGGGGGGGGGGGGGGGGAGAGGAAGCCACCCCAGTGGCTGATAGAACCCAGGGGCCACCCCCTCAGTCACAGGGGCCTGGTAAACAACCAGCCCCTAATTTGTTTAATTAAGGGGGTGTTTCAATCTCTACCAAGGGTGTTTACATGTGCCCCACTGTCTCAAGGATTTCATCAGCGCTGATCTGTCGGCAAATGACATTCAGTGTGGTTTCAAGGTTTAGTTTACAGAAATCCTCCCCGATTTGGTCTTAAGAAGCATTAATTTCCTTTATTTTTAATGAGAATTACATAAAAAGAATTTGCGCTAAATAAAACACAATGTACAAGAAGTAAAGAAAGCGGTAGGTACTTATGTATTGGTTATTGTGACTTATGTCCGGGCTTTAATTCGAGGTCATATCGCCTACTACCGAGAGTTTTTTCCTCACTCATTGGACATGAGCCCGACTCTACTATGGGAGTCCTAAATTTTTATTCATCTAGGCTAGGGGTTTTTAATGAGCACCTGACCTCGTACAGGCTCGGGACCCAACACTTAACGTCCCAACGACGGCATATTTTACCTCCCAGGTATAATAAACTAAGGGCCTCGGCCTGGTTTCGAAACGGCGATCTTGAGCTCAGTAAGCAAGCACGCATACCACTGAGGTACTGGGCCCATGTCCGGGCTACTTATTGTGAATTATTTATCTGATTTTTAGTTCCTCAGCTCTCCTAAGTATAGGGAAAGTAATGTAATCGGTCAAAAATTCGATGCTGAGTTTTCAACGGAATTTCATGAATGTATCGGCCCGAAGTTCAAAGCCCTAATTATTTATACAAAATTAATTTTCAGCGGAATCATCCAAAAGAGAGGGGGCTCAGAGGACGGGCGCAACTCAAAATTCCCAATAACTGCCGAAATAATGAATATATCGATATGAAATTTTTATATTTAAATTCAAAACCACATAAGAATGGCATCTATCAATTTTCCGCGAAATAGGGCGAAGGGCAGGGGAACCAGAGAAAAGCTACTCGACTTAAATAACCTGAAAACTACCGATGTAATGAATTTATCAACACAAAAATATTGAAATTTGGAATGTCCTAACTTGCTCTGATTAGATTTTGGCTAAAATCGGACAAAAATTGAGGCTCCTTACTTCTGAGCCTAAATACATTTCACAAGATACCACTTGAGGGCGCCGGTAGCTCAGTGGTATGCCGTGCTTGTCTTTTGAGCTCAAGATCGTGGGTTTTGAGCTCAAGAACATATTTAACATAGTTAACACACACATCATGAATACCCAATTGTCTATTTCACAAATAATATATAATATGGGAGTACTTACTCTCTCAAAAAACTGTATATTTTATTTTATAAAACTTTTTATTTTATTTTTATTCATATATTAACAATTGTTATCTTTAATTCACTTCATATATGCATTTAATCAACACATACTATTTCAAATTTTTTATTTTTAAGATCCCAATTTGGGACGAAATGTCATTATTTATGTTTTTACATATTTCAAATATTAACTGTACAGAAGGGATAAGAAAACCCCGTAGAGGCTGAAAAAGGATACCTACCTACCGCTTGGATTGCAAACTACCTAGTTGAACTTCAATTTAGTATTTGTTAAGTCGTGGCTGAAGATGGTAGCAATACCGAAAGTACTCCCATATTATATATTATTTAAAAAAAAAAATACGTTTTCTTTATTTTTATCTTGAAAATAGTTTTGAAACACATATTTTTAGACATTTCCTTGATTCACCTGAAAACGGTTAGTCCTATCGAAAAATTAGTGCTTACCAAAAATGTTCCTTATTAAATTTCCCCACGCTAGAAAGTCCTCAGATTTCAGAGTAAAAGGATATTTTGTCGTATATGTAGCGCCTCAAACTATTTTGCGATTTACTTGCACTTACAGCAGCCATCTTCACATTATTCCTATAAACAATTTTTCGTACCAATCTTAGCATAGTTACTCCTATTGAAATATCCGAAATTCTTAAGTAAATGTCATCTTAGAAATGTAAAAAAAAAAAAAAGATAGAATCAGGAAAACGAACAACCATTTTCTATTCAGCTGATTAGCTCATTCAATTTCTATCGAATAATTTGAAAAAAAAAAATCAGATAGTATAAAAGTTAAGTTTCTCAAGAAAAGGTTGTATACTGTGAAAAAAACATTTGCTATGAAAAGAGAAAAAACGTATCAATATCAAGATTGGGGAGGCAATGAGAACAAATGGATATTTTTATTTTCGAGATGCTGTTCTCTCGAATGGCTGCCCCCTCGTCTCTCCGGTCTCCAATGTGAAATTAAATTGTAATTGGCTGGGGAACCCCTTAAAGAAAATTGGAAAGGCGTAACAATAGATAGAACCTGGGGAGGGGGGGGTATCGGAAAATCGGGGGGAGGGGGGTATCGGAAAATCTTCCTCCGGTCCACTCTCAGACCCCCACCCCCCCCCCCCCCCCCCCCCCCCATCTTATAAAAACGATATGCCTTATATTATTATTATTTTATTTTCAAATTTATATTTTTTTTCTTATTTGGTACCTACCTATCTAAAATGTAACATGAAATATGTTGACTACTACCTATCATGAAAAATGATTAGTGGAGGGCCGATCTAGCGTTTTTTTTTTCAAATCTCAACATTAAAAAAAATTATATACATTTGTCAAAATCGTTCACCGTTTAATTTCTTACAATTTCATTTTATTTGTTTATCCTTAGTAAAAATATATTGTATGTTTATTTTATAAGGCTTTTTATTATTTTCAGTATGTTTTAATAATATAATTTTATCTTATTCGATTTGATTTATTTGTTTCTTATGCCCACTACAATATCTCATTTACACCTTTTAAATTTTATTGTGTTTATTATTATTATTGTATAGGTATATATATATTATACATGGTTTAAAATTAATAATAACAAACTAGGTACTCGAATCAATTGATACGAGTAGATATCGATACCTGAGTAGTATCGAATATTTTATCCGATTAAACCCTAGCTAAGTGAAGTCCTGATGGGCGCATCTCCAGCTCTCCAGCATTCTGCCGCCATAAAAGCCCGGGAAACTTTCCTGCACACCGATTGGCTACCCATGTCAGGTGACTCACAGCCTTCATTACTTGGTATTACTAAGACGTCATCATACTTTTCCTTTTTGGCGCCAAGTCCCTCCACTTTCCCACTTCCATCTGCATTATCGTTTTTACTTAAATATTATAAAAATAATTGTCCATAAATTTTGGATATCACATCAGATAATTAGGTACGCAATTTATTATTTTATTTCTTGTAATTGAATACATTTTAACTTAAGTGTTATTGCAGAGGGCTTTATTTGTGTAAGGTTGTTTCCTTTATGTATCTTAATTATTGTAATTCTCTATTTATGCAAACTTTGTGTAACTTTCTGTAAGTTGATCTAGAGAAATATATGGATTATATAATTGTAATTATTATTAATTAAATATTGATAATTAGGTCACGTGAAAGTAGTCACGTTTTGAAAGTACACAGATATTTTTTAGGCTGATTTATGAATTCGGTAAGTTGCAAAAAATGTATTAAATTTATAAATCAATTGTTTGACTTTAATAAAGTGAGTTGCTTTATACTCGCATGGCGGCCGCCTCCTGAAATGCTTTTACGCAAATTAGAACTTTCTCTAAGTTGATTCAACTAGAGGGAGGGGGGGGGTCTCTTTTCCGCCATCTTGTACATTCTGTTATCTGAAAACTGACGACCCCCCCTCCCTCCGCCGACACTCCAAAGAGAAGAGCTGGGGGGTAAGTAATTAGTCTCGAGCTGTGCGGGCTTAACAGCTCTAAAGGGCCGGGTTTATGGCAAATTTGGAGATCGAGACGGATGGACCCCCCCCCCCCTCCCTTCAGCTAATGACCCTATCTTATATTTATTAAAGGGGTGTGGGGGAGGGGTCGATTAATCACCCAGTGGTGACGGATCAGAGGAGGGACTCCTCATGATGTCACAGCCTCCTTGACACGCTTCACAACTATCTGCCCCCTGCTCTGCCCTCTTAGGGTTAAAAGTTCATTATACCACCCCAGTCTGATAAGCGAACTTCAAAATGAAATATATAATATCCAGAGGGCGCCGGTAGCTCTGAGGAAGCACTCTGAGGAGGACCTTCAGTTTTTTTATTTGGGAGGAGAAAAAACCTTCAGACGCCGTTCTTCGGATGGGACGTTAAGTGATCGCCCCGAGCCTGTTCGATGTCAGGTACACGTTAAAGAACCCTAGGTGAATAAACACAGTTATACAAAATTCAGGACACCCAGAGTAGAGTCCCAGAGTAGTGTGAAACTTATGAGTTTTGATTTTCAAAATTCGAGCCCCCGCTTAATTTTTGATCAATTTGGATGAAACTGGGTGCAAAATATTTGTGAAAGATGGATTTTTATCAGGTAACTGCGGGTTTCACAAACAAGGTATTATATGCTAATTGACAGCAGCCAAAACCCCGCGAAAATTTTAAACATTTTAAATTTTTGTTAACGGATTTTTACAACTTAAATGAATGTTTTTTGGGTCGCTGATTACGAATTTAATATTTATTTTAGCCTAAAGTGGTCCTAATATTGTCATTTTGACCTAAAGTGGTCCAAATTCAATATATTGGCTATTTTTGCCACTGGCATATAATACCTTGATTGTGAAACCCGCAGTTATCTGATAAAAAGCCAGCTTTCACAAATATTTAGCAACTAGTTTCATCCAAATTGATCAAAAATTGAGCGGGGGCTTGAATTTTAAAAATCAAAACTCATAAATTTCACACTGTGCGGCGCTCTGTGTTACTATTGTGTTTTTATTATTTTATTCTATATTCTGTTGTGTAAAACATGCTGCCCTTAACCTTAGCGGTAGGGGGGCCCGCCGGAGATCCTGGCCTAGGTGTCCCCTCCAGAGATTCTGGCCTAGGTGCCCGCTAAAGATCCTGGCCTAGATGCTCGCCAAAGATCTGTCCTGGGGGCCCGCCAGAGATCCTGACGTGAGTGCCCTCATTAGGATGTTGGCACCATGAAGATAATAGTATAAGAAAACCTGAGGGCCAATTTTGGTGGAACAAAACCTTGCTGGAGTCTTCATACTGAGGGAGAGTAGAAAACATATATAGGCCAGAGCAATAAAAACTAAAGGGTTGTCTGTATCTGTGTAATTAGCATAGGAACAATAGGTAGACTGTAGGGCCCTTTAATGAATATGCAGGCAATAGACTGGGTTTTTGCCGAAAAGGGTCTGTCTCATCAAGGGCTTTGATGGGACCAAACAAAAAATATATAATTCATAAATGGCGTATCTCAGTAGCGTAATAACAGTTTCTTTGGGACAATTCCATTCCTTTATATACGTATATGAAGCTTAGAGGAAATTATGTAATCAGTCGAAAATATGAATTTGTACAATGGTATATAAAATAAATATATACATATAATAATTTAAAAAAATAATAAAAAAAAACTATAAAATAAAAATAATTACATTAATATATTTAGATGTTGATTAGCGACTGTGGATTCTAATTGTAGAAATATTGAGGGTCAGTCAAAGATGGAAAAAAAAACACTATTCAGATGCCAACGTTTCGATATATTTTATATCATCATCAGGGCCTACAAACATGGGAGGAATCAAGATTAGAATCAAAAATAAACCAAAAAAAAAAAAAAAAAAAATTTTGTTGATAAACATTACTGAACGTTAAAAATACACTATAACAAGTTAAAAATTGAAACTGACTTACTATGAATAATTACTAAACATTAAAATTAAATATGATTACATTACTAAACATAAACATTAATAATGGAAATAGACAAATAGGTGGAAAATTAATGTTTATGTTTAGTAATGTAATCATATTTAATTTTAATGTTTAGTAATTATTCATAGTAAGTCAGTTTCAATTTTTAACTTGTTATAGTGTATTTTTAACGTTCAGTAATGTTTATCAACACATTTTTTTTTTTTTTTTTGGTTTATTTTTGATTCTAATCTTGATTTCCCCCCCATGTTTGTAGGCCCTGATGATGATATAAAATATATCGAAACGTTGGCATCTGAATAGTGGTTTTTTTTCCATCTTTGACTGACCCTCAATATTCCTACAATTAATATATTTGTACACGCATTTGAGAGGGGGGCTCCAATTTGTGTGTTCAGATTGTGGCGTATACAAACGCTTTGATGGCGAATTTACGTCGAAAACACAAATGCAACTTTTGGTAGTATTAGTAGACTGTATTAGTAACATATAAAAAAGTTTTTTTTTTTAATTTTATTATTTTTTTTTATATATTTTTTTATTATTATTTTATTTTTTCGCAGGGCGATGGGAATACGACGGGATGCACGTGCATTCCCAACAGTGTGGTGTGCCTCGTGAAGGTTTTCCACTAAACCCACCATCCTGAGCTCTTGGGTGCTTTCGTCCCTGGTGTGGGACCATAACACCCTCTTTGTCCCTGGTGAGGAACCATGGGTGTAGTTTCTGGAGTGCGCTGAAACTCGAAAAGTTCATGCCGGGTTAGGAGCGCCAGGTGTTATTGTCACCGGCGGTCCGCCCAAGCTCGAAGTTAGGAGGCATTTTTTCGCCTCCTCCACTCCGCTACAAATTGGGTGAATGCCGGGTAACTTGACTCGGGTCAGTCCCAGGCACGATCCGGTTGATACAGAAAAGTTTTGTTGAGTTACCCGAAATTGCAGTGATACTGCTTTGCAGATCTCCAGGAGGGTTCTCCAGCTAAAATAAACATTGGTCATTGGTCATTATTAGCAGACAAACTGACTAGCCTGGATCTGCAATAGTTGTCTGTTTCGTATGGTACTTCTGGGTGCAGCAGGAGGCAGAAGTATTAAACTGTATGGAAACTCGATATAAAACATATAACTGGAGGCGGGAACCTACTTCCCTGGAGGCTACTGAAGAAGAGATATGAAACTACACTAGACATGTATAGTGCACCCTCTAGACGGGAGATGAGAACACTAATTTAATTAGTATAGGCAAAAATCAATAGATAGCGCTCAGGAATATTGAACTCAATGACCGCAACATATTAATACAAATTCAAAATATAAATTTAGCTGGAGATCCCCCAACAGACCACTGCGATGAGACCATCTTTATTCTTCCAACCTGGATGGCAGACTGTGAAGACATGAGGGAAGAAACTGGCCAGTGCTGGTATACTCCCTAAGACTCTTAGCCAGGACCACCTCAGTCTTCGGGAAGGGTTGTTGAGATGAAAATGGAATGACAGAGTTTGAACTGAAGGATTTTCATGGTAGGAAAGTTAAGAATGGAAGCTTAGAAAACGGGATCATTGAAATTTGAGGAAAACCAAAGACGTTACCCTAGCGTTGGTTTTCCTTAAATTTCACTGGTACCCTAGCCTTGGTTTTCCTCAAATTTCGCTGATCCCCCTCTGACAAACAATCCCGCTGAATCCCTGACAAGGATCTGAGGCTAAGAACGGCCATCCCTCACCCTCCTGCCCTTGTATCTTTATGAGTTTTCCTAATGCCCCTACAATATTGCTATATTTCCCGGTCATAGAAAAAGATTTCCCAGGGCTTTTCCACAGGGCTTATCTTCTCCCTCCAATATCCCCAGAAAATAGTTTCCCTCCGTCTCTCATCTATAGTGGTATCATTATTTTACAATAAGCTTTATTTATCCTTTATAAAGCTGAACGGATGTTTTATTTTATTTATTTATTTTTTTACTTCCCCAGCAATATGAAGTATACCTCGCCCAAGATGCCATTCGAAGGACGACGTGCTCAAGTTTTTTTCGTCCACCGTAGCACTGTTAATACTAGCTCGGGTGACCACCGTTGCACGGGTTATTATATTTAGCTATGATGACCACCGCTTCTTGGTCTTAAATTAGTTTTCATACCAAAACAATAAACATCAGTGCCTTTTTCCCGGATTTGACTATATGCCAAATTCCATGTGAATAATTTAAAATCGCAGTCATGAATGCATTATCGAAGAAATGTCTAAGAATCGCATGAGAGATATTATGGGAAAACATCAATGTTCCCCGGGCAACGCCGGGTAATACTGCTAGTAATATTAATAAATACAGTAGTTTAGTTTTTTAACTTAATTAAAATAATAATAATTCTTTTTTACAACTTTTTCTGAAGTGTCTTTTTTACGACATAAAAAAAAAATATATATGCAGTGGAACCTCGCTTAACGAGCATAATTCGTTTCAAAATCTTACTCGTAACGCGAAACATTCGTTAAGCGAAACAATTTTCCCCATATACATTATAACGTAAAATACGATAATCCGTTCCATGCCGAAAAAATTATTATACTCAAAAAAATGTGTGATCACAAGCGACACTAATCTTAAGCGAGTAATTTTTTACAATTTGTTTTGCTCGTTATGGAAATTACTCGTTATGTGAGGTGCTCGTTAAGCGAGGTTTCACGTATTTACATGAATATAAATTAAATAATAAAAATACATAGTATATAAATAATAAAAACTAATTATTAAAACGTAGATTTGATGACGTAGGTACCTTAAAGAGGATATCTGTGGAGGAACTCTGCCAAAAATTAAAAATTATATCTGTGTATTAAGTAATGTTTTTGAACATGTAACATAATTTTTTAATGTTTATTTTATTATTTTTACATAATGAGAAAAAAAATTCCGTTTCCGAATAGAGAGTGAGTTTTCTCTAACATAAACATTTTTTATATTTTAAATTTGAGGGCGCCGGTAGCTCAGTGGTATGCGTGCTTGTCTTCTGAGCTCAAGAACGTTGGTTCGAAACCCGACTTAGTTTATTTTATCTGGGAGGTAAAATAAACTTAAGCACGCCGTCCTTCGGATGGGACGTTAAGCGATGGTCCCGAGCCTGTACGATGTCAAGTACTCGTTAAAGATCCCTACCCTAGGTGAATAAAAATTTAGGGTAGGCAAAATTTAGGACTCTCACAGTAGAGTTGGGCTCATGTCCACCAGAGTACAGAAAGAGCGCTCTGGTAGTAGGCGATATGACCTTGTAGTTAAAACCCGGGTATGAGTCATAAAACCTAACCTAAACTAACCTAAATAAGTAATTAGATTTATCAGACCAACATATTTTTTTATTTTTACCACAACTAGTTTCGGCAATTTGTCATCTTCAGGTGGTGAATCTGAACATACATAAACCAACAATCAGATTAGAATTTACGAGCTTTTACAGTTCATGTCAATCATTATAATAATTATAATAAATAAATAAGTTAAAAATAAAATATAACAATTTAAAAATACGTAACAATTACCAAAAGTACAATAAGTTACAATATTTGAATTAAAAACAGTACAATAAATTAAAATATTCTATATGATGGATCAAATTACTTATTTAACAAGTTAGTCCTCTACATCTGCCTACCACCAAGTAATATAAACTAACCTAGTTTAAATATTGATAGTAGGCAAAAAAAGTATTTGCACAGCATCAAATTTTTTATTTAACGACAATATGTAATTGTAAATAACACAATAAAATTTTTTTTCTTGTCTAAATGTAAGAAGATTCAAGAATTTGTCCTTAAATATTTAATAATAACTAACTTAACTTTAACAGTAACAGAATTAACAAAATTTTCCCCAAAATACGTATTTGCACAGCCTGAAAATTACAATGTCTTTCTTTTGAGGGCGCCTTCCTTTTAATCCCTCATTATGGAGAACGTTCCTTACTGTTTGTGACGTAACAGCATTCCGCGATGTTGTCGCCAAGTCATCAGCAATTTTTTGCGCGCTAGATTTTGGATTTTTAAGAGCATTTCGCACTATTTCACGTTTTTGTCGATGCGTGAGTTTGGATGGTCGTCCTTTCCGGGGTTTGTTTTCAACACTACCAGTCAATTCTTTTTTTTTGTAACAATATATCGAACTGTTGAAAACCCGATTTTTCCGATTTCACGGTAACTTTTGCCTAACTCACGCAAAAAAATGATTTTTTCACGATCAGAACGCGATATTTCGTTTTTCTTCGGTATGTTAATCAATTCAAACACAAAGTTCAACTGAATCATAGTGCGTATTAATCCTTATTTGTTTGTAAA
This sequence comes from Aradus depressus, assembly GCA_963662175.1. NCBI lineage: Eukaryota > Metazoa > Arthropoda > Insecta > Hemiptera > Aradidae > Aradus > Aradus depressus. Next base: position 28,857,273 of record OY759225.1, on the reverse strand, counting down.
CAACGAAACAAACTACCGAACGAATTACCTCTACCGAACCAAACTAATAATTGTAATATGTATAATAATATGAGCGTGCAAATACTTTTTTTGCGTGAAATTCTGTTAATTGTGTTGATATAATTATTAAATTATTTTTTTTTAGACAACTGCTATTATATTTTTGAATCTAAGCAATTACTATAACAAATTAATTTCATGTTATTCCTGTTAGTAGTTAAAAATAAACCCAAATTTTTATGGTGTGCAAATACTTTTTTTGCCTACGTATCTCGTTAGAATGACAATATTGGCACAACATTTTATATGCGGATTTAAACCTCCCAAAATGTACACCTATTGATTTTCAGTCATATCGGTCAAACAGAAGAGGTGGATTACGGGGAGGGAGGGGGGGGGGGGTTGGCGTGGAGGGGTAGGAGGGGAAGAGTGAGGGAGGGTGACAGAACAGGAGGAGGGGGGGGGGGGGGGGGGGCGTTCTTTTCTGCCAAATCGGCCAAAGAGCGAAAACTTCTTCTACTCACGGAAAACTTTTTTTCTTTTGTAGACCCCTTAAGGGATTCGAAATTTGGAATTCCAAGAAGATCCTTTCTTCACACTGAGCCATGTAAAGAGAAGTTTTTTTTTTTTGTTTTCAATCGCAATTTTAGACCAAGACAATAGTCGGGAAGGAGAGCCTCGAAGAGGTAGGGAAGACCTGAGAAAGAGAGTTTTTATGAGAAAGAAGTTCAAACAGAGAGAAAGTGTTTGAAGCACCTACTCAAGGGTCTATAGACCAACTTTATATGAAGGTGCTACGGGGAGAGGGGGTTAATACACGGACAGAGGTACCGCAACTTCAAAGAGAAGTCTTCAAGACAAGGGCAATATAGTGTCAACTACGGGTCCCTTCTGTGTGTGATCTGCCCTTCTATTCAAATATGAAATTTCATCTTGATATGTTCATTCCATCAACAAATATAAAACTAGCTGAGGATCTATAGGTGTCATTCTTATGCCCTTCTGAATCCCTATATCCATATACATTTCGAGAGGACTCCAGTAGCTCAGTGGTATGTATGCTTGCTTAATGAGCTCAAGATCGCGGGTTCAAAACCCGGCCGAGGCTCTTAGATTTTTTTATCTAAGGAGTGATAAAACCTTGAGCACGCCGTCCTTCGGATGGGACGTTAAGCGATGGTCTCGAGCCTGTTCGATGTCAGTCGTTAAAAAACCTAACCTCATGTGAATAAAATATATAGGTTAGTAGTTGGAGATAGGACCTTGAAGTTAAAAGCCCAGATATGCGACAATGGCCTAGAATACCATCTTAGCGGCAGCAGTGATTAGTTACAAATGAGAGTATCTCAGTGACTACCCAGGGTTTCAGACGCATATGTGAACCATCTTAAGAAAAAGGTAAATATTACCTTTTAGAATGCCGATACAACACCTTTTATCCCAATATTTACAACCCAGATCAACTCCAACCATACCTAAACCTGAATGCTCCTTTCTCACGTATCAAAACACTGGCTCAACTCCATCTATTTGGCAAGTACTATCTTAAAATTAGTTACAAAAATAATGTATACACCCTTAATCCCCAAGAACGTTGTACGATCTGCTGTTTGAGTCAGGGTCGGACACTTAGTATGTGAAGTAAAGGCCCGACTACCTGAAGAACTCAGAATGTTGGGGGAGAAAATGTGTAAGAAATAAATGTGGAAATAATGAAAATAAGAATTATAATTGAAACATAAAATGAATGAAGTGAAATGAATGTCATTTAATCACTTTAAATAAAAAATGTTTTTGGCCTATCTGGTTGTGGCGCTCCTCATGCTGGTGCGTGTTGATAATGAGATCAGAGGGGGTCCTCACGGGGATGTCTTCACGTTCCCTGGAGATGTCCGTGATATCTTCATAGGTGAGATGTATCCCGGTCAGGCTGTGATGGACGACTGCTGACTGGACCGTGAGTGGTGGGGGGAGCGAGCGAGCTAGACGTGGCGTAGGGACCATAGTGGGGGGGCGCTGGCTAAGCTCAATAGTCAATGTGATTGAACAATCTGCAATAAAAATGAATTGGAAGACGTATACCCGTATCAGTATAGACCGATCCAACTTCCTACATTACTCCTGGCCCATAATAAAAATGATATCTCAAATATTTTCTATTATTTAATGAGCGCTTTGAAAGTTAGATCATTCATTGTTAATGAATAATGTACTTCAACTTCCATATTATATTGATATTCAATACCTACATCCCCACTCCATATTTACTGTCTTTGTTACATTATTATTATTATTATTATTATTAGTTTGTTAAAGGTTGCTTTATATGTGTCATTATTGTTTTATATGTGTATTCCTTTATACGTGTCATTATTATGATAATATTGTAAATGTAATGGTCACTGACTCAATTGTATAGGGGTGAACCCTTTAATCAATACAAATTATTATTATCTCAGAGTCTCACCACTGGGTGATTTCTCCCCTTTCGAAATTTTGACATTGGCATTATCTCTCACAATTTATTATAAGATTTCAGAAGACTTAATTGATTAAATCGTGCTGGGGAAGTACCTTGCCTTTCATTCATTGATGTCTTGTTTTGTTGTTCCACTTTCAGATGTATCTGTTATTTATAAATGCTATTTAAAGTAGCAGAAACAGATGGTAGCAGTGATGCAGAAATAGCACTTTTAAAATCATCACTATTTACCCACGTTTTAATACATAAATACATTAAATTGGTTAAGCAGGCAATGTTTATCTTTTAAAAAAAAGTATATAACGGCATGTCAAGTAAACTTTCCCCGCCTCCTTGTTGGAACGAAGCCAAGTCATTACACAAAAAATATTTAACATACCTTTTTGGAGGGGCGTCTTTCTCTACCTTGGCTCTAGTGATATGGTACAGTATGAGGCGAGTGGACAAACAGTGTTTGCCTTTGTAAAATATGAAATGGGAAATGACATACGTCCCCTGAGAATAACAACATAAGAAATAAACAAAAGAGATACAATTATCAACCAAGTTAAAATAAAAGATAACAAATAAGGGCCTACAGCAACTAAAGAAACAAAAACAGTTAGAAATAAGGATAAACAAGTCGTATTAAAATAAATGAGGAACAAATATAGAACTTAATTATATATATAAAGCTGAAAATGTCTGTGCGTTGTACCGCTATAACTCACGAACGGCTTGATGGATTTGATTAATTTTTTTAAAAATTTGTTCGTCATCGTCTGTGGAAGGTTATAGGCGTATTAGTACCACAATATCTGGTCCATCCCAGCATCCACCCACGCAATCTTTGTAACTCAAAAACCATTGCAATGATTAATGAGGAATCTTTTTGAATAGATAAGTTTTATCTACCGGAAGGTTAAGGTCTATTTTTTAATCAACCCCTGGTCCATCCCAGCATCCACTCACGCAATCTTTGTAACTCGAAAACCATTGCAACGATTAATGAGAAATCTTTTTGAATAAATTAGTTTTAGCTCCAAAGCTAGCGTTACTACAGTTGAACGACTATAAGCCTTATTCCGTATGAATAATTGAAAATTATAACATCATGAATGTACTGTCGAGGAACTGAATAGCCTTATAGGAGATATTGGGAGAAAAGTCAAAGTTCCCCGGGCAACGCCGGGTATTACTGCTAGTATTAACTAATAGGACATTAATTTCGTTTATAGTCAAATTGTTGTGGCCATTACAGGACATTCTTATACCAACCACGCTTACAGATCTCTCTCTCAGATAACAGAAGGCCCCTCCCCCCTTCTCAAAATTATTACATACTGGCATTACTGGGTATATGAAAGTAATGAGTTTGCGTCAGCGGTATTTTTACCTTCATACCATAGTATAAGAAAATATAGTAATAGTATTGTTTTTTTTTTGTTCTCCCTCCCTCCCCTACGCCGGTACACTTGCAATTTCTGCCACGCGTCTCATAGCAGCCCGGTACACTGCAGATTTTTTCGTCGTAGTGCAGTTTCCTCTATTAGCAGTTCTGACGTCCTGGAGAGCGGGGCACACGTCAAGATGCTGCGCTGTCATGTGCTGCTCTCTCTCGCAGAGGACGCAGTAAGGATTGTCCGCTACGACGATCCGATAAGGTGTCCCTGAAGAAAGTCGTGTCCGGTCAGCAGTCGGAAGCAGGCCACCGAGTGTCCTCGAGGTAGGTCTGGTGGCAGCCGGCTTCCTGCCTCCCCCAACACCCTCATGGTGTGCTCCAGCTTCACCACATTCTGAAAGGAACCCTTCACTATACGCTTCGCGGCTTCCATAGTCAGGGGTAGTATTGCAATGATAGATAGTATTGTAATTGTGCGAGAATCTGAGATCGAGGTTTCAACGGATTTTCACGTTTCAAGGTCCTCTGAAGAAATAGAAGATGTTATGTGAATTCTGTTGAATTTTCGCTGACTCTGATTCTCCCATCTCCAAAAAATCCTTTCTGTCCATCTGTGAACACGATAATTCACAATAAAAAGAATATATTGACACGGAATTTTGTATATGTACTGATGAACCCTATAAGGAGAACACCTTCCAATTTTCAACCGAACCTAGCTGAGGGAAGGGTTGGCTCGTCAGATTGGTTTCAGAGGATGAGCGAAAACTTATTAGATCAATTCGTGGTGGGGAAGTACAGGCAGGAAGGATTGTTCGCTCAGATTTCCATCCTTTGTGAATGGATCGGTCTACTTTCCCGATATTGGCGACCCTAACCTCCATTAGAGACTGGCGGAACCTCGGCAGAGATAGATGTGAGTTCCGGCTGACCAGTTCTTCGGCCAAAATTTCATTTCGATACATCCATTACATCGGCAGTTATTGGGGTTTTTGAGTTGAACCCCCTCTGATCCTCCCTCCCCTTTCGGCTGATTCTTCTTAAACTTATTAGACGTCGTCCTTGGCTATGAATTTACATGAAATTTCGGGTCAATATATTCATTATAACAGCAGGTATTAGAGTTTTTGTGAGTTCCCCCCCCCCCCCCCCTTCAAATCCCCCGATTTGGCTGAAATCAATAGGTATCGTCTTTAGAGAGTTCTGGATAGACATATAAAATTTCGTGTTGAAGCGAATATCAATTTATCTTACCAGCCTTTCAATATTTTTTTAAATAACCACAGGACGTGGTGTAAAAATGGAAATGATCTATCTATGATGTATCTCGTTAAAGAAATGATCTTGGACAAACTTTCATATATTGACTGTCATCAGACATGACTTTCATCCCCCACGCTCCTGTCCTAATTGAAATTTTTTTTGGATAGCCTTTCATAGCCTCGGAAGAGAAGGATATTAATATTTTTTGCCGATGTTTGCTTAGAGGGACTGTCCAGAGTCAATGCAATTAATTTCAATCATTATATAGCCTGTCAATGAACAGGGAGGGGTGATATGATGTCATCACCTTCGATAAAAAACATCACACTTGCAGTTAGTTAGACTCATGCCTAGGCTTTAACTAGGAGGTCATATCGCCTACTACCAGAGTCTTAAATTTTGTATACCTAACTAGGTTTAGTTGGAGTTATCGCTCGGTCAGCTGTAACCTCGGCTGACTTTTTACCGTTCCAACTCAATAGAAATTTAATTTATGGACTATTGAATATAACATTTCAAAAAGAGGAAGCTTTTACGCTTGTTCATGAAGATCATGGCGCATCTACGCCCGAATCTCCAGCTGCTAACTAATGACACGGCTTGACCTCAACCACTTCTTGGAGACTCCTCCTCCAGATTTCATCCGTGTAAATCCTCGAGATATCTCGTCGTACTATAGAAGTGACAACTGCGCAGCCGCAGTATACGTCCCCCACTATGTATGTCTATTAGCATTGTTAATGGGAAGAGAGAGAGGCTGGGAGTGGAGGTTCCTCTAAGACGGATCTGTATCTCCCTCATACCCTATGTCTCTTTGACTGAGACAGGACTCTTTGACAACTGCGCAGCCGCAGTATACACCCCCCACAATGTATGTCTATTAGCATTGTTAATGGGAAGAGAGAGAGGCTGGGAGTGGAGGTTCCTCTAAGATGGATCTGTATCTCTCTCATACCCTATGTCTCTTTGACTGAGACAGGACTCTTTGACAACTGCGCAGCCGCAGTATACAGCCCCCACAATGTATGTCTATTAGCATTGTTAATGGGAAGAGAGAGAGGCTTGGAGTGGAGGTTCCTGTAAGACGGATCTGTATCTCCCTCATACCCTATGTCTCTTTGACTGTGACAGGACTCTTTGACAACTGCGCAGCCGCAGTATACAGCCCCCACAATGTATGTCTATTAGCATTGTAATGGGAAGAGAGAGAGGCTGGGAGTGGAGGTTCCTCTAAGACGGATCTGTATCTCCCTCATACCCTATGTCTCTTTGACTGAGACAGGACTCTTTGACAACTGCGCAGCCGCAGTATACACCCCCCACAATGTATGTCTATTAGCATTGTTAATGGGAAGAGAGAGGCTGGGAGTGGAGGTTCCTCTAAGACGGATCTGTATCTCTCTCATACCCTATGTCTCTTTGACTGAGACAGGACTCTTTGACAACTGCGCAGCCGCAGTATACAGCCCCCACAATGTATGTCTATTAGCATTGTTAATGGGAAGAGAGAGAGGCTGGGAGTGGAGGTTCCTCTAAGACGGATCTGTATCTCCCTCATACCCTATGTCTCTTTGACTGAGACAGGACTCTTTGACAACTGCGCAGCCGCAGTATACACCCCCCACAATGTATGTCTATTAGCATTGTTAATGGGAAGAGAGAGAGGCTGGGAGTGGAGGTTCCTCTAAGATGGATCTGTATCTCTCTCATACCCTATGTCTCTTTGACTGAGACAGGACTCTTTGACAACTGCGCAGCCGCAGTATACAGCCCCCACAATGTATGTCTATTAGCATTGTTAATGGGAAGAGAGAGAGGCTTGGAGTGGAGGTTCCTGTAAGACGGATCTGTATCTCCCTCATACCCTATGTCTCTTTGACTGTGACAGGACTCTTTGACAACTGCGCAGCCGCAGTATACAGCCCCCACAATGTATGTCTATTAGCATTGTAATGGGAAGAGAGAGAGGCTGGGAGTGGAGGTTCCTCTAAGACGGATCTGTATCTCCCTCATACCCTATGTCTCTTTGACTGAGACAGGACTCTTTGACAACTGCGCAGCCGCAGTATACACCCCCCACAATGTATGTCTATTAGCATTGTTAATGGGAAGAGAGAGAGGCTGGGAGTGGAGGTTCCTCTAAGACGGATCTGTATCTCTCTCATACCCTATGTCTCTTTGACTGAGACAGGACTCTTTGACAACTGCGCAGCCGCAGTATACAGCCCCCACAATGTATGTCTATTAGCATTGTTAATGGGAAGAGAGAGAGGCTGGGAGTGGAGGTTCCTCTAAGACGGATCTGTATCTCCCTCATACCCTATGTCTCTTTGACTGGGACAGGACTCTTTGACACTGACATTTACCAGAACAAAGACAACCACCCCTAACATTTGACCCTCTGCTTCCCTCCTCTCTCCACAAAAGTCTAACCCATTTGACATTTCTCAATTACAAATAGACCTGTCCCCAGCTGGTCTGAGCTCAACTCTTCTTTCAATGACCCTATTACGTCAGTAAATTACCGACGATGTACTGCCCCAGAACGAAGAAATCAATTAACTTAATAGTTGATTTACATAGCGGCTTCTATTTCCTCATACTTAATTTTGTTTTGATAAACTCATTACATCGGCAATTATTTGTTTTTTTTAAATTGAGTCCCCCCCCCCCCCTCCCCCCCCCCTTCGGATATGAAATTTCGTGTCGATACATTCATTCTGTCGTGAGTTATCGTGTTCTCAGACACACATACTGAAAACAATTTTTTTGATATTTGGGTTCAGGAGGTTGGAAAATATGAAATTCCGTTGAAAGTCCGCATCGTATTTTTGACCGATTACATAACTTTCCCTATACTTCGCATAGCTGGGATAGTAGAAATAAATTATTACAAATAAGCGAATAAAAATGTATCTTACACCACAGGAAGGGGGAGACTCTGATTCTCCCATCTCCGAAAAATCCTTTCTGTCCATCTGTGAGCACGATAATTCCCAATAAAAAGAATATATTGACACGGAATTTTGTATATGTAATGATGAACCCTATAAGGAGAACACCTGCCAATTTTCAACCGAACCTAGCTGAGGGAAGGGTTGGCTCGTCAGATTGGTTTCAGAGGAAGAGCGAAAACTTATTAGATCAATTCGTGGTGGGGAAGTACAGGCAGGAAGGATTGTTCGCTCAGATTTCCATCCTTTGTAAGTGGATCGGTCTACTTTCCCGATATTGGCGACCCTAACCTCCACTAGAGAGGAAAGAGACTGGCGGAACCTCGGCAGAGATAGATGTGAGTTCCGGCTGACCAGTTCTTCGGCCAAAATTTCATTTCGATACATCCATTACATCGGCAGTTATTGGGGTTTTTGAGTTGAACCCCCTCTGATCCTCCCTCCCCTTTCGGCTGATTCTTCTTAAACTTATTAGACGTCGTCCTTGGCTTTGAATTTACATAAAATTTCGGGTCAATAAATTCATTATAACAGCAGGTATTAGAGTTTTTGTGAGTTCCCCCCCCCCTTCTAATCCCCCGATTTGGCTGAAAATCAATAGATATCGTCTTTAGAGAGTTCTGGATAGACATATAAAATTTCGTGTTGAAGCGAATATCAATTTGTCTTACCAGCCTTTGAATATTTTTTTAAATAACCACAGGACGTGGTGTAAAAATGGAAATGATTGTGTATCTCGTTAAAGAAATGATCTTGGACAAACTTTCATATATTGACTGTCATCAGACATGACTTTCATATATTGACTGTCATCAGACCTGACTTTCATCCCCCACGCTCCTGTCCTAATTGAAATTTCGTTGAAAACTCCTTACCACCGATTACATAACTTCATCTATATTCGTATAACTGGGGTAATAAAAAAACTCAAAAAGTACTTTATATAACTAACAATAATCACCTTGGACCAAAAGTAACATTACTTACATTTAAAAAAATTAATTTCCAACCAATGAAACAATAATCTACATTATTTCTGACTTGAACCTGTTGTACCTTTCTTGTTGGTTTATGAACTGCTTCTCCCTAATTAATATTGACAAATAATTAGTTTGCTCCTGAGTTTTCTTGTCCAAACTAAAAAATCAATAAATAATTACAATTTTTTAAAATTTGTATTAAATTTAAAATAAAACCTTTTAAGTCTCTCCCCTACTCCTCCCCTGCCTTTTGGTCGATTTGGCTGACAAACAAAAACTCCCGATAAAATGAATATACCCTATAGAGGGCGCCGTTTGCTCCGATATTTTTATCTGGGAATTTAAAAAAAACCTTTTGCACGCATCCTTCCGAGTCTGTACTATGTCAGATACTCGTTAAAGACACAAAATTCCGGTGAAAACTCAAGAAAAAATAAATAAAAAACAAATCAATATGCAAGAGGAACAACGGGACATGGAAGCTAAACACGGGAAAGGACCTGCAAAACGGTGAGCCCTATGCATAGGGGACGTTTTTTAATCGTTGAATGTTTCCCGATCCCAAATTATGTCTGTATGTCTGAGGACACGATAGAATGAGTGTATCTCATAGAAAAACTATTGATTTTCTGCCAAATCAGTCACAGAAGAAGAAGAAGTGGGGGAAATATTTTTTTGATTGTAAATAATTGGAGCTATGGATGTACATTGCCATGTTATTTGACCTTTTGAGAAAGTGCTTGGGAAGAGTTCATCTCCATAAGAAGGCCACCGAAGAGATGAGGACTGGGGTCTGTAGTTGGAGATATGCCGAGACTTGAGCCTCTCCGGAGAGAGAACTAATGTGATGGATGGCCTCCACGATGACAAATAGCCACCAGTCTCATATTTCAGAGAAGGGCTCATTTCTCAACCACCTCGGGAATTAACACAGAGAGCCCCCCCCCCCTCAGGTCACAATATTCACAATCAGTGAACACCTTGCAAACTCAGTCGTTCTAGTATTGCAACGAGAAACGCTGATATATTTGTGAGAACTTCTTATAAATATATCTCTGGTCACAGGGAATAAATTGGTAAGTCTAAATTCGTAACTTTTCAGGGCAGCAATTTTTTACTTTTGCATTAATCGTGTGAACCCAGTTTTCGGAATAAATAAATTATGTTTGCATCATTATTAATCATATACCTTCTAAATCTATAGGAGGAAATGAAAATGAATATTGTTAATATATGCCTAATTATTGACCACACTTACCCAATTATTTATCATACTTTTTGAAGTACTCGTGAATGATGCCTCTCTAAAGTTGATTTAACCGAAAACGCCCTCTTCACTTGGAATAGTCTGCCGTAGTGAATAAATGGTTAAATGCAGTTATCTCGTGAATGATTCCTCAAAGAAGTAGATTAAGTTGATTTAACCGAGGACATACACAATTTTACGAGATACCAAGAAACCCACATCTTTATAATTCCGAAGGTATTAGAGTTCTGAGCTCCCAACTTCTTCAGATGGCTTGGGAGATGATCACAGTACACTTAACTCATTTTGGTCATTTTATGACTTAACAACTTATTCCCTTTGACTATAGGTATAAAACAAACTTATTTTCGAGGACGTAGCTGTAGCTATCATAGAGTGAACATTCCTATTTAAGGTTAACTTATGTGATTTTCGTTTATTTGTTTTTCTTTTGCATTTCAATTATTCTTTTTCAGTTTATTAACATTCATTTTTAATTATTATGTGTTTAGTGTTATCAGTTTTATTGTTTTTTCGTTAAATATTACCCGGACTATTGTTGCTGCCCCGCGGGTTCCCAAAGGAACTTGAAGACGGAAAGTAAGCCATGACCACTCAACCATCACCCAGCCCCGCACCCACACGAGCCCAGGGAAAATCAAAACGATCTTCATCTCATTCACCCATCCCTGAAAAATTTTTCAAAAGTCACGAAATCACCATTCCAAATTTCATTACGCCCAATCCTTTTCAGCCTCTCACCAAGCTTATAGTACATGATACAGAAAGAAATGATTCTCAAAAAATGGATGAGGAGCCAACAGTAGAAAAATTACAAAAAAAACCTCCAAAAATATTTACTCGAAATCTGAACGACATAAAAAGATTAAAAGAAGACCTGCTTGCGCTCATTGGGAAGGACTCATTCACACTAGAAACTAAAGCCAATAATACGTCTATCGCGACCAGTAGTTCAGATGGCTATCGGAAAACCATTAAATATTTACAGATGCGTGAGGCTGACTTCCACACGTACCAGCTCCAAACAGAAAAGTCATTTCGTATAGTTCTCAAACAACTTCACCCATCCACTGACGTCGCAGAAATAAAAGAGGACCTGACGAAGCAAGGCTACAGTGTCAGGAGCGTCATTAACGCTCTCAACAGGAAAACCAAAATTCCACTTCCTATTTTTTTGTAGATCTAGATCCTAGTGATACCAATAAAAATATTTTTAAGCTACAATTTCTGGCTTGCCAGAGAATAACTGTAGAAGAGCCACGACAGCGAGGAGTCATTCCTCAATGTCACCGCTGCCAGGAGCTCCTCCATACGAGGGGTTACTGCAACCACCCACCAAAGTGCGTGAAATGTGGCCAGGACCATTTTACGAAGGACTGCCAAAAGACGAGAGACACTCCAGCTACGTGCGCTCTCTGTGGAGGCCCGCACCCTGCCAGTTATCGCGGCTGCATGGTTTACCAGCAGTTGAAGAACAGAAGAACCAGCCAGGAGGAAGCCGCCCGGAGGCCGCCACCACTCAGCCAGACTGACTACCCAGCTGCAATGCCAGCCGCCCCTACTGCTGGGGTCCGGCCGGAGAGGAGCTACAGAGATGCGGCCGCCTCGGAGACGGTCCCCCCTCCCATGCCTGCTTCAGGTAGTATCGACATCGCCAACACGCTCACCTCATTTCTCGCTGATTTCAAATCTGTCATCACACCCCTCATCACCCTCCTCACAACACTTGTTTCAGAGCTCATTCCAAAACTATCAAAATGATTCACACAATACACACAAATAACAAACTAAAACTCCTACTGTGGAATGCCAATGGGCTGATCTCCCATAAACATGAACTGGAAATACTTCTTAACGACAAAAAAATTGATATAGCACTAATTACTGAGACACATTTGACTTCCAAACTATACTTTCACATCATGGACTACGTAACATACAGAACAGACCATCCTGACGGAACAGCACATGGCGGCAGCCTCATCCTCATACATAACAGCATCCAGCACACCGTCATACCACAAACACCTACCATGTCACTTCAATACACAACCGTCTCTATTAATTGCAACTCCAGCCCATTAACAATCTGTTCAGCTTACAGCCCACCCAACAAGGCACTGACACAACACGACATGACCACATTCCTCCAAGGCCTGGGTTCACGATTCATAGCTGGTGGCGATCTGAACGCCAAACATGTGCATTTTGGGTGCCGCACGACCAACACTAGAGGACGGAGACTACTTGGACTACTAAATTCTTCCCGTTATGACATCATAGCCCCAAGACAACCAACGTATTGGCCCACATCCATCACTAAATCCCCTGACTTACTCGACTATTTTATTACATCCCATATAAACGCATCTCATACTTCTGTGACTGCCTTAGACGACTTATCATCAGACCACTCCCCAGTTTTACTTGAACTAGGCTCCAAACCCCTGGCCCGGCCTCAGAGGCCATCACTAATAACAGGACCAATAAACTGGGACTGTTTCAGAGGAGAACTGGAGGACAAAATAAACTTAAACAGTACCATACGGACACGAGACGAACTTGAAGACGCAGCAGGTAAATTCACAACTTGGATTCAAGAAGCTGTGACAAAATCCTGCCGACCACCCAGACCAAGACGCTCACACAACAACATATCCCTCCCACCACACATCCTGCAGATGATAAGAGAGAAAAGAGCGGCCAGGTCTCGATGGCAAAGATTGAGGTACCCTTCCGACAGACAGACATACAATCAACTCCGGCGAACCCTCTCTACAGAACTTTCCAAACTAAAACAGTACAGACATGAGACATATATCTCGACTCTGGCGGCTCGAGATAACTCACTTTGGACAGCGACGAAGCGGCTTCTTGGCAATGCTCGGGTATCACACCCCCTTCGGCAGGATGACGGGGCTTGGACTGGGTCAGACCAGGAGAAGGCAGACCTCTACGCTGATTATCTTTCCAAAGTGTTCACTCCCCACGAGGACATAGGAGACGACCAACACACAGACCGAGTACTGACACAACTTACCACCCCTCTTCAGGTAACTCCCCCACCAAAGGCATTCAATCCCAATGAAGTTGAACTGACAATCAAACAACTCCCTTTACGCAAATCTCCAGGTCATGATCTGATAACCGCTGAGATACTAAGACAGCTACCGAGAAAAGGACTAATTTACTTGACGAACCTATACAACTCAGTACTACGACTATGTTACTATCCCCTTGTCTGGAAGATGTCAGTAGTAAGGATGATTCTCAAACCAGGGAAAACCCCAGACCAGGCCTCGTCATACCGTCCTATAAGTCTGCTTCCTGTGATATCCAAACCACTAGAGAGACTTCTACTGGACAGACTAACCTACATCACTGCACAAGACAACCTTCTCCCAGACCATCAATTTGGCTTTCGACAAAGACATTCGACAATACACCAGTGCCATCGTTTGGTCGATTACATCGCCACCAGCTTTGAAAGAAAAGAGTTTTGTACAGGCGTATTTCTGGACATTGAAAAAGCGTTTGATCGTGTCTGGCACCCAGGCTTGCTATACACACTTAAAACTCACCTTCCTCACACATATTATTTAATACTTAAGTCATTCTTAGAGAACAGAAACTTTAGGGTGTCTGAGGGATCTTTTTCATCGCATTTTTTGGAGGTCAAAGCTGGAGTCCCCCAAGGAAGTTCCCTCAGTCCCCTACTCTTCTCTCTCTACACATCACACATTCCACAACACGAAAACACACTACTCGCTACGTACGCAGACGACACAGCCATTCTCTCAACACACTCAGACCCAACACAAGCAAGCTCACACTTACAGGAACATTTACACCAGCTAACAGATTGGGCCAACAAATGGAGAATAAAAATTAATGGAGACAAATCTCTGCAAACCACATTTACCCTCAGACACAACACTTGTCCACCAGTTTACATTAACAACCAGCCCATTCCTGCATCCGACACTGTACGATATCTAGGACTTCATTTAGACAGACGTTTAACTTGGACAACTCATATCAGACTGAAACGCACAGACCTCAAAAGACGATTTGGACGACTGAAATCCATCATCGGACGACGATCGACATTATCGCTTGAAAACAAACTTCACATTTACAACACTATACTAAAACCCATCTGGACTTACGGCATCGAGATATGGGGATCAGCCAAAAAATCAAACATACAACGCCTTCAGTCAATACAATCCATCATACTACGCCACATTGCCAATGCACCATTTTACGTTTCCAACCTCACATTACATAATGACCTCAATATCCCATTTGTACCTTCTGTTATCAAGACACGATATCAAAATTTTCACGACAAACTCCATCATCACGCCAATCCACTTATACAAGAATTATCTACAAACATTCTCCCCACAAATCCACCACGACGCCTCAAGCGGATATGGCAGAGGGACCTGCTCCAGGACTAGCCTGGACTCCTCTTCGGTCACGTACCTCAGCAGTACAGCCACGCACCTGACACTGCTCTATTTATCACAATTGCTAATGGCAAATGTTATTATGCCGTTGTAAATATATAAATAAATAAAATAAAAAATAAAATAAAAAATAATTTTCGAGATACCTGCCGAAAACCGTCTTGAAATATAGTTTTGAAACACAATGATGTTACCTTGATTCACCCGAAAACGGTTAGTCCTATCGAAAAATTAATTCTTACCAAATTTGTTCCTTATAAAATTTCCAATCGCTAATAAATCCTCAGATTTCAATCAACATGACAAAAGTTATTGCGCCTCAAACAATGAAAAATGAATTTCCGTAGGAAATATTTCAAAATATTGTTTAAATTGTATTGCGTTGCGGCGAATTATAGTATATTTTATTATTATTGTTAGTTTTTATGAAAAATTAAACAAATGAAAAAAATTAAATAAAATTAGTATATTTTGTGAGTTTAGTCCCTCTCTGATCCCCTCCGACCGATTCCGAAAATTAATAAGTATCGATGTTACGAGTAATCGACTCCGCTTAATAGGAACACCGGATAATTGGGACAACCGCTTTATTGGGACATTTCTAATAAAACGGAATCAAAGATAAGTAAAATTTGTTGGGACAAAACATCGGATAATCGGACCAGAATGTTCTGGAACTCACTAATTTTCCGAAAAGCGAAATGTAAACAAGTGAGTTAATGACCCCGAAATTTTTTGGAATGAGGACGACATGAAATTCCTGAAGTTGAGGAAGTAAAAACTTATAAGCAAAAATCCATAGATAACATAAACTTCCGATAAATCAATCGATCAAAATGTATTGATAATGGTACCCCCTTTGATATTATCGAGATATCGATATTACATAAACATAACGATATTATAATTTCGTGCATCTCTAGTAGATTTCTGGATAGACAGATAATTAAAACGGGATAGAGAAGGGGGGTAGACAATTCAAATTTGGTGTTGGCTTGGTGAGTGGATGGCATGTAGTTAGCGACGGGGGGGTCTGTAATTGCCGGGGGGGTGCATAATTAAATAGATACTAGCTGGGAAGGCAAGGGAAGACACTCTTCGTGGAATTACCACATCTAATGGTAAACATTCTGTATATATAATGGGGGACGGAGGAGCACCGGCAGTTCAGAGATAGCGTGCTTGGCTAGTGAGCTCAAGATCGCATTATTTGGGAGGTTAAAAAACCTTGAACCTCGCCATTTATCGGATGGCACCATAAGCGTTGGACCCGAGTCTGTACGATGTCACGATAGCCCTGTATCTTTAATAAAGTCCAGGATTCTGCTGCAGTTCCCTTCCATTACCTGATTCGGTTCCGTTATGGCAGACCCGAAACAGTGAAATCTCCTGCTAGTCTAGTGCCTTATACTGGCTTAGAATATGAACCGGAGTCTTATTTTCCTCTCCATATTTCCTGCACAGAGGGCTCTAGCATTTCCATAGTGTGTAGGTATTTGTTCATATGGCAGTGTCCTGTAGATCGTAGCTCTAAGATCCATTCTGCTCATATTCAGGAGCTCTCAGCTCCTTTTCTTTGAGGGTTCCGCTCCAAAGAGTTTTGAATGTCTTTGCTTTGGGACTCCTCTCCAGAACTGGATGTGTTTCCTGGTCAGCCAACTTTTTAATGTCGCCCTTGCGGTGCTCTTAGAGATTCGGCAGAGGAGTTCCGGTCCTATAGGTCCTCTGTCAGCTCCTGACCTGGCTAGTTCATCAGCCCTTTCGTTGCCCTCAAGCCCCTGATATCCTGGCATCCATCTCAATTCTACTCTATTTTTGTCCGTCAGGGACTCCAGTGCTTGAAGGCGTTCCTGGATGATTTTGGTATCTATGATGACAGCTCGCAACGCTTGCACCGCTGCTTGGCTATCAGAGAGTATTAAGATTCACCCTCCCCTGATGTTCCGTCTTTTAATGAGCCAGGCACACCCGAGGGTGGCATATACTTCAGCTTGGAACACGGTGGGATACACACCTAGGGATATACTAGTATCATCCCTGACTGTCCTCCCATGTATTCCAGCTCCAACTCCCGTCTCGGTTTTTGAGCCGTCTGTGAACCAGACCAGCTTACCCCAATCTTGGGTCTGGTAATTCCGGATAGGTCCAGAACTCCTGACGACTGAAGAACCGGGTATATGACTTTCCACGATTCCAGGACCCGGATCCGATTCATTCATTAATTCGCTTAAAAACATAATAATGATTTGAGACTCGATTAATATACGCTGAAATCAAATCAAAGCTAGCAAGGGAATGCGCAAATCAGGTAAACACCCTAGGAAACAACAAGAAAGTTGGACTCCACTCCGCTACACTTGGGGATTCAGGGAAACGAAGAAGTAGACCGACCGGCGAGGATTCTAAGGCGTTGAGGGATGAGATCCTGAATCTCAAAAGGAACGTGCTTCGGCAACTAACAGAGTTCTCACAGGACTCGGTCCGTTCAATAGACACCTACTGTAGGAATCAAGGACAGTCCCACCTGCGATTATATTATAATTCAATCTATATTTAATAACGCTGAAATATCGTCTGTTTGCAACCTATGTCGTTTGATCGGATTTTCATGGAATTATACACATAGCATAAATATCACTATAAAGAATATTCTATGTGAATTGTATCTGTTATGTTTGTATTTGTGATAAATAAATAAAACAAACTTATTTTTGAAATATTGTCTATTCCACTAAAGATATATATACATATATAACTACCGGTTTCGGCTTTATACCATCGTCAGGTCTAGTTATGACAGTTCATAACTAGACCTGACGATGGTATAAAGCCGAAACCGGTAGTTATATATGTATATATATCTTTAGTGGAATAGACAATATTTCAAAAATAAGTTTGTTTTATTTATTTACTAGCAGTTATACACGGCTTTGCCCGGGAACTTTGATTTTTCTCCCAATATCTTCTATAACGCTATTCAGTTCCTCGACAGTACATTCATGATGTTATAAATTTCAATTATTCATACGGAATAAGGCTTATAGTCCTTCAGCTGTTGTAACGCTAGTAAGTTTTTAGGACCCCTGGGCACCAGAGCTAGTATGCGCCTTTCAACGGCGGAAGCCACACCTAGTGAATACTTAGCATCGCTGGACGTCCTAGTCAGTGCGTACTTAAGAACGTTTGTGACCACAGCTAGCATGTGCCTTGCGTCGGCGGACCCAACAGCTAGTACGTAGTTAGGAACGCTGGTCACCACAGCTAGTATGTGCCTCGCAACAGCGGACCCCACAGCTAGTACGAAGTTAGGAACGCTGGGCATCACAGCTATTAAGTGCCTTGCAACAGCGGACCCCACAGCTAGTATGTAGTTAAATACGCTGGTCACCACAGCTAGTATGTGCCTCGCAACAGCGGACCCCACAGCTAGTACGAAGTTAGGAACGCTGGGCACTACAGCTAGTAAATGCCTTGCAACAACGGACCCCACAGATAGTACGATATTAGGAACCCTGGGCTTCACAGCTAGTATGCTTTTGCAACGACGGACCCCACAGCTAGTACGTTTTTAGGAACGCTGGGCCCTACAGGTAGTAGGTGCCTTGCAACTGCGAACCCCACAGATAGTATGTAGTTAGAACCACAGGGCATCACAGCTAGTATGAGTTGTGCAACGGCGGACCCCATAGCTAATACCTACGTAGTGAAATACGCTGGGCCACACTGCTAGCGCCTTGCAACAGCAGACCCCACAGCTAGTACGTAATTAGAAACGCTGGGCATTACAGCTAGTAAATGTCTTGTAGGTGCCTTGCAACAGCGAACCCCACAGCCAGTACATAGTTAGGAACGCTGGGGCTGAGCACTACAGCTAGTAAGTGCCTTGCAACAGTGAACCCCACAGCGAATACATAGTTACTACTACTACATGTGAAATTCATGACAATCCGATTCATGACAATACCGATCAACCGTTAATGAGCTAGCTCTATATTTATACTTAGTCCCCCCCCCTCAACCCCGCCACCCGTTCAAAACTTCGGGACGCCACACTCCTTATTTTTCTATTTGGCCTTCAGGAATAATATATGCGAAATTTCGTGACAATACGACCAACCGTTAATGAGCTAACTCTATATGTATATTTAGCCCCCCCCCCCCCCCCACAACCCTCCTTCCCGATCAAAATTTTGGGCCGTCACACACCTAATATTTCTATTTGACCTTTAGGAATACTACATGTGAAATTTCATGACAATTCGACCATTAGTTAATGAGTTAGCACTATTTATATACGTAGGCCCCTCCACAACCCCCCCTCCCGTTCAAAACTTTGGGACGCCACACACCTTTTTTTCCTATTTGGCTTTTAAAAATACTAGATGTGAAATTTCATGACGATTCGCCCATTAGTTAATGAGTTAGCTCTATATTTATACTTAGGCCCTCCCACTACCCCCCCTCCCGTAAAACATTTTGAGCCGTCACACCGCCTATTTTTCTATTTGCTCTTCAGGAATACTCCATGTGAAACTTCGTGACGATTCGCCCATTAGTTAATGAGTTAGCTCTATATTTATACTTAGGCCCCCCCACAACCCCCCCTCCCGTTCAAAACTTTGGGACGCCACACACCTTTTTTTCTTGTTTGGCTTTTAAAAAGACTACCTGTAAAATTTCATGACAATTCGCCCATTAGTTAATGAGTTAGCACTATTTTTATACTTAGGCCCCCCTTACAACCCCCCCTCCCGATCAAAATTTTGGGACGCCACATAGCCTATTATTCAATCGGGCTCAAAAGAATGCTACATGGGAAGTTTCATGAAGATCCGTCCAGCGGTTTGGGCGTGATGCTGGAACAAACATACATACAAACAAACCCCGTTTCAGCTTTATTAATATAGACTAGCAGTAATACCCGGCGTTGCCCGGGGAACTTTGACTTTTCTACTAATATCTCCTAAAAGTCTTTTAAATTCTTCAACAGTACATTCATGATGTTATAATTTTCAATTATTCATACGGAATAAGGCTTATTGTCCTTCAACGTCAAACACCCCAGCTAGTAAGTTTTTAGGACCCCTGGGCATCACAGCTAGTATGCGTCTTTCAACGGCGGAAACCACAGATAGTGAATACTTAGCATCGCTGGACATCCTAGCCAGTGCGTACTTAAGAACGCTATTGACCGCAGCTAGTAAATGCCTTGCAACAGCGGACCCCACAGCGAATACATAGTTACTACTACTACATGTGAAATTCATGCCAATCCGCTTACCCTTTAACAGTACATTCATGATGTTATAATTTTCAATTATTCATACGGAATAAGGCTTATAGTCCTTCAACTATAGCAACGCTAGTAAGTTTTTAGGACCCCTGGGCACCACAGCTAGTATGCGCCTTTCAACGGCGGAAACCACAGCTAGTGAATACTTAGCTTCGCTGGACGTCCTAGCCAGTGCGAACTTAAGAACGTTTGTGACCACAGCTAATATATGCCTTGCAACGGCGGATCCCACAGCTAGTACGAAGTTAGGAACGCTGGGCATCACAGCTAGTAAGTGCCTTGCAACAGCGGCCCCCACAGCTAGTACGTAGTTAGAACCACTGGGCATCACAGCTAGTATGTGTTTTGCAACGGCGGACCCCACAGCTAGTACGTAGTTAGGAACGCTGGTCACCACAGCTAGTATGTGCCTCGCAACAGCGGACCCCACAGCTAGTACGAAGTTAGGAACACTGGGCCCTACAGGTAGTAGGTGCCTTGCAACTGCGGACCCCACAGATAGTATGTAGTTAGAACCACAGGGTATCATAGCTAGTATGAGTTTTGCAACGGCGGACCTCTACGTACCTAGTACCTAGTACCTACGTAGTTAAATACGCTGGGCCACACTGCTAGCGCCTTGCAACAGCAGACCCCACAGCCAGTACCTAGTTAGGAACGCTGGGGCTGAGCACTACAGCTAGTAATTGCCTTGCAACAGCGGACCCCACAGCTAGTACGATATTAGGAACCCTGGGCATCACAGCTAGTATGCTTTTGCAACGACGGACCCCATAGCTAGTACGTTTTTAGGAACGCTGGGCCCTACAGGTAGTAGGTGACTTGCAACTGCGGACCCCACAGATAGTATATAGTTAAAACCACAGGGCATCACAGCTAGTATGAGTTTTGCAACGGTGGACCCCACAGCTAGTACCTACGTAGTTAAATACGCTGGGCCACACTGCTAGCGCCTTGCAACAGCGGACCCCACAGCTAGTATGTAGTTAAATACGCTGGGCATTACAGTTAGTAAGTGCTTTGCAACAGCGAACTTCACAGCTAGTACATAGTTAGGAACGCTAGGCACTACAGCTAGTAAATGCCTTGCAACAACGGACCCCACAGCTAGTACGTAGTTAGGAACGCTGGTCACCACAGCTAGTATGTGCCTCGCAACAGCGGACTCCACAGCTAGTACGAAGTTAGGAACGCTGGGCATCACAGCTATTAAGTGCCTTGCAACAGTGGACCCCACAGCTAGTACGTAGTTAAATACGCTGGGCATTACAGTTAGTAAGTGCTTTGCAACAGCGAACTTCACAGCTAGTACATAGTTAGGAACGCTGGGAACTACAGCTAGTAAATGCCTTGCAACAACGGACCCCACAGCTAGTACGTTTTTAGGAACGCTGGGCCCTACAGGTAGTAGGTGCCTTGCAACTGCGGACCCCACAGATAGTATGTAGTTAGAACCACAGGGCATCACAGCTAGTATGAGTTTTGCAACGGTGGACCCCACAGCTAGTACCTACGTAGTTAAATACGCTGGGCCACACTGCTAGCGCCTTGCAACAGCAGACCCCACAGCTAGTACGTAATTAAGAACGCTGGGCATCACAGCTAGTAAATGTCTTGTAGGTGCCTTGCAACAGCGAACCCCACAGCCAGTACATAGTTAGGAACGCTGGGGCTGAGCACTACAGCTAGTAAGTGCCTTGCAACAGCGGACCCCACAGCTAGTACGATAATAGGAACGCTGGACATCACAGCTAGTAAATGTCTTGCAACAGTGAACCCCACAGCGAATACATAGTTACTACTACTACTACATGTGAAATTCATGACAATCCGATTCATGACACTACGATCAACCGTTAATGAGCTAACTCTATATGTATATTTAGCCCCCCCCCCCCCCCCCCCCACAACCCTCCTTCCTGTTCAAAATTTTGGGCCGTCACACACCTAATATTTCTATTTGACCTTTAGGACTATTACATGTGAAATGACGATTCGCCCATTAGTTAATGAGTTAGCTCTATATTTATACTTAGGCCCCCCCACTACCCCCCCTCCCGTAAAAACTTTTGAGCCGTCACACCGCCTCTTTTTTTATTTGGTCTTCAGGAATACTACATGTGAAACTTCGTGACAATCCGACCAACCGTTAAAGAATTAGCTCTATATTTATACTTAGGCCCCCCCACAACCCCCCCTCCCGTTCAAAACTTTGGGACGCCACACACCTTTTTTTCCTATTTGGCTTTTAAAAATACTACATGTGAAATTTCATGACGATTCGCCCATTAGATACAGAGTTAGCACTATTTATATACTTAGGCCCCCCTTACAACCCCCCCTCCCGATCAAAATTTTGGGACGCCACATAGCCTATTATTCAATCGGGCTCAAAAGAATGCTACATGGGAAGTTTCATAAAAATCCGTCCAGCGGTTTGGGCGTGATGCTGGAACAAACATACATACAAACAAACAAACAAACAAACAAACAAACCAACCCCGTTTCAGCTTTATTAATATAGATTATATCACAATGTACACAAGTTTTAATTTGTGTTCATATCTATACATACATCTTTTTTTTTTTTGGCATTTTTCTTCCATAGTGGATCGGTGTCACCATATTTAAAGTCAGTCTGAACGTTGTGCTGACGTTGGCATAATCCGAAACCAGCACACTCTATGGCTCTGTCAGTTAACAAATATTAAATCTATAAACCGTTAAAAAGCAAGAAATTTGAAGAATGGAGTCTACCGAGCTCAGGATCGCCACTTAGAAATCTAGCTGAGGCACTTAGGTCAGATGTTTTAATCGGGAAGTTATAAATAACTTTGAGCACTTCGTCCTTCGGATGGGACTTTAAGCGATGTTCCAGGACTTTTTCGAATGTGAGGTACTCGATAATGAGACGTATGTTATGTAAATAAACCTGGGTAGGTGAAATTTCACTTAGGTTGAAAATAGCCTTGAGCACGTCGTCCTTCGGATGGGACTTTCCGGATAAATCTGAATCTGTCGTATCAGTTTTAACAATTATTAAGCCTATAAACCGTTAAATAGCGCAAATTTTTTGAAAAACATTTTTATTTTGATTTTTGTGTAGGATTCAGATAATCCGGTCGTTCTCTATCAGTTTTAACAAATATTAAATCTATAAACCGTTAAAAAGCGAGAAATTTCAAGAATGGAGTCTACCGAGCTCAGGATCGCCACTTAGAAATCTAGTTGAGGCACATAGGTCAGATGTTTCAATCGGGAAGTTAAAAAACACTTTGAGCACGTCGTCCTTCGGATGGGACTTTAAGCGATGATCCAGGGCTTTTTCGAATGTGAGGTACTCGATAATGAGACGTATGTTATGTAAATAAACCTGGTTAGGTGAAATTTCACTTAGGTTGAATATAGCCTTGAGCACGTCGTCCGTCGGATGGGACTTTTCGGATATATCTGATTCTGTCGTATCAGTTTTAACAATTATTAAGCCTATAAACCGTTAAATAGCGTGAATTTTTTGAAAAACTTTTTTATTTTGATTTTTGTGTAGGATTCAGATAATCCGGTCGTTCTCTATCAGTTTTAACACATATTAAATCTATAAACCGTTAAAAAGCGAGAAATTTCAAGAATGGAGTCTACCGAGCTCAGGATCGCCACTTAGAAATCTAGTTGAGGCACATAGGTCAGATGTTTCAATCGGGAAGTTAAAAAACACTTTGAGCACGTCGTCCTTCGGATGGGACTTTAAGCGATGATCCAGGCCTTTTTCGAATGTGAGGTACTCGATAATGAGACGTATGTTATGTAAATAAACCTGGTTAGGTGAAATTTCACTTAGGTTGAAAATAGCCTTGAGCACGTCGTCCGTCGGATGGGACTTTTCGGATATATCTGATTCTGTCGTATCAGTTTTAACAATTATTAAGCCTATAAACCGTTAAATAGCGTGAATTTTTTGAAAAACATTTTTATTTTGATTTTTGTGTAGGATTCAGATAATCCGGTCGTTCTCTATCAGTTTTAACAAATATTAAATCTATAAACCGTTAAAAAGCGAGAAATTTCAAGAATGGAGTCTACCGAGCTCAGGATCGCCACTTAGAAATCTAGTTGAGGCACTTAGGTCAGATGTTTTAATCGGGAAGCTAAAAATAACTTTGAGCACGTCGTCCTTCGGATGGGACATTAAGCAATGATCCAGGGCTTTTTCGAATGTGAGGTACTCGATAATGAGACGTATGTTATGTAAATAAACCTGGGTAGGTCAATTTCTACTTAGGTTGAAAGCCTTGAGCACGTCGTCCTTCGGATGGGACTTTCCGGATAAATCTGAATCTGTCGTATCAGTTTTAACAATTATTAAGCCTATAAACCGTTAAATAGCGCAAATTTTTTTAAAACAACCCTCCTTCCTGTTCAAAATTTTGGGCCGTCACACACCTAATATTTCTATTTGACCTTTAGGAATACTACATGTGAAATTTCATGACAATTCGACCATTAGTTAATGAGTTAGCACTATTTATATACGTAGGCCCCCCTTACAACCCCCCCTCCCGTTCAAAACTTTGGGACGCCACACACCTTTTTTTCCTATTTGGCTTTTAAAAATACTACATGTGAAATTTCATGACGATTCGCCCATTAGTTAATGAGTTAGCTCTATATTTATACTTAGGCGGCCCAACTACCCCCCCCCCCCCCCCCCCCCCCCTCCCGTAAAACATTTTGAGCCGACACACCGCCTGTTCTTCTATTTGGTCTTCAGGAATACTCCATGTGAAATTTCGTGACAATCCGACCAACCGTCAAAGAGTTAGCTCTATATTTATACTTAGGCCCCCCCACAACCCCCCCTCCCGTTCAAAACTTTTGGACGCCACACACCTTTCTTTCCTATTTGGCTTTTAAAAATACTACATGTGAAATTTCATGACGATTCGCCCATTAGTTAATGAGTTAGCTCTATATTTATACTTAGGCCCCCCCACAACCCCCCCTCCCGTAAAAAATTTTGAGCCGTCACACCGACTATTTTTTTATTTGGTCTTCAGGAATACTCCATGTGTAACTTCGTGACAATGCGACCAACTGTTAAAGAGTTAGCTCTATATTTATACTTAGGCCCCCCACAACCCCCACTCCCGTTCAAAACTTTGGGACGCCACACACCTTTTTTTCCTATTTGGCTTTTAAAAATACTACATGTGAAATTTCATGACGATTCGCCCATTAGTTAATGAGTTAGCTCTATATTTATACTTAGGCCCCCCCACAACCCCCCCTCCCGTTCAAAACTTTGGGACGATGCTGGAACAAACATACAAACATACAAACAAACCCCGTTTCAGCTTTATTAATATAGATTATATCACAATGTATACATCTTTTTTTTTTGGCATTTTTCTTCCATAGTGGATCGGTGTCACCATATTTAAAGTCAGTCTGAACGTTGTGCTGACGTTGGCATAATCCGAAACCAGCACACTCTATGGCTCTGTCAGTTAACAAATATTAAATCTATAAACCGTTAAAAAGCAAGAAATTTGAAGAATGGAGTCTACCGAGCTCAGGATCGCCACTTAGAAATCTAGCTGAGGCACTTAGGTCAGATGCTTTAATCGGGAAGTTAAAAATAACTTTGAGCACTTCGTCCTTCGGATGGGACATTAAGCGATGATCCAGGGCTTTTTCGAATGTGAGGTACTCGATAATGAGACGTATGTTATGTAAATAAACCTGGGTAGGTGAAATATAACTTAGGTTGAAAATAGCCTTGAGCATGTCGTCCTTCGGATGGGACTTTCCGGATAAATCTGAATCTCTCGTATCAGTTTTAACAATTATTAAGCCTATAAATCGTTAAATAGCGCAAATTTTTTGAAAAACATTTTTATTTTGATTTTTGTGTAGGATTCAGATAATCCGGTCGTTCTCTATCAGTTTTAACAAATATTAAATCTATAAACCGTTAAAAAGCGAGAAATTTGAAGAATGGAGTCTACCGAGCTCAGGATCGCCACTTAGAAATCTAGTTGAGGCACTTAGGTCAGATGTTTCAATCGGGAAGTTAAAAAACACTTTGAGCACGTCGTCCTTCGGATGGGACTTTAAGCGATGATCCAGGGCTTTTTCGAATGTGAGGTACTCGATAATGAGACGTATGTTATGTAAATAAACCTGGTTAGGTGAAATTTCACTTAGGTTGAAAATAGCCTTGAGCACGTCGTCCGTCGGATGGGACTTTTCGGATATATCTGATTCTGTCGTATCAGTTTTAACAATTATTAAACCTATAAACCGTTAAATAGCGTGAATTTTTTGAAAAACATTTTTATTTTGATTTTTGTGTAGGATTCAGATAATCCGGTCGTTCTCTATCAGTTTTAACAAATATTAAATCTATAAACCGTTAAAAAGCGAGAAATTTCAAGAATGGAGTCTACCGAGCTCAGGATCGCCACTTAGAAATCTAGTTGAGGCACTTAGGTCAGATGTTTTAATCGGGAAGCTAAAAATAACTTTGAGCACGTCGTCCTTCGGATGGGACATTAAGCAATGTTCCAGGACTTTTTCAAATGTGAGGTACTCGATAATGAGACGTATGTTATGTAAATAAACCTGGGTAGGTGAAATTTCACTTAGGTTGAAAATAGCCTTGAGCACGTCGTCCTTCGGATGGGACTTTCCGGATAAATCTGAATCTCTCGTATCAGTTTTAACAATTATTAAGCCTATAAACCGTTAAATAGCGCAAATTTTTTCAAAAACATTTTTATTTTGATTTTTGTGTAGGATTCAGATAATCCGGTCGTTCTCGATCAGTTTTAACAAATATTAAATCTATAAACCGTTAAAAAGCGAGAAATTTCAAGAATGGAGTCTATCGAGCTCAGGATCGCCACTTAGAAATCTAGGTGAGGCACTTAGGTCAGATGTTTCAATCGGGAAGTTAAAAAACACTTTGAGCACGTCGTCCTTCGGATCGGACTTTAAGCGATGATCCAGGGCTTTTTCGAATGTGAGGTACTCGATAATGAGACGTATGTTATGTAAATAAACCTGGGTAGGTGAAATATCACTTAGGTTGAAAATAGCCTTGAGCACGTCGTCCGTCGGATTCTGTCGTATCAGTTTTAACAATTATTAAGCCTATAAACCGTTAAATAGCGTGAATTTTTTGAAAAACATTTTTATTTTGATTTTTGTGTAGGATTCAGATAATCCGGTCGTTCTCTATCAGTTTTAACAAATATTAAATCTATAGCAGTTATACCCGGCGTTGCCCGGGGAACTTTGATTTTTCGCCCAATATCTTCTATAACGCTATTCAGTTCCTCGACAGTACATTCGTGATGTTATAATTTTCAATTATTCATACGGAATAAGGCTTATAGTCCTTCAGCTGTTGTAACGCTAGTAAGTTTTTAGGACCCCTGGGCACCACAGCTAGTATGCGCCTTTCAACGGCGGAAGCCACACCTAGTGAATACTTAGCATCGCTGGACGTCCTAGTCAGTGCGTAGTTAAGAACGTTTGTGACCACAGCTAGTATGTGGCTTGCAACGCTGAGCACCACAGCTAGTATGCGCCTTTCAACGGCGGAAGCCACTCCTAGTGAATACTTAGCATCGCTGGACGTCCTAGTCAGTGCGTACTTAAGAACGTTTGTGACCACAGCTAGTATGTGGCTTGCAACGCTGAGCACCACAGCTAGTACGTAGTTGGGAATGCTGGGCATCATAGCTAGTATGTGCCTTGCGACGGCGGACCCAACAGCTAGTACGTAGTTAGGAACGCTGGTCACCACGGCTAGTAAGTGCCTTGCAACAGCGGACCCCACAGCTAGTATGTAGTTAAATACGCTGGGCATTACAGTTAGTAAGTGCTTTGCAACAGCGAACTTCACAGCTAGTACATAGTTAGGAACGCTGGGCACTACAGCTAGTAAATGCCTTGCAACAACGGACCCCACAGCTAGTACGAAGTTAGGAACGCTGGGCACTACAGCTAGTAAATGCCTTGCAACAACGGACCCCACAGCTAGTACGATATTAGGAACCCTGGGCATCACAGCTAGTATGCTTTTGCAACGACGGACCCCACAGCTAGTACGTTTTTAGGAACGCTGGGCCCTACAGGTAGTAGGTGCCTTGCAACTGCGAACCCCACAGATAGTATGTAGTTAGAACCACAGGGCATCACAGCTAGTATGAGTTTTGCAACGGCGGACCCCACAGCTAGTACCTACGAGTGAAATACGCTGGGCCACACTGCTAGCGCCTTGCAACAGCAGACCCCACAGCTAGTACGTAATTAGAAACGCTGGGCATTACAGCTAGTAAATGTCTTATAGGTGCCTTGCAACAGCGAACCCCACAGCCAGTACATAGTTAGGAACGCTGGGGCTGAGCACTACAGCTAGTAAGTACCTTGCAACAGCGGACCCCACAGCGAATACATAGTTACTACTATTACATGTGAAATTCATGTCAATCCGATTCATGACAATACGATCAACCGTTAATGAGCTAGCTCTATATTTATACTTAGTCCCCCCCCCCTCAACCCCGCCACCCGTTCAAAACTTCGGGACGCCACACTCCTTATTTTTCTATTTGGCCTTCAGGAATAATATATGCGAAATTTCGTGACAATACGACCAACCGTTAATGAGCTAACTCTATATGTATATTTAGCCCCCCCAACAACCCTCCTTCCTGTTCAAAATTTTGGGCCGTCACACACCTAATATTTCTATTTGACCTTTAGGAATACTACATGTGAAATTTCATGACAATTCGACCATTAGTTAATGAGTTAGCACTATTTATATACGTAGGCCCCCCTTACAACCCCCCCTCCCGATCAAAACTTTGGAACGCCACACACCTTGTTTTTCTATTTGGCCTTCAGGAATGCTCCATGTGAAATTTTGTGACAATCCGACCAACCGTTAGAGAGTTAGCTCTATATTTATACTTAGGCCCCCCCACAACCCCCCCTCCCGTTCAAAACTTTGGGACGCCACACACCTTTTTTTCCTATTTGGCTTTTAAAAATACTACATGTGAAATTTCATGACGATTCGCCCATTAGTTAATGAGTTAGCTCTATATTTATACTTAGGCCCCCCAACTAACCCCCCTCCCGTAAAAAATTTTGAGCCGTCACACCGCCTATTTTTCTATTTGGTCTTCAGGAATACTCCATGTGAAATTTCGTGACAATCCGACCAACCGTTGAAGAGTTAGCTCTATATTTATACTTAGGCCCCCCCACAACCCCCCCTCCCGTTCAAAACTTTGGGACGCCACACACCTTTTTTTCCTATTTGGCTTTTAAAAATACTACATGTGAAATTTTATGTCGATTCGCCCAATAGTTAATGAGTTAGCTCTATATTTATACTTAGGCCCCCCCACTACCCCCCCTCCCGTAAAAACTTTTGAGCCGTAACACCGCCTATTTCTTTATTTGGTCTTCAGGAATACTACATGTGTAACTTCGTGACAATGCGACCAACTGTTAAAGAGTTAGCTCTATATTTATACTTAGGCCCCCCCACAACCCCCCCTCCCGTTCAAAACTTTGGGACGCCACACACCTTTTTTTCTTATTTGGCTTTTAAAAATACTACATGTGAAATTTCATGACGATTCTCCCATTAGTTAATGAGTTAGCCCTATATATATACTTGGGCCCCCCAACTACCCCCCTCCCGTAAAAAATTTTGAGCCGTCACACCGCCTATTATTCAATCGGGCTCAAAAGAATGCTACATGGGAAGTTTCATAAAAATCCGTCCAGCGGTTTGGGCGTGATGCTGGAACAAACATACATACAAACAAACAAACAAACAAACAAACAAACAAACCCCGTTTCAGCTTTATTAATATAGATTATATCACAATGTACACAAGTTTTAATTTGTGTTCATATCTATACATACATCTTTTTTTTTTTGGCATTTTTCTTCCATAGTGGATCGGTGTCACCATATTTAAAGTCAGTCTGAACGTTGTGCTGACGTTGGCTTAATCCGAAACCAGCACACTCTATGGCTCTGTCAGTTAACAAATATTAAATCTATAAACCGTTAAAAAGCAAGAAATTTGAAGAATAGAGTCTACCGAGCTCAGGATCGCCACTTAGAAATCTAGCTGAGGCACTTAGGTCAGATGTTTTAATCGGGAAGTTAAAAATAACTTTGAGCACTTCGTCCTTCGGATGGGACATTAAGCGATGATCCAGGGCTTTTTCGAATGTGAGGTACTCGATAATGAGACGTATGTTATGTAAATAAACCTGGGTAGGTCAATTTCCACTTAGGTTGAAAATAGCCTTGAACACGTCGTCCTTCGGATGGGACTTTCCGGATAAATCTGAATCTGTCGTATCAGTTTTAACAATTATTAAGCCTATAAACCGTTAAATAGCGCAAATTTTTTGAAAAAAATTTTTATTTTGATTTTTGTGTAGGATTCAGATAATCCGGTCGTTCTCTATCAGTTTTAACAAATATTAAATCTATAAACCGTTAAAAAGCGAGAAATTTCAAGAATGGAGTCTACCGAGCTCAGGATCGCCACTTAGAAATCTAGTTGAGGCACTTAGGTCAGATGTTTCAATCGGGAAGTTAAAAAACACTTTGAGCACGTCGTCCTTCGGATGGGACTTTAAGCGATGATCCAGGGCTTTTTCGAATGTGAGGTATTCGATAATGAGACGTATGTTATGTAAATAAACCTGGGTAGGTGAAATATCACTTAGGTTGAAAATAGCCTTGAGCACGTCGTCCGTCGGATTCTGTCGTATCAGTTTTAACAATTATTAAGCCTATAAACCGTTAAATAGCGCAAATTTTTTGAAAAACATTTTTATTTTGATTTTTGTGTAGGATTCAGATAATCCGGTCGTTCTCTATCAGTTTTAACAAATATTAAATCTATAGCAGTTATACCCGGCGTTGCCCGGGGAACTTTGATTTTTCTCCCAATATCTTCTATAACGCTATTCAGTTCCTCGACAGTACATTCATGATGTTATAATTTTCAGTTATTCATACGGAATAAGGCTTATAGTCCTTCAGCTGTTGTAACGCTAGTAAGTTTTTAGGACCCCTGGGCACCACAGCTAGTATGCGCATTTTAACGGCGGAAGCCACACCTAGTGAATACTTAGCATCGCTGGACGTCCTAGTCAGTGCGTACTTAAGAACGTTTGTGACCACAGCTAGTATGTGGCTTGCAACGCTGAGCACCACAGCTAGTACGTAGTTAGGAACGCTGGTCACCACGGCTAGTATGTGCCTCGCAACAGCGGACCCCACAGCTAGTACGAAGTTAGGAACGCTGGGCATCACAGCTATTAAGTGACTTGCAACAGCGGACCCCACAGCTAGTATGTAGTTAAATACGCTGGGCACTACAGCTAGTAAATGCCTTGCAACAACGGACCCCACAGCTAGTACGTAGTTAGGAACGCTGGTCACCACAGCTAGTATGTGCCTCGCAACAGCGGACCCCACAGCTAGTACGAAGTTAGAAACGCTGGGTACTACAGCTAGTAAATGCCTTGCAACAACGGACCCCACAGCTAGTACGATATTCGGAACCCTGGGCATCACAGCTAGTATGCTTTTGCAACGACGGACCCCACAGCTAGTACGTTTTTAGGAACGCTGGGCCCTACAGGTAGTAGGTGCCTTGCAACTGCGAACCCCACAGATAGTATGTAGTTAGAACCACAGGGCATCACAGCTAGTATGAGTTTTGCAACGGCGGACCCCACGGCTAGTACCTACGTAGTGAAATACGCTGGGCCACACTGCTAGCGCCTTGCAACAGCAGACCCCACAGCTAGTACGTCATTAGAAACGCTGGGCATCACAGCTAGTAAATGTCTTGTAGGTGCCTTGCAACAGCGAACCCCACAGCCAGTACATAGTTAGGAACGCTGGGGCTGAGCACTACAGCTAGTAAGTGCCTTGCAACGACGGACCCCACAGCTAGTACGATATTAGGAACGCTGGACATCGCAGCTAGTAAATGTCTTGAAACAGTGAACCCCACAGCGAATACATAGTTACTACTACTACATGTGAAATTCATGACAATCCGATTAATGACAATACGATCAACCGTTAAAGAGTTAGCTCTATATTTATACTTAGGCCCCCCCACAACCCCCCCCTCCCGTTCAAAACTGTGGGACGTCACACACCTTTTTTTCCTATTTGGCTTTTAAAAATACTACATGTGAAATTTCATGACGATTCGCCCATTAGTTAATGAGTTAGCTTTATATTTATACTTAGGCCCCCCACCTCCCCCCCTCCCGTAAAAACTTTTGAGCCGTCACACCGCCTATTTTTCTATTTGGTCTTCAGGAATACTCCATGTGAAATTTCGTGACAATCCGACCAACCGTTAAAGAGTTAGCTCTATATTTATACTTAGGCCCCCCTTACAACCCCCCCTCCCGATCAAAACTTTGGGACGCCTCACACCTTTTTCCCCTATTTGGCTTTTAAAAATACTACATGTGAAATTTCATGACGATTCGCCCATTAGTTAATGAGTTAGCTCTATATTTATACTTAGGCCCCCCCACAACCCCCCCTCCCGTTCAAAACTTTGGGACGCCACACACCTTTTTTTCTTGTTTAGCTTTTAAAAATACTACATGTGAAATTTCATGACGATTCGCCCATTAGGTAATGAGTTAGCTCTATATTTATACTTAGGCCCCCCCACAACCCCCCCTCCCGTTCAAAACTTTGGGACGCCACACACCTTATTTTTCTATTTGGCCTTCAGGAATACTCCATGTGAAATTTCGTGACAATCCGACCAACCGTTAAAGAATTAGCTCTATATTTATACTTAGGCCCCCCTTACAACCCCCCCTCCCGATCAAAACTTTGGGACGCCACACACCTTTTTTCCCTATTTGGCTTTTAAAAATACTACATGTGAAATTTCATGACGATTCGCCCAGTAGTTAATGAGTTAGCTCTATATTTATACTTAGGCCCCCCCACAACCCCCCCTCCCGTTCAAAACTTTGGGACGCCACACACCTTTTTTTCTTGTTTGGCTTTTAAAAATACTACATGTGAAATTTCATGACGATTCGCCCATTAGTTAATGAGTTAGTTCTATATTTATACTTAGGCCCCCCCACAACCCCCCCTCCCGTTCAAAACTTTGGGACGCCACACACCTAATATTTCTATTTGGCTTTTAAAAATACTACATGTGAAATTTCATGACAATTCGACCATTAGTTATTGAGTTAGCACTATTTATATACTTAGGCCCCCCTTACAACCCCCCCTCCCGATCAAAATTTTGGGACGCCACATAGCCTATTATTCAATCAGGCTCATAGGGATGCTACATGGGAAGTTTCATAAAAATCCGTCCAGCTGTTTGGGCGTGATGCTGGAACAAATATACATACAAACAAACAAACAAACCCCGTTTCAGCTTTATTAATATAGATTACAAGTTTCCACAATATGTCCGCGTTTCTCAACTTAGAATGTATTTGTGATAACACTGGTTCTGCTCCAATGGAGGTCCCTATAACGAAATGTTTGTATTTATATATTAGTCCGGATATTGTGTTATTTTACTTGAAACTTGTGTAATAGGTCAGAAATTCGATGTTGAATTTTCATAGGAATTTCATATTTGGGGCTCAAAATGGTAAGGGATCTTTAATGAGTACGTGACATCATACAGGCTTGAAATCATTGCTTAACATCCCATCCGAAGGACGACGTGCTGATCTTGTGCTCAGTAGGCAAAAACGCTACCTTTGAGCTACCGGCGCTCTCGGTTATATATTTATCAAAATAAAGCTTAGAAAATTCGAATAATTAACATTGATCAGATTTTTGAAGATCTAGTAAATTGATCTAAAATAATTTTTTAGACTACTTACATATTCTTTTTTAGAAACCTTTACACACATACAAACCCAGAAATACGTACTTTATCTTCACAACACTTAACACAAAACCCCCCACGAAGGTTGAAGAGAAGATGGAACCGCGACTTACATCTTATTCGTTCTTAATATTTTTTAAATTATTTTCCTCTACTTTTATCATCTCTCTTACCCAACCATCAAAATTGTCTTTCAATTCCTCTTTATTAATTATTATTATTATTATTATTTCTTCTTTCTTTCTTTATTTATTTTTTATTTATTTTTTTTCCTGTTCTTGTCCTAATAATTAAGATAAGTTTTCGTCCCGAGGACCTACCACTGGGTGGCCTTCCTCTCACATGCCCTTCACGCCAACATATCAATACCATCATAGATGCTGGTTGTTGCACCATAGCAACAGTTGCATCTTTATAAATAAAATACAAAAAAAATATTTTTAAAGTTAGTCATAATCATTAGTCCCAGACTTTAATTACAAGGTCATATTTCCTACTTCCCACAGCGCTTTTTCGTCACTCTGGTGGGCATGAGCCCTCTACTATGGGAGTTCTGAATTTTGCCTACCCTAACTTTTTATTCACTTGGGGTCTTTAACGAGTAAATTACATCGTACAAGCACGCATACCACTGAGCGCCGCGGCGCTCTCAAAAATTAATTTTTTAAATGGATAACAACATTAAAATAAGTTTAAGCATCAAGAACACTACCCTTAAATTTGCCTTCGTCAGGTTTTGTTTTATAGAATAGAGGTCTAGAGATCTTCAACGAGTACCTGACCTTGTAGTCCCAGGACCATCGCTTAACATTCCTCCCGAAGAACGTCGTGCTCAAGTTTTTCGGACCTGCGATCTTGAGGTCATCAGGCAAGTAGGCTACCTCTGAGCTACAGGTCCCCTCTGTTATATATTTATCGAGATGTGATATTATCTTCCTCGAGGGGCCTCGTGGAAGACAGACAGAGGCGTGAAGAGAAAGAAATAAAGAGATGAAGAATGGAGTTTTATTTCAACTTTTTCTTTTTTTTTTTTTCTTCCTTTTCTCTACCACCGATGACCCAGATAATTTGAAGAAAATTCTTAATATATATACAGGAGGTTGTTCCACAAGTCTGGAAGAGATTCGCGGAAATCTCCTGAAGGCAATAAAGAGAGGCTTCATATATATGTAGTTGAACGTTACGAAATTACAGGATAGGCATTATGGGCGAGAGAAACATCTTGCCCAGCTCCAATAGTTATGTGTCTGCTCTCCCTCAAATTTAGGACTCGCACAGTAGAGCCGGCTCATGTCCACCAGTGTGACGAAAGAGCGCTCGGGTAGTGAGCGATATGACCTTGTAGTTAAAGCCCGGGCATGAGTCATAAAACCTAACCTATTATTAATAATTACAATGTGTGTAATTTTATACATCACAGTATACAGAACCCCACAATATTTTCAACGAAATCGGCAGAAGGGAAGAATGGGATCAGTGGAGAGACAAAAACGAACATATTAACACGAAATTTAGTATGAAGATTTGAAGGTCCATGAGTAAAACAGGAGCTGAGCAGTGATGTTAAGAGTGAAGCAGATCGGCGAAGAAACGACCGTCCGGACGCCATTTATTGCCTACGCTACCTAAACCGTTGAAGATATATCAAAATGATCTATGGAAGAATTGTTGGCAATAAGAATATCTACAAAAAAGTCTAGGACAGCATACACCTATCTATAAGAGATAGCCCTCAATAAGAGTTTTTATCTCTATGTATAAATCAGTCGTTTTTCGTCCGTGTTTTTGTAACAAGTTGAAAAACTACTGAATTCATTTTTATTCCAAATTCGATTTTGATTGTCTCAAATGTTTAAACGAAAAAGAGGAATGTGAGTGTAGTCGCCAAACTATAAAATGAATGCGTAGGATTTTCATGAAATTTCACAAATATCATCGTTTTAAGCCCAGTTCAAACATACACCATGTAGTATTTCCAAATTAAATATAGCAATGACAATAACAAATAGCAATTTAACTTCTGATTTTTCGAGGTTAATGTTTAATGAATGTGTTTCTATGTTGATTTTTCCGGCATTTTTTT
The DNA here is from genome assembly GCA_963662175.1 of Aradus depressus. Lineage (NCBI taxonomy): Eukaryota > Metazoa > Arthropoda > Insecta > Hemiptera > Aradidae > Aradus > Aradus depressus. The sequence goes on along the minus strand of OY759225.1, from coordinate 28,821,137 downwards.
CCTTCATTTGTTTTTTTTGATAATTTTTGGGGTCACTCCCACGTCCCTTCTTCTGGTCCACTATGTACATTTTTCTCCTGAGGATCGTTCTTTTTATAGCCACAACCTTGACTTGTGCTCTCTTTTTCAAAAACTAACTGCTTGAGGCGCTGCTAATATGGATTTCGAATTTTGAATTGAACAAATGAGTAGAATGTAGTTTTAAACTTATTACGTAGGTCGTGAAACATCAAAAATTTCCATTTATACTCGTGGTCACAAAGGGCAGAAAAAGTAACCAATCTGATTGTATGAAATATTTATGTTTTTTTATGACATCGTGACTAAAGTACTCGTGTAGTACTCTGCAAAATTCAAAATGAAATCATCGAATTTTCATGAACATGAACTATATTAGAACATTTTTTTATTAAATGTGTATTAATTAAATTAACGCAACGTTCGCCGACGGAACCCTTCAGGGTGTGATCTGATTGAACTTTTCTACAATATTTTTTTTTAACTTAATTATTTAAATATTTTTATCGTAATTGTTTACAAGCCAGTGAACCAGATATTTTCCATTTTAGTATCTACTCATAAATTTTAATCAAATTCACACTTCACTTCCTGAAACAAAACACTCTGAAAAAAATACTATTATAGTTTTAGTATAGAAAAAGGATCATATCTTTAGAGTCTCTGATGCATATTTTTTCGGTGGTTAATTTTATGTAACAATTCTTAATGTTGACCGATCATACCCAGTACCTGTCGACCATAGATAAGTTGATCCTGATGAAGCTGGTTCTCTTCAAGAATAACAAAAGAACTATAACAAAAAAATCGTGTTTCATGTTTTTTTTTTAACTTTAATTTTGTATTTACAACTATATATATACAATATATAATAAGCAAATGTAATACATAATAAATAAATGTATTGGATGTTGAAAGAGAAATAATTTAATAATGACACTCCATTATCTTGTTATTAATTGGTTTAGTATATTTTCTTAACCTGTACTGTAAAAATTACGTGTTGATTCTGCGTAAAAATTATTTGACATCGAGTTATTAGTGATTTTGAGTTAGGTGTCCTCTGATCCCCCACTCCCCTTTGGCCAATTTGACTGAAAATTGGTAGGTATTGTCCCTATTGGAGTTTTATGTATGTATAAAATTTCATGTCGATACATTCATTACTTCGGCAGTGAAAATACATTGGCAAGAATTTTGTTCAATAAATTTTTTAGTTGTAAAATTAATTATATATCTCCGCCATCCAAAACTTGCTTCTTATGTGATAAAGTAACAACCTGTTCCTTAATCCGTTATTTGAAGATTACAAGAAGAGGATTCATTGTATCAAAAGCTTTCAGAAACAAAAATTACAACCAATGAAATTCCACGTCAAATGAGACTATGTACAATCAATAGCACGCCATTGAACCTTTTTTTAACCCAAACGGCAAAAATAATTTTTAAAAAATTGCAAACCATAAGTAGTTTAATATGGCACATAAGTTCGGTATGTTACTTAATCCTCGGAGCGAGATGGAGCTAAGACAGATCGATACATTATGGGTGAAAAACAGTAAGATCAAATAATAGAGGGAACAATGGGTGAAAATAACATTTCATTTATTTAATTTAAGTTAGTAAATTAAGTTAACTCTTTAATAAATCGTAGAAGAAAATAAAACCACTTTACATGAATAAGAAAAAGGTAAAACCCTTGGTTCAAGAAAATAAACAAGATATGTACCTACAAACTGATTGAATTCTGCAGGTATCAAAATATGATACAAAAGCCAACTCAATAATGTCTGAATAAAATTTTTGCGTTCTGTGTTGATATAGTGGAAATACTAATAAAATAAAATGATAGATAAAACACTTTTTTGAACACTTATATTGTCTAATTCCACAAACATATACTTAAATGTGTACCGGTTTCTCCTCAGCACAATGTTCAACAATAATTCAGATATTCGCCAGGCATACATATTTATATTAACCTAGGAGTACCTGAGGTGAAAGGGTCCCCTTCCTCTGGTAAAATCAGGAGGTGGAAATCTCTATTCTAACGGTAATAACAAACTGTGCACTTATTTGAAAACCAAGGAAATAAAATTAAAATAAAACCAAAAATTAACATTCCAAGAAAACAATATAACATAACTGTACAATATATAGCTACTACAGTAGAACCTCTTCAAGTCGAACCTCGATAAGTCGAAAACCTCCCAAACTCGAAAAAAAGTTTTGTTCCTTTCCCTTCAAGCCCTAAAACCTCCATTATTCGAAATCTCAACCCTCTATTAGTCGAAATAATCAGTGAGTCCCTACAAGCCATTTTGGTACATATTTTCCCTCTATAACTCGAAAAAACAAATTGGACCTCTGTATCTCGACTTTAGCAATGTTTTATTTTACAACCTTTACAACTCGAGAATTTGCCGACAATGTACACCATTGTTTCTTATAAAACAATTTAGGAGTATACAATAAATAGGATTATCAATTATCTAAAGCAAAAAAAAATTACTGACTTTTTTTAATACCTACATATACTACGTATTTTTTATTTTAAGGATGTTTTGAAATAATGTTGATTTATAATAAATATAAATATGTTTGTTACCTCTGTAACTTGAATTTTTATTTATTTCACCTCTTTAACTCAAAATTAGTTAAAATGACTCAACCTTTACAAGTCGAATCAAAAAACCGCCTGTCGAAATCCTCCATAAGTCGAAAACTCTATAACTCGAATTTTTTGGCGTCTCCCTTGATGTTCGACTCATAGAGGTTCTACTGTATATGTCTAAGTAGAAAATTATTTAACCTACGTTAATATTGCCATGGATATTGGTTAGCTGAGAGGGATTATGTTATAATTTAATATGATTCAGGCAACCCCCTCCCCCCCTAAAAAAAAAATATGCAAGTATCGCACCCCCTCTACAGAAGTTACATAACTCAAAATTCGTCAATTTTTGGTTTATGTCGCAAATGAGGTAAGAGAAATGATCTCTTTATTCAGAAAAAACGACACTTCTCGGGTTCCAATAGATTAGAAACTAGAAAGAAAAACGTACGAGCCCTCATTACTTCAAAATAGTTACTTCAAATTACAGTAATTTTTCCTTGTCGTTTTACAGGCATTCATGATTTTTGATTTGTGTCACTTCTGAAGCGGGGGTGCGATATGTTATCGGTTTTGGAGGGAGAGCGAAAACTTGTCCGGTGATTTTTCAGCGACCATTTTTTTTGTTTCAGCCATTTAATAGGCTGCCATTTTTTCTCTTTTCGTTTAAACTGTGACGCACAAGCTGCTGAACCAAGTGAATGAGAAAAATGAAATTTTCAAGTTTTGAGTCTATTGGATTTAAAAAAATATTACGGTCATAAGGGAAATGTATGAATTGTACCATTTTCCTATTTTCCGGCCTGAAGTGGCAATTTAAGGGTTGAGAAGTTAGGGAAATTTTTCTTTTTCCCGATCACTTATCTGATCATTTATCATTGGACGTGATTTGGCCCTTTCTCTGGTCCGGTGTCCCTCAGGGGAGGGGGGATGGGTTACAGTCTGTTTGGCTTCCATTTGCTGCACCTAGAGGTCATCAGTGCATATTGGTCATTTGGTTCGTCTAGATTCAATAATTGTCTTTCTCAGAAGGAATTCGTCGATTAAGAAAGTGAGTGTCCCCATGTGAAGCCCAGAAAGGTCAAAATTCGTTAATATCCTGGCAAATCCACAGTGAATCACCGGCGATGTACTTCCCCAATACGAATGGCCGATTTGGCTGAAAATCAATGTGTGTCGCCCTAATGGAGTTTTGAATCTACATATGAAATGTCGTGTCAATACTTCATTAGAACGGCAGTTATTAGACTTTCTGTGTGAAGCACCCCCTCCCCCCCCCCCCCCCTCCCCCGCGCCTTCTTCCTTCGGACGATTTGGCTGGAGGTTCTTGTATACATTATATTAAATTATACATAACCTTGAGCACGTCGTCCTTTGGATGGGACGTTAAGCGATTGTCCGGAGTCTAAATTGAGGATAGGCAAAATTTAGGACACCCATAGTCATATCCACCAGAGTGACGTCAGAGCATTCTAGTCGTGTTTATTATGACTCATGTCATAATAACTAACTGACAATATATTATAGAAGTAAGATATAACTGTGGAGCCTCTCCTGTCCATATTGTCTCCAGTCACATCTACACATGAGGGAGGTCAGAGTTCAACTCCACCATTTTCCTGTTCGTTATATTTATCGAATGTTTTATTTATGTTCCCCGAACTGCCCTCAGAACAAAGCCCCACACTTTGTCCACCTCAGTTGGCAAAATAAAGTTTGCACAATGAGCCTCCACAACCCCATTGAAAGTAGTCAGGTACCAAATACTTTTTTTTTTTTTTTCTACATGTGATATTTTTCCCTTGTAATATCTCCTACATGTGATATTTTTGAGGGCGCTTGTAGCTCAGTGGTATGCGTGCTTGACTTCTGAGCTCAAGAACGTGGGTTCCTAAACCTAACCTAACCTACATGTGATATTTCTTCCTACATGTGATATTCAAATTTGGATTAAGGGTAGAGTAAAAGGTCATCACATAATATACCTATCGACCCTTTGGGCTAAAAATTGCATTGGGGCTTCTGAATCCTCATACTAAATTTTGCGTCGATATATTCATTACGTCGAGAGTTAAAAGGGTTTTTCAGTAAGCCCTGCTCTCCTGACCCATCCTTTCCTTCGCCGATAGGTGCCGACCTTATGGAGTTTTTAATTTAAATATAAAATTTCTTGTTGATGCATTCATTATAGTGACAGTTATTAGAGTTTTTGTGTTAAGCCTCCCCCCTAATCCTCCGCTTCTGTTCTGCCAATTTCGCTGAAAATCAATAGATGTCGTCCTTAAAGGGTTCTGGATACACATACAAAATTTCGTGTTGATACATTCATTCTATCAGGAGTTATCGTGTTCACAGTAACAGACAGGTCGGAAAACATGAAATTTCTTTGAAACTCCGCATCGAATTTATAACCGATTACATAACTTACCCCATACACTTCGTATAGCTGGGAAGGTAAAAATAAATATTTTAGATACAGTAGAACCTCTTTAAGTCAAACCTCGATAAGTCGAAAACGTCCAAAACTGAAAAAAAGTTTTGTTCCTTTCCCTTCAAGCCCCAAAACCTCCATTACTCGAAATCTCAACCCTCTATTAGTCGAAATAATCAGCGAGTCCCTACAAGCCATTTTGGTACATATTTTCCCTCTATAACTCGAAAAAATAAATTGGACCTCTATATCTCGAACATAGCAATGTTTTATTTTACAACCTTTACAACTCGATTATTTGAAACTTATTACCTCTATAGCTCGAAGAAAAATAAGTTACCGACTTTAAGAATTTGCCGACAATGTACACCAATTTAGGAGTACCTATACAATAAATAGGATTACCAGTTATCTAAAGCAAAAAAAATTACTGACTTTTTTTAATACCTACATATACTACGTATTTTTTATTTTCAGGATGTTTTGAAATAATGTTGATTTATAATAAATATAAATATGTTTGTTATCTCTGTAACTTGAATTTTTATTTATTTCACCTCTCTAACTCAAAATTAGTTAGAATGAATCTTAACCTCTACAAGTCGAATCAAAATTCGCCTGTCGATATCCTCCATAAGTCGAAAACTCTATCTCGAATTTTTTGGCGTCTCCCTTGATGTTCTGCTTATAGAGGTTCTACTGTATATAATTGGATAGCGGTATCGATATTTGCCTTGCGACCCTGGTATCGATGCCTCGGCTGACCTATACACCATATAAAGCCCCCTCCAGTCTCTAGAAGCCCGCTTCTCCAAAGATCTGATCTGGTCCACATCCAAACTGTGTCTAGAGGTTAAGCCCCCCACAGTTGCTAACCGCTGGTAAGCCCCCACTCTGAGTTATGCCTTTAACTACACAACTCCTCCTGGGTTAGGGGACTTTACCGCAACACTTCCACACTATATTTTACCATCCGGCTGACCCTCCACATCCCAACTTTCATTGTGAGACAGTACATTACATTGTCTCGCCTGCCTCGCGGCAAAATTATACTTTTACTCATCTGTTCGAAGTATAAGGGGTTGATGTAATCGGTCAAAAATCGATGCGGGGTTTTCAACGGAATTTCATGTTTTCCAGATTCAATATATGAAAAAAAAAACAATTCTTTCTGTGTGATTGTAAACACATAACTCCAGATAGGATGAATGTATCGACACGACATTTTATATGTAAATCAAGAACTCCCCAAAGATGACACCTATTGATTTTCAGTCAAATTGACTGAAGGGAAGAGAGGTTCAGAGGAGGGACTCAATTCAAAAACCCAAATAACTGCCGATGTAGTGAACTTATCGACACATTTAGTATGAGGATTTCGGAGCCCCTATGTTAGTCAACTATTGAATACTGGCGCAAACGGTCGATTGGTTTTATAGGGTGAGCGAAAAGTGAAGGCTCCTAAATCCTCATTCTAAATATTTTGTCAATAAATTCAATATATTGGCAGTTTTTTAGGGTTTTTGAATAGAGCCCCTTCCCATGAGCCGATATCGTTGAAATTTGACTTCAAATATGAAATTTCATGTCGATAAATTCATTACGTCGGCAGTTATTGGGGTTTTTGAGTTGAGCCCCCCTCTGATCTTTCCCTTCCCTTCTATAGTTTCCGATGAAAATTGATAATGGTCGTCCTTATGGAGTTTTGAATTCACATATCAAATTTTGTGTCGATGCCACCATTCTATCGGCAGTTATTAGAGATTTTGTGTTAAGCATCTCCCCTAATCCCCCCCTTCCGTTTGGTTGATATGGCTGAAAAATAATAGGTGTTGTTCTTAAAGCCCTTCCATAAGAAGTTTCGTGTCAGTACATTCATTCTATCGGGAATCATCGTGTTCACAGACACTCACATACACACACACAGACACATATAGAGACAGACATTTCAACGTGAAAATGTTCGTTCGTTAAGCACAGTGATAGCCGGTTAAACTTTCTTGTGTTACGAAATACCGTCAGATTTCAATCGATAATGCGATAACAGCGGTTAGAAACACAATGCATAGAGCATGTTTGTACGTGTTTGTTGTGCAGTGCTTGTTTTGCCTGTGACGTTATCGGGCTAGTGTGGGCGCCGGCGGAAGATTGTTGCGAATTAGCGTTGTGTAAAATTAGAAATTAGTGTAACGTGATAACGCGTTTAGATAGGACGTTGATTCGGATGTCATAGTAAAGAGCTTGAGGAGCACTACTAGGACTCAAAGTGAAACAATAAAAAAATTCCCCGAAATATATGTAAAAATCGGTATTAAATTGAAAATTGTAAAAAAATTAAAGATGTCTCATATGAATCCTAAGTTTACGCAGAATTCTAGAAAACGCAAATCAGAGGAAAGCTCGCATCAAAAAGGATTTAAAAAACCTAAAAAGTCTAGTGCCGAGCAAATGCAAGAGCTACGGTAGCTTCGAAAAGAAAATGAAAAAACGACGCAAAGCAATAACGTGCTCCGTCGCTAGCAATGGCATTGCCCCGGCTACCACAGACCCTTGCTACATGCAATAAACTTCTGATTTATCTATTCTGTAACCATACTACTCTGTATAACCATTGTATTAAAGAGATTGATAATTAAATTACATATTAATACGAAACACTTGTTATGATTTTATTCCGACGTTTTCACGGAAAATCTACGGCATGCACCTTGACTACGCCTTAATGTAATTTTTTTTTCATTTTTGGAATGTGGAGATCGGAAATTGTAGCATTAAGAGGACTTTTTTTATACCAACCACCCTCGTACAGATCGAGTGATGCATAACTTTGCTTATCTTTCTGGTAGATGGCTTTATGAGGGCCGAGCTAGTCACGGAGTGCCGATCATAGATCTCAGCCGTTATAAGAGTTCCACTCGAATATCAACAAACACTTATATTGTGAAGCAGGCATGTTATCACAGATTGTTCTGTTCTCTTAACTTGTAAAACAAGAAGCGTTATTGATTTTATGTCAGATTGATGTGGCATCTATGGGGAACAGACCGGAACTCTAACCTATTTTCTAACTCATACTAAGAAAATATTTGTGTAGTTAGGGAGGCTTGGTTAACTAATGACTGGAGTTAAGTTTAAATCCCCTTCATCAATTATTGTTAGAGTTTAGTTAATAACTCCTCTCTGGCTGTCTTGGTTCTGTCAAACCAGAGAGAAATGATTGATTTTTCAAAAGTATACTAATTGCCGGTTCACAATCAATCCGGATTAGAGATATCTCGGATAGAATAATGAAAATAGACTCAAAATTTAGGTTAAGTTAAGCATATTTGCCTATATTGCGAAATTCACACAAAGAGTTTTCTTAAAAAGTTTCAGTGAATCACAGATTTTCCATCATAAATTAATCAATCACGTTTTCGCTCTTCCTCCTTAGCCAAATGACCGTTTGACTCAATATTTGATTTGCATAATGTGTGATAATTAAAAAAAATCTATTAAATAAAAATAAATAAATAGATAATAACTATTTAATAATAATGAAAAAATAAAATTAAATAAAATTACCACATTTCCTGTAGAAATTATATCTCTGGTCTTTTACTAAATTTTGATTTCTACAGTAGTTTCCGAAAATAGTCCTAAAAAAATATCAAAAGTTCAAGCAATTTTTAAGAAAGTGCACATGTTTTTGAAAAAATTTCAATTAACAAACTTTTAATTTGGATTTCTAAAGAGATGTCATATTGTTTTCCTAAATTTTGCAAAAAATGTTAAATCTAATCCAAAGGTATAAATAAATTATGTTACTGGGTTAACATAGAAAATGAATAGCATAGAATTACAAACAAGTATTTAGGTTTATTTACTCAAACTAAATAGTTTAAATAAATGAAAAATCTTACAAACTAAATTCTTAAAACTATTTCAATCTTTTTTTTTTGTTTTATATTTTGGCCATTATTTATTTCAATGTTTTATATTTTGGGCATATATATAATGTAAATATAAACAAATATAAGTACCTCCTTTGCGCATCAATTTTACTGTTATTTCACACCTACTTGGCTCACCACACCCTAAGTCCACCTTCACATCTCATCCATCTCATCTGCACAACATAGACTCCTCTACACTAATTAGAACAGCTGATGGTCGTCTTTTGTCCTCCACTTATTGGGTGTTATGTTTCGTTTTAAAACAAATGCGACGAGTATATTTATTCACCATTTAAATCGCATCACTGTTTTTATACAAATAAATATAATTAATTTTATAATATATTATTAATAATAAAAATGTGTGCAATTTTATACATCACAAATGGCTTCATTATTCTCATACTAAATTTTGTGTCGTTACATTCATTAAATCGGAAATTTATTTTATATTACACACTGTAACTTTCGTCATATTAGCCCTGACTCACATTTGATGACGCAATGGAGATTGGAAATTTTATAAGGAACATTTATGTTGAGGAACAAATTTTCGATAGGAATAATCGTTTTCGGGTAAATGAAGGAAACGTCTAAATTTATATGTTTCAAAATGACATTTCAGGACGGTTTTCAGCATGTACCTCGAAAGCCAGCCATCCAACGAAAAATCATATTTCATATAAAGAGTGTTTTTTAATTTTTTCTACAACTTTTACTTGTACGTTTTTTTGATTAGGTCATAAATATAAGCTGTATCTTGTATAATTATGGTATAATATACTATATAGTAAAGTTGATATAATAAAGTTATCTGAATTTTCATCCGATTGTATATACCTATTTAAATAACACATGTGACTTCACATTTAAAATTTTAAGTTGATTGCTACAATTTTTTTTGCGGTAGAGCGCTCACAACTTTCCAATATCAAAAACACACTCACATTCATCATCGCGAAAATGGTCACAACGTATTCAGGGGACCTTGAAACGTGAAAAGCCGTTGAAAATTCGACCTCTGTTTTTCGCACGATTACAATACTACAATATAAAAATTGTCACTTGTCAGTATTAATTGGTTTTATACTTTAGAAGGACTTTTATTTATAAAATGAATAATATGAGTGAAATATATTCCGTTCAGTTGATAAATTTATAAAATAAAAAAATAAATAAATGAGTCTGAATTGATATATAGTGAATATAGAAGGTAATAATAATACGATCAAAGGGTATCCCATTTAAATTGAAAACAAAACAAAGTAAGTTCTAATTTAAATTTAACTGAATAATTAGGATTTGTTAATTGCAAATGCATGTTTTGAATCGTATATTTAGTATCGTTGATTAACTTGTGGCCTACGGTTAGTAACTAGGCAGGTCAGTAGTCAATGGTCAGGCCAGGCATGAGGTGAACGATTTAAATTCAAAAAACCATAAGAACGATCATCTATATGAAGTTAGCACCCGACTTTCGAAAACCTTTTTTTTTTTGTTTCGATAGATCTTCATTTGAACTTGTTTGTACCGAAAAAAATGTTCGTTTGTACCTCAACCAAAAAAAAAAAAAATGTATGGCGCCCGAAAGAAATTGGCTATATATACCAGTAATTGGAGAGAAACCTTATCTAGCCGCCATATTGATCAAGAGATAACCCAAACAAAGGATTTATTACTACAGACAACAGATCAAAAACCACGAAATTCTATCGAAATAAAAAAAAAAAAGTTTGATTTTCGAAAATCGGGTGCTAACTTCAGAAATACGTACTTTATCTTCACAACACTTACCACAAAACCCCCACGAAGGTTGAAGAGAAGATGGAACCAACCGACTTATTACTGCCACCTTAAATCCTATTCGTTCTTAATATATATTTATATATATTTTTTTTTTCATTATTTTCCTTTACTTTTATCAACTCTCTTACCCATCCATCAAAATTGTCTTTCAATTCCTTTTTATTTATTCTTTTTTTTTCTTTATTTATTTATTATTATTATTTTTTTCTGTTCTTGTCCTAATAATTAAGATACATTTTCGTCCTACCACTGGGTGGCCTTCCTCTCACATGCCAACATATCAATACGTACCATCATAGTTGCTGGTTGTTGCACCTTTATTAGTTATTAATTATTTGTGAAATAGACAATATTTTTTAAAAAAACAAAAAAAATATACGTTTTATTTATTTTTATTAGTAAAAGACAAAAAATACAAAAATAACTTCACAGAGGTCACAAGAACGGTACCTATCAATTTTCCACGAAATTTTTTCAGGAGAAGTTCCCTGCTGGTGATTCGCCGAAGGCTTTTGACGTGACAACGTTTTATAATTTGGTAGGCCGGCACCCCATGTTCGAAAACTGCGTTATGTTACTTTCGGTAACACGTAACACACGTATCGCGCATGCGCCGAGAGAGAGAGAGAGAGACAGCTGTTACTACTAATACAGAATATATATTATAATATATACATATGTATATACAGATAACCTAGTTATCCAACATTATTATTAGATATATACAGATTAATAATAAACTCGTTTTTTAACTATTATGCTTATGAATGTTTTCTTTCTATATTGTTTTTAAATTGTTTCAAGGTTCAAAAATTTTATTGAAATGATTTGTTATATTTGATTCTTGACACTTTCGCTATCTCGCAACTCAGACGTTGTCACGCTCATTTCGCCACGGATCGGAGTTGCACGCACCCGATTTTTTTTTTTAAATTTAATTTTGAACAGTTTTCAGTTGAATATGTCTATGTTTGTGTATGTCTAAGAACACGATAGCTCCTGAGAGAATAAACGTATTGACATGAAATTTTATATGTGTATCCAGAACCCTTTAAGGACGACACCTAAGATTTTCAGCCAAATCGGTCAAAGGGAAGGGGCGGATTACGGGTGCGAAACATTAATTGATTAATTCGTTCTGGGGAAGTACATTGTTGGGATTCTTCGAAAATTTATTCCTTATTGAATTTTGTAACCTTTCGTTTGTTCAATTCTTCTGTACCTTTTCGTTTATTATTTACTCCATGTAAACATTCTAGAAATATGTAGGTCTGAACAAAACCAGAGAAAATCATACAAAACGGCTGAGTGTAGAGTTTTGGTTACCTACGTTCAATTCATTGAACCAGGTTGATAATTTTGTGTCGGTTTGTCTGTTGAGGTGAGTGTGTGTTCAAATAAAATCACCCCCCCTCCCCTCTCATATAGGAAATGGATTGGAAAACACATTGAAGAACCCCCCTCGCCTATGGCCCGTAAAAAGCTACCCATTCCTGTTAACTTTTCGTCAGATAAAAAAGTTTTTTTTTCTTCTAATCTTTATTCAGGGGGTGGGGTGGGTCTCTCTGGCGGGCTCACTGCTAACAAAGCTTCTCCGCTCTCAATAATCCCCTTACTTTCCAATAAAATCGATCTCCAATTAATATCGGAATAAACTCCCCCCCCCCCCCCCCCCCCCCCCTCATGGCTTAAAAACGAGAAATCTTATTATCTCCTCTTTTCAATTCTTTGATTTATTCTTTTCTTTTATTTGACTTTAAGTACTATCTGTCTATATATATATACATATATATTTTTCTTTATTTTCATTTTTTAATAAGGACAAATTTTAATACCTATTTTTTATTGAGAGGGCGCCACACATTGTGAAATTTTGGAGTTTTGATTTTCAAAATTCGAGCCCCCGCTCAATTTTTGATCAATTTGGATGAAACTAGGTGCAAAATATTTGTGAAAACTGGCTTTTTATCAGGTAACTGCGGGTTTCACAATCAAGCTATGCCAATTGAAAGCTGCCAAAACCCAGCAAAAATTTAAAAATTTTTTTGTTTAGGTTTTTGTTAACGGATTTTTACAACTTAAATTAATGTTTTTTGGGTCGCTGATTACGAATTCAATATTTATTTTAGCCAAAAGTGGTCCTAATGTAGTCATTTTGGCCTAAAGTAGTCCAAATTCAATATATTGGCTATTTTTGCCACTGGCATATAATACCTTGATTGTAAAACCCGCAGTTATCTGATAAAAAGCCAGCTTTCACAAATATTTTGCACCCAGTTTCATCCAAATTGATCAAAAATTGAGCGGGGGCTCGAATTTTGAAAAGGAAAATTCATAAATTTCACATTGTGCGCCGGTAGTTCATACCTCTTGTCTACTGAGCTCAAGATCGTGGGTGCGAAACTTGACCGAGGCCCTTAGACTTCTCATGCGGGTGGTGAAAAAATGTTGAGCACGCTGTTCATAGACCCCTCCCCCCTCCCTCCCCCCACTCTAGGTGAATAAACCTGGGTTGACAAAATTTAGGACCCCCATAGTCGAGTCGGGCTCTATCATTCAACAGACAAAATGTGAGTTTCAAAACCCCATAAGGACGTCACTTATTAATTTTCTGAGGAATCGGCAGAAGGGAAGGTTTAATCAGAGCTGAACTCGAAAACCCTAATGAATGTATCGACATAAAATTTCATATTTAAAGTCAAAACTCAATGAGGATATAACCTGTCATATTTCAACAATATCGGCTAAAGGAAAAGGGATCAGTGGGGTCTCAATTCAAAAACCTTAATAACTGCCGAGGTAAAAAGGTCATTATGTGGTTTAAAAAAAAAAAAGTGGCAAAAAAATAAAATAAAAAGGTTGTATCAGGAAACGCAGATAATATTTCGTAGATAACTGTGCACTGAAAGGAATGACGTACGTTTACATAATACGTGAACAACATACTGTGTTGACTAGGTTCGTCGTAATCCTTTGCATAAAATGGGCAATTACGAAACCACCCCGTGTCGTTTAGCCGAACTATGACAGCTTCTTTTATTACAATTTTTTTTTGGTGGCTTATGACGGATAAAGCTAAATGAAAAAAAAAAATTGAGCACGCAATTCTTCGGATGAGACGTTAAGCGATGGTCCCGAGCCTGTACGATGTCAGGTACTCGTTAAACATCTCCCCTACTCTATGTGAATAAACCTACGTTGACAAAATTCAGGACTCCCCATAGTAGAGTCGGGCTCATGTCCACCAGAGCGACTGTCCTTAGTTTACTTCACCAGTTATAAAAAGTATAGATAAAGTTATATAATCGGTCAGAAATTCGTTGCTCTTTTCAAAGGAATTTCACATTTTCAGCTCCCTGATTCCGGAAATGAAAAAATAATTTTATGTGTCTGCGTGAACACGATAACTCCCTAAAACAAAATGTTTCACAAAATTTTATATGTGTTTCTAGAACCCAAAACTCTGTACGTAAGATTCAAAAACTCTAATAACCGCCGATGTAACGAATGTATCGAGACAACATTTAGTATGAGGATTCAGAAGACTGGCTACCATTTGCCCTGTATAATTATTATACATATAATATATAAGTATGTACAGTAAAATCCTTTTATAACAATTCCTGATATAACGATTTTCCGGGTATAACGATGTAAAACCCGTATCTAGTTTGGTTTGCTATTTTAAAGTGAAGAAATAAATCCGGATATAACGATGTTAGGTATAACGATATTCCGTATAAAACGATCTAAATCATAAGAAAAAAGTTGTTTTTTCATTCGGGTTATAACGATATAATATGTATGTATATACGCACATACATACATAATAGAGTAAAACAGTATGAGTTTTGAACGGATGAAAAATACGAACATTATAGAAAAGGGTTTTAAACATGGTTCTTGTTTACTCTTTCCGAGAGCAATGAGTCATTCCATTTCTAAACATACCATTTCCCCCATTTTCTTCGAACTCCCTTCTTCCCTTCTAGTGCGTATATTCCTAGTTTCAGATTAGTCTTTCCTTTGCCTCCGTAGGGATCGTGACTTCGGAACTTCTAAACCATGTAAGCAAAAATTTATACCTAAAAAAAAAAGCAAGCAAACTAAAATAACTGATTTTTTTGTGGTCATATGTAATTGTGTGTATACATAATCTATGTATACAGTTACAATGTATCTAAGTAAATTTTAAAAAGTAAATAAAAATATGTAATCTTTCTCGTTATGATCATTGTAAAACACTTTTTTTTCACTAACAAGCCCATACATTTGTATGTAGGTTTAACAGTTTGGTTCCGAATGTACCGATTTCTGATTATAGTTACTTTTCGCCTCATTCTCTCCACAAATAATTATATTCCTGCTGACTTCATTTACTACTTACAAAGGCTATACTTATACTTTTATTTCTATTATATATATATATAAACTGCTTTAGAATTCCTTGTCAGAGTTCAAAGGCCAACTACTTTACGTGGTGGAACTTACGAGAGTGTGAGATCTGCCAGAGTTACCAGTTAGACCAACTCTTTCTACTCAGAAACAAAAGAGTTTTTCCTTGAAACCTTTTTCTCGTACTATCTGCCAGATCAAAGGCTGTTTAAAAAGTACATTTTTTCATTGTTCATCTCCTCCGGGGATGTGTTGAAAATCTTTCTAAACATATATATTTAATTAAAATCCTTAAGCCTTCTTTCCTTTTTATGTTTTATTAAAAAACTGACTGAGTCTGAGTTATGAATAATCGTGTTCATGGAAAATGTTAATTGGAAATTTTACCCAGATTTCATTATGACTTTGAGAGAGAGTTTTTTGAAAGAGGAGTGATTTTCCTCTGTGTTAATAATAAATTATAAAGTTAATAGATAACGTCTTAAAAATATTGGTGATGAGGAGAGCAGTAGACAACTTCCGTCGTTGTTAGGCTTTTGAACAGGAAAAAGCGATTGTCAGAAAAGTGCCGTATGCCGTATTCAAACAAAGTAGGCAATAGCTAGGTTCACTCACTCTACATCAAAAACAATCATTCAAATGGCATTTTTTTGGCTTGTTGTTATATAAATATTCATTATGTGGTTTTTATTTCTTAACTCTGTAATACATTTTTTTTAATTTCATTTTTGGAGCTGAGTTTACGAAGCTCTTAGGCGACTCATGTATTTCGTTGTACTCGTACTCCTCCTAAACCTTTTTACCGATCACATTGAAATTTGCCACGATGGTAGTGGACACGGTGACGATGGTTTACTACTAAAAGAATCTGAAATCGAACATACCACGGAGGAATAATTACCGAAAAACGAAATCCCCATTGAAATCAATTGAGAGACAAAATTCTCGCGCAAAATAGAATTTTTCGATTTCACATGTAAAAATCCGGGCGAAGCCCTTTTCGGTTTACCATCGGACACCACTTTTAACGAACACACTTCGACTTTTTTTCGATAAAAATATTCTTCAACATACAAAGAACACATAGTAAAAAGAATTTTGTGCAAAAACAGCTGTTGTTGTCTACAAAAAGGCTAGAAAAAATCTATTGAATTCAATTGAAATCTATTTAAAATATTAATATATTCATAAAGAACATACAAGGTGAGACGTTACTAATAATTATTAAAACATTAACTGAGTTTTTTATACAGATATGCCTGACTCAGCTCAGTTTTTGCAAACAGCAGAATATATTGCACACCTAGTTATACTTGATGGCAAAAATCCCTTTGGCTGTATGGTGAATTTTATACTATTGCAAAGACATTATTTTACCATTATGTAAATATTTATTTTGTGTATATTTTACTGAATGTTTTTGTATTTAGAGTGAGTGAACCTAGCTATCGAGCTATGCCAGTTGTTCTTTAACCTCTAGGCTGTGTGGGTGGGGTAAGCAAGTTTTTATTTTGTTGCTCTGTACCCTGATTCCTTAAGATTTTATACTTTTCATTATTTGTATAAACAATGGAAAGACAACGTATTTTATTTCTATGAGAAATCTCATCCCAGAACATCTTACTATAACATATAAGTTTGTTTTTATAAGTTTCCTCAATATGTCCACGTAGTTCAAATCCTTCAATTCGACGTTTTATTAGGCGATTGTTATTTTATATACGATATTTTTATTCTATGTGAGGGTCGTGGGGGGCCCCTTCCTTGGCTGGCTATCTCATGGGAAATCAATCCCCAAGTTTTTTTTTTATTTATTTTTTTTCTTTTACATCGAACAATATCGTTTATGTGAGTTGACAAATACTTGCTCTAGTTTGAGTTGAACATTATTTGTTGATGAATTAAAGTTTTGAAATGATCTTTACACCATTGGAGACCTGAATATATTTTGGCTTGAAGACTGAATTTAGAAGGAAAACTATATTTTAATGGACGTTCTACAAACATAAGACTTTAACTCTGATTACAGTGAGGAAGCATGTTATTATAATGAATACAACCGAAATTATAGTAAAAGATACATTTTATCAATAATATTGTGCCTATTTTTTTTTATGTGTCTCCGTTGAGTGATCGTAACTGGCTCTAGCTCTGACGGCGTCTTTACTTCGTTATCGTGATTCGTTACTGTTGCCACACTAGGTTATAAGCTACTATAGCAAGTGATGTGAAAATTCATTCTGAATTATTGTCAACATTTCCTAACTAATAAGTATAAAATATACCATAAAATAACAATACTTCCAAAAATAATCTGGATTTTAATTATGATTATATTGTGATTGCATCTATCGAATTGCCAAAATATTAATTATATAAATAAATTATAATTGATATAGGGATGATTGATGTATAGGGTGAAGAAGCAAATAAGTTCACAGTTGCAATAAGAAGACAATGTCACTCGATGGGAAAGGTCATCCAGCGGTGACACTCTCTCGAAAGTTTAGTTCGTGTCACTCAATATGTTCAGAGAGAATATCGCGGAGGCCACCTCCTGTTGAAGCGGCGAGGAGGATTGTCAGAATGGGTTTGAGAGGATAGGGCTCATGAAAGAGGATTTGACAGGTGAAAAAGGTTTCTGTGGAATTTCCGGAAATGAGAATACAATTAATTCATTGACTCTTTGTTGGACTTTTTGCCGAAATACTGCAATTTATTTGACTTTTTTTGATGAATATACAACAAGTAAAAAAATAGGAACAGAGTAAATAAAAGCCCTTGTTCAGCAGCACAACGCCCACTCAGGCGTCGGACGACGATTCAGTTACGGAAAGTGTTGCCCACCATGGACCCTCCATTACTTCTACGTGAAGGCGTGAATTTTGGCAGAAGTGTGAGTGGCTTCTTCTATGTTTAGGTGGTCATGTAATTATGTAGTTACGTTTAAAACATACCATGAGAATAATTTTATTTTCATAATTTCCATTCAAAATTTGAAACTTTGTACTTGTAATTGTCACAATAATTGTAAGTAAATCATTTACCTGAACTATTTACCCACTGCCACTGTAACCATAGATCTCTCTCTCTCCCTCCCTAATCTCTGTAACCAGTCGACCTCCAGGTGGGTCCAATATCGATCGCTCTAAAAATCCTTTCTTCAGATACGAACACAATTTTCTCCAGACAGACGATTAAGAAAATCAAAATGGAAACCACCGATTTCTTCTTTTGTAGGAGTAAGGGGAAATATATAAAGAAGTAACAATAAAGAAAGATTGAAAAGGTAGCTGCCGAGAACCGGAGGTTGAGTCTTCCATTAGAAGATTAGAGAAGGGATGTGGAGCGCCAATCTTAGTAGGGGATACTAACCCTTCACATAGCTTGTGGTGCGGGTTAGTATACTCAGCAGATTGAAGTTTTTTTTTTATCTGGTGAAGATGTGAGTTAGCAACTCACTTACTTGACCTGATACAAAATATATTAGCGGAACTAGGCCACTATTTGTCCAATTACCTGGTATATAGTCACACTATCTAAAGGGTTCCAGGCTCGATTCCGTTCATTACTTCTCATAAGCCTATTTTGTTGTGCAAGTAACTTAAAACTTATGTACTTCTGAGAGTATTCAAATTCGAGTTACCATGTTTCTCTTATCCAGCTTTATTTTTTATCTCCAAAACTTTACTTTCCGGGTCCAGGTCTCACATTTATAGATCAGAACTGGCTTTATAACGGAGTTGCGGATCCTGTGCCTAAGTTTCCTTGTCAGGGATTTGGACTGTAGTAACTTGATTTATTTATTTCCGTTAAACCATACCATAGTAATAGAATACGTCATAAGAATGTTTATATTAAGATAGCTTTCAATTTAGGTACTTAAACAGACATTAACTTAGAGTCTGACTCACATGGAACAAAATTAACAATATCATTAAAAAATAATAATAAATGAATAAAAATATGCTTGAAAATATGAGTACAAAAATAATAATATTATACAGTAGATAAAGTAAATATATAAAATAAATATAGTAGATACATATTTTTTAATTTACTTAAAATTAAGATAATTTCTGATAACATTTCCGGAATGTCTTTTTCATTTTGGGACATTCTCACGTCTCTTCCTCAGGTCACAATGTGCGAAATATAGAATAGAGAAAGAAAACAAAATATCAATAACAATTATAAAATATTATATATATAAAATGCTAACAAAAAAAACAAAAATAGAGAAAAATAAATTACTATATAAATAATAAAAAATAATGATTTAAACGTAGATTCGACAGACCTTAAAAGACGATATCTTTGGAGTAACTCTGCCAAAAAAATAAAAATGAAAGATATGAATCAAATAATGTTTTTGAATGTAAAACACGATTTCTTTATTTTGGTTATTTTATTATTTTTGAACAATGAGAAAAAAATTCCGTTTCCGAAGACTTACTCACCATAGTCTGTAATTTAGTATTTATTAAGTCACGAGTAGTCGGACAGTCAGTGGCAATATGACAGGAAATCGTCTCTTCTATAATTTAAATCTTCTTAAATTTTATCGTAAACATCGCCTGGCGAGATGGACTTTGAATAGTTCCATAAAATGTTTTCAGTTCATTCATTTTTGAAAAAAAATAGCTGACAGTTCTTCTCTTTTCATATAGGTAGTTGACTTCATTCTTCTTTACCCGGCATACTCATTGTACAAGTCCCTTTGTATGAGTAGTGCCTAAGTATGAGTAGAGAGAAAAAATAACAGCAAAAAAAGAAAATGACGAATGAAAATCAGTAAAATGCGGTCTTCACTCTTGGGAGTAATTTGAAGTGGTGGGAAGATAGGAAAGGGAGGGGGGGGGGGGGATCTGAGAGTTGAGGGGGCACTTTGGTACAACAATAAGGGCCTATTTAGGGGGGCAATTGTCTCCTCCATCTACATTCTATGACAATTTGTCGGGGGAGGCTGGGGAGGGAGGTTGTGCACCCCCTTGCTGGGGGGTCCAATCTTGGCTTTCAATGGACCCCCTCTAACCACTGACCACCTCTTCATTAAAGGTTGCCCCTTCAATGGCAATCCTGCTAAATAGTCGAGATCTCTGAATGAACATCTCCCCCATCCTAGGGCCCAATTAGAAAAACAAAAAAAGGGTTCGGGCCCTGAAATAGCCCTATTTTAAGAAACGCCTTTTCCTATAAAACAGGAGGAACTGGACTAAGCAAGAAACTAATGGTTGACTTAATTGTTTTTATTATATTTACTCTAATTGAGCCTATACCAAAAAAAAAGGGAAGGGCTTATAATAAAAGATGGACTTGTTGTTATTGTCAAAATTAGATGAATGCAATGGCGTAGCAAGGGTGCGCACCAGTGTGCGGTGCCCACATGCCACATGTCAGGGGGCAACGTGTTAGGTTAGTTTTATTTAGGAGTTGAATGAACCTTGAGGTGATGTGGTACTCCGATCCTGACGCTTGAGATTGCTCTCCTTAGAGGTGATGTGATACTCTGATCTTCCCGCTTGAGATTCCTCTCCTTAGAGGTGATGTGGTACTCCGATATTGAAGCTTGAGATTGCTCTATTTAGAGGTGATGTAGTACTCCGATCCTGACGCTTGAGATTGCTCTTCTTAGAGGTGATGTGGTACTCCGATCCTGACGCTTGAGATTGCTCTCCTTAGAGGTGATGTGGTACTCTGATCTTGACGCTTGAGATTGCTCTCCTTAGAGGTGATGTGGTACTCCGATCTTGAAGCTTGAGATTGCTCTCCTTAGAGGTGATGTAGTACTCCGATCCTGACGCTTGAGATTGCTCTCCTTAGAGGTGATGTGGTACTCTGATCTTGACGCTTGAGATTACTCTCCTTAGAGGTGATGTGGTACTCCGATCTTGAAGCTTGAGATTGCTCTATTTAGAGGTGATGTGGTACTCTGATCTTGACGCTTGAGATTGCTCTCCTTAGAGGTGATGTGGTACTCCGATCTTGAAGCTTGAGATTGCTCTATTTAGAGGTGATGTAGTACTCCGATCCTGACGCTTGAGATTGCTCTCCTTGGAGGTGATGTGGTACTCCGATCCTGACGCTTTAGATTGCTCTCCTCATAGGTGATGTGGTGCTCCGATCCTGACGCTTGAGATTGATCTCCTTAGAGGTGATGTGGTACTCCGATCCTGACGCTTGAGATTGCTCTCCTCATAGGTGATGTGGTGCTCCGATCCTGACGCTTGAGATTGCTCTCCTTAGAGGTGATGTGGTACTCCGATCCTGACGCTTGAGATTGCTCACCTCATAGGTGATGTGGCACTCCGATCCTGACGCTTGAGATTGCTCTCCTTAGAGGTGTTGTGGTACTCCGATCCTGACGCTTGAGATTGCTCTCCTTAGAGGTGATTTGGTACTCCGATCCTGACGCATGAGATTGCTCTCCTTAGAGGTGATGTGGTACTCCGATCCTGACGCTTGAGATTGCTCTCCTCATAGGTGATGTGGCACTCCGATGCTGACGCTTGAGATAGCTCTCCTTAGAGGTGTTGTGGTACTCCGATCCTGACGCTTGAGATTGCTCTCCTTAGAGGTGATTTGGTACTCCGATCCTGACGCATGAGATTGCTCTCCTTAGAGGTGATGTGGTACTCCGATCCTGACGCTTGAGATTGCTCTCCTCATAGGTGATGTGGCACTCCGATGCTGACGCTTGAGATTGCTCTCGTAGAACGGAGCTGATGTGGGACCTTGTGAGAAGTCCCGACTCGAGGCTACAGGTTAGTGTTGGGTCGATACTCGGCTCCACACCACACGGTCTCCCGGCAACTCTCCTCTCCTTCCCCCACCCACCTCCACCTAATAGTAATAACAATGATCATCATCCTTCCCAGCATTGATTGTACCCCATTCAAGGTGAGTTCCTTTAGCGAGTAGTTCATCCTAAAATTCCTCTCATCGGATCCCTGGGTCATTCCTCGTCAAACCAGACATAAAACATCAACTCATATTTTGATAAAACATAGGTTTTTGGTCCATATTCGATCAAAGAAAAAATTATGATCCTTTTTTTCCGAGCTATGATTCAATCTTACTTTTGCCCATTTACCTTTCTACTCAACTTATGAAAACAAGTGAGGTGTCATATTAAAGTGAAGTGTTTTTGACACTAATCCGGTGGTTTACAGAATACACTTTTCGGCCTTATCGTCTCCAGAAAGTTTATTTTACTAAACAGCTGTTATAAATGACGTTTCGGCCATTATCAAATTAACAACAATATCAAACAAAGTTAGGAAGTTATATTACATTCAAATTGAGTCAAACAATTACATTAAAAATAAGAAACAATTTGCTAAAAAAAGTTTTTAACGGAATTTCATGTTTTCCAAGCTCCTGATTCCAGAAATAAAAAAAAAAATTGTGTGTTTCTGATCACGATAACACCCAATAAAATGAATATGTCGTCACGAAATTTAAGTTTTAAGAACGATCGATTTACAGTCAAATCAGTCAAAGGGTAATTAAGGGGATGTTTAACATAGAAACTCTAATAACTGCCATTGTAATGAATTGTAATTTTCAGCAAAATCGATCGAAGGGAAGGGGGTGACTAGAGAAGTGGGGCTCGATATAAATACCTTAATAACTGCCGGTATAATGAATTTATTGACACAAGATTTAGTATGAAGATTCAGAAGCCACCATGTAAGTAAAATATTGATTTTCAGCCCAAATCGTCGTCGATTGGATTTCGAGAGATAGCAAGAACATAATTGATTAATTCGTACTGGGGATGTACAAAGCTGGGGATTCACCAACTTTTTTTTTTTGTTGCAAATTCTGGAAGATAAATTGGCATGTCCCCAATATATCCTTGTCTTCCTTCCGAGAACTAGAACGGCCAGATTGCAGCCAGCCAGGCTGAGCACTATCCAGGAATCCTTGCATCCTGAAATAACACAAGTAATGAGATAGAGGTTTCACTGTGTGACCTTTCAGTTGGTTATCCTCGTCAGGTTATATTACGTAGGATATAGATTTTAAACCACTGTAACATGCCGCTACTATTGCCTTATGCACCTCCCCGGCATCCCTGATTTGTATGCTCGTGATTACCGTTATATTAGATGGAAACATATACGAAAGAGCGCTCTGGTAGTAGGCGATATGACCTCGTAGTTAAAGCCCGGGCATGAGTCATAAAACCTAACCTAACCTACATCCTACAAATCACGGCGCTTAAGATGGGCTGGACACGTGGTGAGAAGCGGACAGCAGACAGCCATAGGACGCATCATGGACGCTCAGGTCCAAGGAGCCAGATCACGAGGAAGACCAAGGCTGAGATGGGCTGACCTGGTGAAGAAGGATGCTGTGGAACACCACGTGGTGAACTGGCGACCGGTGGCGCACGACAGATTGCGGTGGAGAAGGCTAGTGTGGGCGGCTAAGGATCTTCAGGGTTCGTCGCCAATGGAGTAAGAGTAAGTAATATACATCCTACTATTGATTTTTTCCTCAATTTTATTGTGGATGAAATGATATATAATGTGATAATGGAAATTGATGTAAATGTTAAAATAAATCAAAAAATATAAATAAAATTAATAATAATGAAGATTGATAACAACAATTTTTAAGAAAGTGCACGTAATTTTAGAAAAAGTTTCAATTAACAAACTTTTCATTTGGATTTCTAAAGAGATGCCATCTTGTCTCTAAATTTTGCAAAATATTAAGTCTAATCGAAAGGTTTTCAAATTATCTTACTGGGCCAACAGGGAAAATGAATAGAATAGAATTTACGAGAACAAATGTTGGATTTATTTTCTTAAATCTACATTATTAAAATTAAAAAACTAAACATTGAAAAAAACAAAAATCAAAAGAAAAATCTTAAAAACTAAATTCTTAACACTAATTCAATCTTTTTTAGTTTTATATTTTGGCCATTTTTAAAATTTAAGTTATATTTTTCTGGGCATATATCCTGTACACATAAACAAATAAAAGTACCTTCTTTTTGGATCAATTTCACCGTCAATTCACTCTTATTATTCACAACTTAAGCCTAAACACCACTCTCCATCTTCACTCAGACAGTCTCCATTGACTCAGACCTCAACTCGTCTCTACACACTAAAAACAGCTGATGGTCGTGTTTTGTTTTTTTACTCATTTGTCTTAAAAGAAAATTGTTTTTTATAGAAAAATAAATATAATTAATTTTTTAATATTAATAATTTAATACTTTTAATGTGTGTATTTTTTTTTATACATCATAATACGTATATCGATATAGATGGATAACTCGATTGAACTCTTGCCATTTGTCATGTTGAGAAAGCCGACGGCCAATGGGAATATTGAAATTGAATGAGTTTTCCTTCCATGTGCCAAGTCATGTACAAATTGTTGGAAAGTTGGAAGGATGACTGTCATGGAGATGTTCAGAGGAAAATTCGAAGTCTAACTTTTCCTTAACTTTATATTTTCTTGCCCCCTCAAGTAACTTGGTGAAGTTTGACTGACTGACCAAAAGATCAATGGTACGAACAGAAAAGTAACTTTTCCATATCTGTCAAATCGTGAGCTCCTACATACTCCAGAAGAGTCAGGAAGAAAAGAAGTGCTTAGAAGGAAAATAAACTAAGGTAAAAGAAGAAAAACAATAACGTAATGCTATATTCTGAACGATTAAAAACCATTCTATTTGGGAGGTGCAGAAACCTTGAGCACGCCGTCTTTCGGATGAAACTTTAAGCAGTGATCCCGAGCTTGTACGATGTCAGATACTCGTTAAAGATCCCTACCCTAGGTAACTAAGCCGGGGTAGGCAACATTTAGGACTCCCGCCGTAGAGTCTGCTCATGTTCACCAGAGTGACGAAAGCGTGCTCTGGTAATAGGCGATATGACCTCGTAGTTAAAGCGAAATGAAACTTTATTGCTTATAGAGATACAAATCTCATAGCAAGGGTTGCCCTTACTAGTTCACACTTAAATGTAATAGAGGGCGCCGGTAGCTCAGTCGTATGCGTGCTTACCTTCTGAGCTCAAGATCGTGGGTTCGAAACCCGACCGAGGCCTTTCTGGCAGATAAAATAAACATAAGCACGCCGTCCTACGGATGGGACGTTAAGCGATGGTCCCGAGCCTGTACGATGTCAGTTACTCGTTAAAGTCCCCGGCCCTAGGTGAATAAAAATTTAGGGTAGGCAAAATTTAGGACTCCCACAGTAGAGTCGGGCTCATGTTCACTAGAGTGACGAAAGAGCGCTCTGGTAGTAGGCGATATGACCTCGTAGTTAAAGCCCGGGCATGAGTCATAAAAACTAACCTAACCCCTATATAGGTAATACATTATTATAATATAATATATAAAAATGTTTATATATCAAAACAACTTATAATTAAAAATAGAAAATATAACAAACTTAATTTTGGAAGATACAACATTATAAATATGTTCCGAAGTAACGAAAAGATAAATACCAACTGTTGTGAAATGTATAAGGAGGGAGCCATGGTGGCCGTGCGGGCTAGAGCGTAGGGCTTTGGTCGCAAGGTCTCACCATGGTTTGCGGGTTCGAATCCCGGCCGGGAGTGAGTTTTATTTCGTAAATAGAACTCCCTCCCGGGGCCATGGATGTCGTAAATAACTACAAAATTACACAGTAACATGACTAATATACATCATACATATGACAAAAAAAAAAAAAAAAAAAAAAAATGTATAAGGTAAACGAGAGGGTAAATCATAATAAAACTGTTTTTCTAAATTTTAAACTATTAATTACGAAAATAAATATATTATTGATTTTTTCATCGTCATCAATACTTAACAAATTAATTTTTTTTATGGGAGATTGCATTATAGTGTAAAATATATTTATTGATAAATTTGTTTCTGTATTGGTTTAACATTGGACAAGTTATGAGAAGATGGAGTATGACCTTCGAAAAGGGACGACATTCAAAATCAGATGTTTGTTAGAACGTACGTCTTGCGGCAGCAGACTCGATGGTAATGAATTAAAGATGGCAAATACCCAGAAGTGACGTCATTCTGATTTAATATGCGAGGACATTGATTTCGGCAACTATTTAAAGTCTTGAAGGCCATTCATTGTATTACATTCTTACATCTATAATATAAGGAAATCCAAGATCGAGTTTTCAACAATCGAGTTTTAAGGTCCCCTGAAAACGTTTTGACCATTTTCGTGATTGTGTTTGTGTATGTGATTGGAATTTTGAAAAAAATATTGTAGCTTTGAACTTAAAATTTGCAATAAAACATCACATGAGTTAACCTAGATATAATTGGATATTGGCCGAAATCGGACGAAAATTGAGACCAATTAACTTCGGGGCCTAAGTTTTATAAAATACCGCTTATATTAAATATATAAACTTTGTGGGAAAAACTGGAAGGCACAATTTATAATAAATAACTTTTTTTTTGGAAATCGCTCGGTTTGTGAGATATGTACCGAAAACTAATTTTTTAGACGTTTGCTTTTTCACGCAAAAACGATATCGTGGAAACGTACCGTCCTTAGCACGAATACAATACTTCTTATGCTAAAGGTATAAGAATGTAAAAAGAAGAGTCGTCGGAGAATCAGCGCCAATGTACTTCCCCACAACGTTACTCTCTAAAACATGTCGACCGTTTGAGCCAATATTCAACAGTTGACTAACATAGGGGCTCCTAAATTCTCAAACGACGATAAATTTATTACATCGGCAGTTATTGGGGCTTTTGAGTTGAGCCCCCCACTGACCCCCCTCTTCTTTTGCTGTCTCATTAATATCTGTCATTCTTACGGGGCTTTGAAATCATATATATAAAGCTGAAAATGTCTGTGCGTTGTACCGCTATAACTCACGAACGGCTTGATGAATTTGATTAATTTTTTTAAAAATTTGTTCGTCATCGTCTGTGGAAGGTTATAGGCGTATTAGGACCTCAATATCTGGTCCATCCCAGCATCCACCCACGCAATCTTTGTAACTCAAAAACCACTGCAATGATTAATGAGGAATCTTTTTGAATATATACGTTTTATCTACCGGAAGGTTAAGGTCTATAATTGAAAATTATAACATCATGAATGTACTGTCGAGGAACTGAATAGCCTTATAGGAGATATTGGGAGAAAAGTCAAAGTTCCCCGGGCAACGCCGGGTATTACTGCTAGTAACATATAAAATTTCATGACAATACACTCATTACAACGGCAGTTATTAGAGTTTTTGTGGTAAGCCTCCCCTCTATACTTTGTTCAATTTAGTACAAAATCAATAAGTGTTTTCTTTAGAGGTTTCTGGATTCACATATACAATTTTATATCGATACATTCATTCTATCAGGAGTTGTGTTCATAGACAAACTCAAAAATATAATAGATATTTTTTATCTGGGAGGTAAAATAAACTTATGCACGCCGTCCTTTGGATGGAATGTTAAGCGATGGTCCCGAGCCTGTACGATGTCAGGTACTCGTTAAAGACCCCTACCCTAGGTGAATAGAAATTTGGGCTAGACAAAATTTAGGACTCCCATAGTAGAGTTGGGCTCATGTCGACCAGAGTGACGAGAGAGCGCTCTGGTAGTAGGCGATATGACCTTGTAGTTAGATATTTGCTATCTGGACATCGGAAAACATGAAATTCTGTTGATAACTCCGCTTTTTCGACCGATTTCATAACTTCCCCTATACTTTGTATAGCTAGGCAAGTAAAAGACGTTCCACTGATACATTTCTCTCTAATCTTTGTACGCTCAATGAAGCGTATCTACGTTATGGCAGGCGCGCCTGATGGGGCCGCCAAACAGGTTTTTTTTTTTGTTTTTCGGTATATCATGAACTTTGTGAGAGGTTGGTGGTATTTTAATACATAAAATGGAGTAAGGCTGAAGGCTGAGGGCCAAGGGCGTAAGTAAAGCTAAAACCCTTGAAGTAACCTCAAAGAGGAGGAAAAGGACTGCTCGCCCTTCACGCCCTACGTGAGACACACAACTGGCACTCTTTTTTTCCACTCTCATCTGATTGTTTAATATTCCCAGGGTTTTTGTACATTCATACCTGAGTGACTTTTTTTCCCCCTTCTTGAAGCCTAGTCGAGAGAGATACATATGAGAGTGTGTGTGGTTGGTAGATGTGGGGAGAGAGAGAGAGAGTGAGAGAGAGAGATGATACAAATGCCAGTAGATCTCTTTGAGTTTGTTCTGCTCTCCTGTTCCGTGGAGGGGGGCGGAACAGTTCCTTTGTCCATGTGGCCGCGCCCTTCCCCTTCTGGTTTATGAATACCGAGTCCGCACAGCACATCTGGGACAGCTCCCTAACCCTTTCTGCCCCCACTGTCTTTCCCTTTTCTTTAACTTAGATCCGAATATATAATTTAATAATAGATATTAATTTTTGAAGTGAAGGATTAATATTGCTCATTTGAGACCCGTTCAAATTTGGACATAAAGTTAGTTCTTGTGACGCAGACAATAAAATAAAGATGGCTGATGTAGTGAGAAGTGATTATTAGTGGGGTTTCACACCAAAGCCGGGCCGAGCCGAGCCGAGCCGGGCGGAAATAAGCGCTAAATACGCAGGGTTTACATGGGAGTATTCAAACCAAGGCCGAGCCGCGCCGAGCGATGCCGAGCGGTTTTGAGCAGTACTACCTACCCCCAATTCGAGCGTTTTCTGCCAAGCGGTTTCTTCCGTCATTCAGTCTAGTTCGGTGTTTCAGCCCAGTGAGTTACATCATATTGCGCAATATATTGTTTTTTTTATTGTTTCAAGTGGTTTTTGTTTTTAAAATTTTTTAATATTATAATGAGTGTTGACATAGAAATATTAATTAGTTCGATTCAAGAAAGATCTCCGTTGTGGCATCAATCTAACAAGAAGTACATGGAAAGGGATGTGACAATAAATCTATGGAAGGAAGTAGCAGCTGAATGCAACACTACATCATCATCATCAAAGTTGATGACATTATTTTGCACCACGTTTCAACTGAGACTGAATAGGAAAGAAGCACCTCTCACTACAAGGCTAGAAAACCTACTGAGAGCGAATCGGCTTTGGTGCGAACGCAGGCAGATTCCGCTCGGCTCGGCTCGGCTTTGGTGTGTAAGACGCCTTACACTGGTTGTCAAATAAAATGTAGTCTGATCTCTCATAGATTTTTATTAGTATAAGCTATCCGGCTTTCGAGGTTGCCCTCATCCTCAGGCAGTTTGATAAAATTAAATTGTTTTTGAAATTTGAATGAAAATTAAAATATTTTAGTAAATAAAGATCAAAATTTATAATAAAAATAAATAAATAAAACAATCTAAAAACTTTAACAAATTAAAATTTCATGGATGGGGACAGAAAAGTTATTCCTGTCCACCATCACAACTGCTTGATGATGAGGACAACCTCGAAAGCCGGCTTATACTAATAAAAATCTGTGAGAGGTCAGACTATATTTTATTTGACGTGTGACTCAGACAAGGTCATATCGCCTACTATCAGAGCGCTCTTTCGTCACTCTGGTGGACATGAGCCCGACTCTTCTGTGGGAGTCCTATATTTTGCCTACCCTAAATTTTTATTCAGCTAGGATCGGGGTTTTTAATGAGTACCTGACATCGTAAAGGGCTCGGGACCATCGCTTAACGTCCCATTTGAATGATGGCGTGCTTATGTTTTTTTTTACCTCTCAGATAAAATAAACTATGGACCTTGGCCGGGTATCGAACCCACCTTGAGCTCAGTAAGCAATCACGTACACCACTGAGCTACCGACTCAAAAAAAAATAAGTTTTTTAATTAAAACTAGTTTAAAGTACAACATTGTTTGACGTATCCAAATAATATGTTACGATTCAACTTTTTTTTTGTCTTTTATTTATAAAGAAGCAACTGTTGCTACGGTGCAACAACC
This sequence comes from Aradus depressus, assembly GCA_963662175.1. NCBI lineage: Eukaryota > Metazoa > Arthropoda > Insecta > Hemiptera > Aradidae > Aradus > Aradus depressus. Next base: position 28,791,008 of record OY759225.1, on the reverse strand, counting down.
AGCATCTATGTTGGTAGGTATAGATATTTTGGCGTGAATAGCATGTGAGAGGAAGGCCACCCAGTGGTAGGTCCTCGGGACGAAAATTTATATTAATTATAAGAACAAGGGAAGAAATAAAATTAAAAAAAAAAAAAAATAAATTTTAAAAAAATAAATAAATAAATAAAAAGGAGTTGAAGGACAACGTTGATGGAATGGGTAAGAGAGATGATAAAAGTAAAGGAAAATAATGTAAAAGAATAAAAATATTAAGAACGAATAGGAATTAAGGTGGCAGTAAGTCGCGGTTCCACCTCCTCTTCAACCTGCGTGGGGGGTTTTGTGGTAAGTGTTGTGAAGATAAAGTACGTATCTCTGGGTTTGTATGTGTGTAAAGTTTTCTAAAAAAACGTATGTAAGTAGTTTGTATTGTGTCGGGTACTGTGTGTATCATAAGATCGTTATGAAGTCTTCTGTTGTTTATGTATGGGGGGCACTGTGTTATCAGTCTGAGGGTTTTTGACTGAAATGCCTGAATTCGTTTGATGTTGGATGTTTTTGCTGAACCGTAGATCTGTGATCCGTATGTCCATAATGGTCTAAGTAAGTAAGTATAACAGTTCCGTTTTTGTGTCATGTCTAATTTTGATCGTCTATTTAAAAGTCCGTAGAGTATTTTGAGTCGACGGTTCAGCGTGTTTCGTGTGAGACGTGTGTGAGGATTCCATGTCAGTCTTCGATCCAATGTCAGTCCTAGGTATCGTACAGTATTAGTTTGAGGGTGGGGCTTGTCGTAGATGAAAACGGGGGGGGCATGTTTCTCGTCGAAGTGTAAATGTGATGTGCTGTGATTTTTCTGTATTAAGTTTTATTTTCCATGTGTTGCACCAGTTTTCAATTTGTGTGAGATGGTGTTGTAGTGTAAATGAGGCGTGTATGTGAAGTTGAGCAGCAGCTAAGATGGCGGTGTCATCGGCGTATGCAGCTGTCATTGTGTGGATGGAGGTGGGCATATCGGATGTGTATATTGTATATAATAAAGGAGCTAAGACAGAACCCTGCGGTACACCCGCCAATATGGGTCTTATTGAGGAGACAGCAGAGCCCTGACGGACGGCGAAGTGTCTGTTTGTTAGATATGAATGAATGATTAAGTAATATGTGTGAGGAAGCAACGGTCTCAATTTATAAAAGTCCCGCGTGCCAAACTCGGTCAAAAGCCTGACTTACATCAAGGAACGCCCCCGTTGCGTAGAACTTTCTTTCTAGGGCAGACGCCACGTAATCCACAACCCTGTGTAACTGGTGTATTGTGGAGTGTTCTGAGCGGAAGCCAAACTGATGATGAGAAAGTGTTTGCTGACTGGAAAGAATAGTTATGAGCCTTTTGTATAGTAATTTTTCGAAGAGTTTAGAACAAAGAGGAAGAAGACTGATAGGTCGGTAGGAGGAAGGAGAGTGTTCTGGCTTCTTTGATTTTAGTATCATAAGAATGTGTGAGAGTTTCCATAGAATTGGAAAGCGTGTTGTGCGTAGTATACAGTTAAACAGGGTTGTCAGGAACACGACAGCTTTCCGAGGTAATTCCTTGAGAACTTCAGCCGTAATGAGGTCGTATCCCGGGGACTTCTTTTTGGGGAGGTGTTGAATTTCAAATGTGACTTCAGAAGGTGTGAATGATTTGGGAGGGAGTGAAAGAGGTAGTGGGATATGTAGTGTTTGTGAGACATGTGATTCATGTGTTAAATCATGCATGTCTGGATGAGGTGTGCAGGTTTGTGTGAGATGGGAGGCGAAGCGCTCTGCTTTCTCCTCGTCTGTTATGGCCCATGAGTCATTGTCATATCGCAGAGGTACTGACGTTGCTGGTTGACGCAGCACCCGATGAGTTTTTCGCCAGAGACTGCCATTTTCAGCATTCAAGTTGGAGAAGTAAGAATCAAATTTAGCTTTTCGAAATAATTTAATTTCCGTCTTCAGTTTGTTATTCAGTCGATTGTATATCTGTTTGTCAGTCGGTAGTCTGGAGGATAGCCATATCTGCCGCGCTCTCCGCTTCTCCCTGATCAATCTGCGAATGTACTCTGGGTAAGCCGGTAGATCTTGCCTGGAAGCCAGCTTTGAGGGAAATGATGAAGACCATGCGGCTTCCTGAACACAACATGTGAAGAACTCCACTGCCTGCTCTAGCTCCTCCTCTGTCTTTAGGGAATATGGTACAGAGAGCCTAGCGTTTAAGGTTTCCCTGAATAACTCCCAGTCCATCAGTCCTGGAGTTAGCGTCGGTTTATTCTCCTTTTGAGACGGCTCCGCCCAGACGTTTAAAAACACCGGTGAATGATCCGAAGAGAGGTCGGTCGTGGTGCTGGCAGATGATGGCATACCTCTTAAACCTTTGTGTACAAAAAAGTCAAGTAGGTCTGGTAATTTGCGTCTTGAAGTTGGCCAGTATGTTGGTGTATTCGGTGAAGTGGTTTGTAAGTTGTCATTGTTAATTGTAGTATTGAGACTCCTTCCCCTCGGTGTACAGAGTCGCGAGCCCCATTGCTGGTGTTTAGCATTGTAGTCTCCACCGGCAATGAAACAGGGTCCCCATTTCCGGAAAAATGCTGAAAATGTAGCAGGAGCTATGGCGAACCTCGGAGGGCAATAAACGGCAACAAGGTTAATCTTTTTGTGTCGTGTATGTAGAGTGATAGCTGCTGCCTGGATGTGAGGTGTGGTTACGTTCGGAAGTGGATAGTGTGTGAGAGAGGACTTTATAAGAACAGCTGCCCCGCCGTGACTAGTGTCGTCAGGATGATCAGCTCGATGTGTAGTGTAGTTCCGGAAGGACAATTTTGATTTGGACGTCAGGTGGGTTTCAGAAATTAGGGCAACGTCAATCCGTCTGTCATGTAGAAATATGTCCAGTTCGTTTTTATGTTGTATAAGTCCGTTCGCGTTCCACAGAAGAACTGACAAGGAACCAATGGTGAGTGAATTAGTGTGCATACTGTGTGAAGAGTTGTGTCATTTGTGATAACTGTGAAAGGAGGGTGACAAGGGGCTGGATGATAGTTTGTAGACTTGATTAAAAATTAGTAAAATGTGGAGGGATACCATTATTAGGAGGTGACCACTGGGACCCTTCCTCTCCCATGACCCCTGACGGAGGATCGGTTCTGTCCAGTCCAGAGAAAGTTCTCTGATGTCGAAGTGCATCGGCGTAGTTAAATTTTCTTTCTGTAGTGGGTAGTGGACGTGAGGCACTGACATGTGGCCGCCCAGTCGCTGCAGGATGAGTCGTCGGAGTTGGTTGAGACCTTTGAGGCATAACGGGAAAAGCTGTTGAATTCATCGGCGTGAACCTCTTGTTGTCTGCTGGAGTAGAAGAGATTGTCCGTCGATTCCGAAGTTCTTGGTAGATTATGCACCCCCTGTAGTTGGCAGGATGAGAGCCCTTGCAGTTGGCACATGTGGCTGCAGTGGTTCTTGGTTTCTGGCATGTACCAGAGACATGGTCCTGACCACACCGCACGCACTTATGGCGCAGTCTGCAGAATGACTGTGTGTGTCCATACGACTGACATCTTTTGCACTGGACTATTGACCTTGTTCTATAGGGTTTCTCTTCTGTCACTTTGCAGTACAGTAGAGATTTAATATCAAAGATATTTTCGTTAAATGTCTTCGGTTCTACGTCGATGAAAAAGAGTGGGAGGGGGACATTGATTGGAGCGGAGTCGGGCCCACGGGGGTCTTGTTGGAGCCATGATTTCCTGTAGACATTCATGACTCCTTTCACCTGATAACCCTTCTCACTGAAGGCTGCGATGATCTCCTCCTTGTCGGACGAAGGATGAAGGCCACGAACTACCACCCTCGGCACCTTTTCCGACTTCAGTTGATAAGTGTGATACTCAACTTTATGGTTATCGAGAAGATGGATGAATGCCCTATAGTGTTCGGGCTTCGTGTGATATAAGGTAATCCCTCTTGTCGTGGCTTTCAATATGAAGGAATCGGGCCCAGAAGTTTAGATTAATTCTTCAATGAAGTGCTTGCAACTGGTCACTTCATCTTTAATGAAAATAGGAGGAGGTTTCTCGAAAGTTTCCTTTACTGTCTCCATGTTGTCATCTTTTGTTGCTAATGGAGTGTAAGGGTTACTTACAGGAATGGTGTCTGCAGGACGAGCGATTTTCCTTGGGTCTCTATTTTCTATAGCGGACCTCTTTCTGGAAAATGCTTTTTGGCACGGTGTGATTACTGGCACAGCATTGTTGACTTCTTTCTTTTCTTCAATGGTTGCCATTAAATGAAATAGAAGAAAATAATAATTAAAAAAAAAAAAAAAAAAAAAAAAAAATTAATTAAAAAAAAAAAAAATAAATAAAAATCACCTAGCTTACGATGTTTTGACTTGCATTATGAAAAAGTTCTTAAACAAAACAAAACAACTCAAACCAAAAATAAGATAAGATTTTAAACAAATTTAACAGAATATGCTTTTTTAACAAAAATATTGAAGAGCACAAAAAAAATGATGTTTACTATATCAATATCACAGCTGTTATACGATTCAACTTAAATAAATATTATTATTATAAGAAAATAAAAATTGCGTTTGATTTTGGTTCTAGAACATAATAAGTGCAAAAAAAAGCTACAGATGGAGTCCTCGACCATTGTTGGAGTTAAGACTATAAGGGGAGGTTAAACCAAAAAACAAACAACCATTTAGTTGACAAGCAGCTTCCAATTTACTGCCATTAAGCTGATTGCTTTTTACATTCCAGAAAGAATTTCTTTTAAAAGATTAAAAATAAATAAATAAAACAAAAAAAAAAAGTTTGTAACCTTTGTAAAATGTTTTGTTTTGGAAGAATGTAAATGGGACCTGTGGCTCTTCTTGGGGCAGATAAATAACCCGAGAGGGCGGAGACAGGCTGGAAAATGTTTTGGAAAATGTCGGCTGTTTTTCATGGTCCTAGGATAGCCCCAAGGAAAACGGTGTATAATCAGACCCTTCTCTTCGTGAGTGTTTCTTCTTCAGTGCGTCTCAATGCTAAACCAGCTTGGCATTTAGGACAATTCCCAATTTCCATACTATTCTATTTGCTAAAGCCCCCCCCCCCCCAAAAAAAAAAAAAAAACTATATATATAAATAAATATATTATCAAATTTGGCAACAACAAAAAAATGACAAGAGTGGTAAGTTAAAGACACTAATAGGACACTGGGCTTATTAAAAAAGAATGATTTTAGAAAAAAAAAGAAAATTATGTGGCTATAAATGAACACTTTTATTAAAAGTACTTTTTACAAAACTCTCTCTTCCCCCCTCCCCCCCCCCCCTCATCATTAAAACTTTTGGTACCTCTTATTTCTTATATTTTCTCTACATTCATTGATTGAACATCACGAAAATGATTTTGAGAACAAATTATACCAACTACTTTTTTTACAAAACACTCTCTCCTCTTCTCTCTTAAACTCATTTTATACTGGCATTACTGAAGTAATGTTTTGGCTTCAGCGGCTTTTTGTGTTCCATTGCACATCTAGGGACCTAAGCATCCAATGCTTTTATCACTTCTATGTAAGCGCTGGGCTTATTTTGTTATCTAGTCGTTTACACTACCAATACCCAAGTCTCCCAGTTTCCTTGACGAATCTTAGAATTCTCCCATGGTAGAATCTTCTTCTATGATCACATCTTTACCAAAAATGTGGAATCTTGTCCGGTACATTCCGAGCATATGCCCAGGAAGTTTCGTCTTCTTTTCTACATCTGTTACAGGTGGGACTGTCCTTGACTCCTACAGTAGGCGTCTATTAAATGGACCGTGTCCTGTGAGAACTGTTAGTTGCCGAAACTCTCTCCTTTTGAGGTTCAGGGTTCAATGGTGAAAATAATTACCAAAACGAGTATATATTGTGTACATGCGCTAAAGTGAAAAAATATAATTAACCCTGGAGTGGTCGCGTTACCAATAGGTACTTGATTAGTCGCGTGGTTGACAGGTGTCACCCAGTCTTTTTTCTTGTTTTTTGTACTTGAACTTTTTTGTACCTAAGTTTTATGAATAGTAGATGGATTTATAAAAGGAACATTTAAGAAATAAATTTTTATTATTAAGATATGACATTAAAATAATGAAAAATAAAAAATGGTCAGTGCACATCCACTTATTGCATTTATCACACCGTTTTCTCGTGGTTTTATCCCTTTGACGTCCACAATCATTCTGACTTTCATCATTATCGTCTTCCTCAGCAGACTGATCTGTCTCTGTATCGTGATCACTCTCTTGTATGTGATCACTCACCAGAATCAGATTCCTCGACATCACCTTCATCAGAAGAATTTTCTTCATTGAGTCACTCTACTCAAACGTTGGGGTCTGATGGGAATTCAGTTCTTCTTTTCTTCAACTCTGACATATTGGCCTAAAATAAGAATAAATACAAAAATAAATAAAATCAGAGAACTAAAAAAATATTAAGTAAAATCGACTATAAAATTCAAAAATGATGTCTTGGGTAAGCCAAGAAAAGTATACGGAAGAGTAACTTATATAAAAAATAATAAAAAAATAAAATAAAATGTTGTATGGAAATGAAGACTTACCTTAAATAGTGACGAGAAAGGTCGCGCTGGGGACAGTTGTCAACAAGCACAATACAAGTTACCTGTTCAGGGTGTAGAATGACACGGAGTGAGCTCTGAAGGATTGGGGCTCAAGGTCAGACATGTATGGACAGGTACTGGGCTGCTCCAGGTGTAGTCTAGGGAAGGTAGTGAGTTATGAGAAAAATACTGCAAGTGGGTGACATATGTCAACCACGCGACCACTCCAGGGTTAATAATATATTATAAGCTATATAAGATGTTTTAAGGATTAAAATAAAATAATTTAAAAAGGTGATTAATAAATAAAATATAAAAACTATAAATAATTTAACAATTTAAAATTGCATGGATGGAGACAGATACATTATTCCTGTTGCCCAACTGAGTCACTGGCAAGACGGAGTGGTTGAGGGCAGACAAACTAATGAGAGGGGGGTGTACCCTTTCAAAAAATGAAATGTTATATATCACGTTTAATTTGAATAAGAAAATAGATGTTGATATTAGAGAAGTGAAAATATTAAAATTGTAATTATGAGACAATGAGACAATGAGTGAGGGCCAAGATTTGTTGGAGGCCTTGTTCAGTGACTTAAAAAGATTTTTATCACTTTGTTAATTGAGACACTTTTCTGAGTGAGATCATTATTTAAAAGTTTGTTTCCTCTTCCAGTGAACTTTACTACAGAACAATTACTTTCCTTACATATTTACTGCAAAATTGTCAAGAGAACATTTAGTGACAGTAAAATTTAAATACAGAATTTAATTTTGGCTTTCTTTAATATTTACACATATCTATACGGTCACAGGGAATAAGTTGTTAAGTCGTAAACTGGGCAAAATGAGTTAAGTGTACTGTGATCATCTCCCAAGCCATCTGCGCACCGTGAAGAAGTTGGGAGCTCAGGACTCTAATACTTTTCGAATTATAAATAATATTTGGGTTTCTTGGTAACTCGTAAAATTGTGTATATTCTCGGTTAAATCAACTTAATCTACTTCTTTGAAAAATCATTCACGAGATAACAGCATTTAACCATTTATTCACTACAGCGGTTAAATCAACTTTAGAAAGGCATCGTTCACAAGTATTTCAAAAAGTATGGTTAATAATTAGGTAAGTGATGGGGAATGGTTAGGTAACTAAGGGAAAATCCAAGAAAGAATTAACAGTTTTCATTTTCATTCACTCCTATAGATTTAGAAATTCAAGTACTCGTTAAACACCCCCGCCCAGGTTGAGTAAAAATTTAGGGTAGGCAAAATTTAGGACTCCCATAGTAGAGTAGGGCTCATGTCCACCAGAGTGACGAAAGAGCGCTCTGGTAGTAGGCGATATGACCTTATAGTTATAGCCCGGGCATGAGTCTTAAAACCTAACCTAAAATTAGTTTTTGTAATATTAATAATTTGATTGTGTGTAATTTTATAGATCACAGGAAATAAAAATGAACATTTTGTTCTCCATGTTTCAATATTTATTAAGAAATGAGCTTTAAAGTTTTGGCATCTTGAGTTCGTAAATGGACTTAAATACCCCTTCAAAATCACGTATATTCTTGTTAGTTGACTACTGGAGGTAAACTTAGTGGCTTCTCAGGGAGTCGATGCGAGTTAACAGTCAACAACTTCTGGAAGGAACGTAGTGAGCCGTGAAACTCCAAGTCAATCATTGGATGAAATTTGGTTTAGAGAGTTCAAAACGTTGGAGTTGAGGAGCTTGGAGGTGGTGGTGGGGGGGGGGGGGGTGGAGCTGCCGCAATTGATTACATTCGTTGGCAGACGTCAAACAGCGTTAAGTCCTTGCAAGTCTACCTCCCCACGTCAAATGACTTGTCTAAACAATTACTCACGAAGCGACAAGCAAGTACGCTTCTCCACCATGTCTAATTTGAAACTTCGTGTTGGTCCTGTCTATTAGCAAACTCAAATAAGAAATTTTGTGGGTTCTAGAAGCTTGGGGTTTCACTTTCTAGATCAATAAACATCTAAGGTTAATGTGCTCTCTGGAAAGGTTTTATCAGGATATTAAATAGTTGTGTTAACATGAAGGCACAATTATCCAAGACTCTAGTCCGCAATTTTAGCCGAATTTACTCAAGCTCTGGGTCCCAACATTTTGCCAAAATAGCGAAAAAGAAGTTGTCTGTGAGAACCCACAATGTACTTTCCCATAACGAATTAATCAATTATGTTTTTGCCCTGGAAACCTCATACTAAATTTTATGTCGATACATTCATTACATCGAAAAGTGATGATTATGTGGCTCATGTCGAGGAATTGCTGTCAGCATACAAGGCCGGCCATGGGGTGTATCATGTCTCTTAAAGTTAATTTCCTTCACTCACACCTGGACTTGTTCCCTGAAAATTTAGGAGCAGTTTCGGATTAACTCCTGTGATTTTATAGTTTTTGATTTGTTGATCTCAAAAAAACATTCTTCCAAACAGAAAATCTGAAATTTGGAATTAATTCAAATTGAAATAATTCAATTAAGGGAAAGGGGTGGTGAAAAAAAAAAAAAAAAAAAACTAATGAAATATGAAGAAGAAAAAAAAAACGATAAAATATGAATCCGGGTCTGGAGCCCCATCTGCAAAATATTGAGGCTCTTAATTGAAAATTCCAGAGAGAATAATTGAAAATATTACTAGAATATTAATTTCACACTGTAGCCTTCTTCAGTCTAATCCTTGACGAACCTTAACTCTTTATAAAACCAGAGGTACTTCAAATTACTAACTCCAATACTCATTTAGATATAGATATAGATGACATTCCGTGTTAATTCCAGATTTCGAGATTCTTGGATAATTCGTTTCCAGGATTCCAGATACAATTTTCATTATTCCTTGGAATATTTCTGGGGAGCGGAAAATATTGGGTTTCACTAGAATATCACGTTTTCTGAACTTTTTGATTCCGAAAATTGGAAAAAATAAAGGCACCGTTTCTTTTGGACACATTTATTTTTTGAGTTGCGCTTCTCCTCTGATCCCACCCTCTCGCTTTCCTTTCGTCGAATTGGCTAAAAATTAATAGCTGTCATCCTTATTGGGTTCACATATAAGATGTGTGTGGATTCCATCAAGAGGTATTGTGTTCACAGACATACAAACAGAAAATAGTATACGAAGTGTGTTCAAAAAACAACGGGAATTCCGTTGATATATTGAGAATATAGGTGAGAAATTGGAAAGTGCAATACCGCTAATTTTAAATCAAAATTTCAAATACGATAGTACAATCGATATTAAATATAACTATTTATAATATTCGATGGTCAAATCCAACCGATTAATCGATATTACTATACTAGTAAATTGAAACGCTTAGTAGTGAATTTTGGGGCCCCAGAGCTTCGAGAAATTTCTTGAAATTCAATATTGACCCCATGGATGAAACACTGACCTTCCCTACCACTGATTTCGCTGAAAATTAATAGATGACATACATGAATTTAAATATACATTTTAATGTAGAATACCATTCATTACATCGACAGATAGTTGGCGATTTGACCTCGAAGGTAATAGTAATAGGACCCGAGCATGCGTCACAATAACTAACTGTGTTAATTACTAAATTAAAGTACACCTACGGTACCCTTCAATGTGTGAGCCAAACATCTTTGTAATGGCTCTTTTATTTATATTATCTGAGTTTTAACTTTTCCCCAGAGTTTTCTCTATAAAAAAAAATGGATTTTGGGAAATCTTATCACAAATTTTCCTCCAGACTCTGGTAAGCGGCTTTTCTTCAAATTTTTATTTATTTTTGTTCCTTTTTTTTTCTTTTTTAAATAAATAAGGATGATAAGGATATAAAGAGAACTCATAAATATAGACATTCGACTTAAAAAAAGACGCAAGCTGAATAAGTCGTCGGTAAATCACCGGCTATGTACTTCCCCAGTAGGATTAAACAACTAATTTTTCGCTTTTCCTCCGGAATCAATGAACCGACTGGTCTATAAATCAATTATTGACTTACATCAATTATCAGAGTTCTCATATTAAATTTTGTATCGATACATTCATTTCTTATAAACTTTCGTATCGATACATTCTTCTATCAGAAGCTTATCGTGTCCACACTGCTTCTTCAGCTACACCAAGTATAGGAGAAGTTACGTAATCGGGCAGAAATTCGATGCGCAGTTTTCAACGTGCAACGAACCGCATTTTTACTAAATCTATTCAGGCGCCAAACAATATATCAAAAAAAATAAAACAAAGCTTGTAATTTTATAAAACTTAAGAACCTCCAACAACCTACGCCAAACACAAAACAACTTAAAATCCTCCATCTTAGTCCACCAACTTTAGCATACTAAAGATAGCGTCCCCACGCTTGGTCAGCCATCTTTCTTAAAAACAAAACAATACTTGATAACTCTCTCTCTCTCTATATATATAGGTATATAAATAACTAAATAAACTAATACTATTTTATTATATCTAAAAATATTAGAAATAAATTATATCTATTCAAAATTATATTCATAATAAATATACAAAAAAAAAATAAAATAAAATAAAATATAAATAGTTCCTTAAAACAAACAGGAATACAATGAATTAAAACTAATAATATAAATAAAAAATTTAGGTTAGGTTAGGTTTTATGATTCATGCCCGGGCTTTAACTATGTCATATCCGCCTACTACCAGAGCGCTCTTTCGTCTCTCTGGTGAACATGAGCCCGACTCTACTGTGGGAGTCCTAAATTTTGCCTACCCTAAATTTTTATTCACCTAGGGCAGGGGTCTTTAACGAGTACCTGACATCGTACAGGCTCGAGACCATCGCTTAATGTCCCATCTGAAGGATGGCGTGCTAAAGTTTATTTTACCTTCCAAATAAAATAAACTAAGGGCCTCGGTCGGGTTTCGAACCCACGATCTTGAGCTTAGAAGGCAATAAAAAATATATATAATTCTAAAACTAACATTAATAAAAAGTGAAGTTATCCTTCACATATATTTCTTGTTTTCCGACCTACTGGATTCCATGATCTGTCTGTGTGTGTGAACAGCATCACCCCTGATGGAATGAACTGTATGATTTGTGAATTTGTGGGGGGATCAGAAGGGGTTCAACTAAGAAATCTCAATAACTGCCAATGTATCGACATGAAATTATATATTTAAATTTAAAAAGATGCCAACTATTAATTTTTATTTTTTTGAGCTTGCAACAATGCCACGTTGATGTGTGGTTGATGCACAAACAATGCAGTGGACTGATGGGCTGCATGAAGCTATGCAAGTTACGTGAGGACGGTGGTCCGGTGGTCCTTCTTTGACATACCTGAAATAGTCAACTGAGGATCTCCAACATGCCTGGGGCTCTTCACAAGCCAACCTCCCCTTGTTACCAGTCCCCACTACCACAAACCTGTCTCTTCGTCTGTTTCTTCCACAGCTATACGATGTATAGGGGAAGTTATATAATCGCTTAGAAATTCGATGTCAAGTTTTCACTGGAATCCCGTTTTACTTTTTGCTAAATCCAAGTATAAACAATTATTTTCCTCTCTTAGATTCCACAATAATTATGTCCACTATCCAGGCCTTCTACTCTACAAGCGACTAACATGAAACCCTCACTGTAAATACAAGAAATGAACAGATGTTAAACTCTTAAGCACTAAGACTACAAGACCAAAGATCTAAGTTAGCTTTGAAAATAAAACGACTTACATACAACGCAGTTCTGAAACTTATGGGGACTTCTGATAATAAATCCAGGTACAAAAAGTTCTAAGGACGACACCTATCAATTTTTAGTGGAAATAAACCAAGGGGAGAGGTTGATTTTGGGGGAGGCTTAACACAAAAATCCAATTAACTGTAATAAATGTATCGTCATGAAATTTTATATTCAAATTCAAAACCTCATAAGGATACCATTTATTAATTTTCCGCAAAATCACTCAAAGTGATGAGGGTGCCAGAGATGAGTGGCTCGACGTAAATATTCTAATAACTGCCGATGTAATGAATGTATCGAAGCAAAATACACTATGCCAGTTAAATTTTGAGTTTTAACATAAGAGCGAAAACGTTATTGATTAATTATTGCTGGGGAAGTACACAGCCGGTGATCCAGTGACTTTTTTAAAAATGTTTTGTAAGTGCCCTGGACCGTTGTAGCGCTTGATCGGGCATCTCAGTTATTATGACTCATGCCCGGGCTTCTGGTGGACATGAGCCCGACTCTACTGTGGGAGTCCTAAATTTTGCTCACTCTAAAATTTTATTCACCTAGGGCAGGGCTCTTTAATAAGTACCTGAAATCGTACAGGCTAGAGACGATCGCTTATCGTCCCATCCGAAGGACGGCGTGCTCAAGTTTATTTTACCTCCCAGATAAAATAAACTAAGGGCTTCGGCCGGGTTTCGAATCACGACCTTGAGCTCAGAAGGCAAGGACGCAAACCACTGAGCTACCGGCGCCCTCCATCGGTCCTCTTATAATACAGGAGTAGAGCCACTGATTTACTGAGGTATCTCCCTGAGAAATCTTCCTTGATAAATTCTGTTAGAAAAAGTTGCTTAGGGGTTGTTTATGAAGTGTTTTATTTTAATGGAGCTCTGAACTGTGAGGGCCGGGGTCGGATATAAGAGAGAAAAGGGGTGACATATTGTGTACAATCAGTCAGCCTATAATTCCGGCTATCACACAGATAGTAGATAAGGGTAATTGGGCGCCTCTGAAACGAGGGGGCGGCACCCTCTACCCCCGCACCCATTACCTGTTTTTATACCCAGATCCTCGACCCATCCAAACTGCCACTACCCTTTCTTACAACCAACTCAACACTGCTAACTATCCAATATGTGGATGATCTTCTCTACATTACTTTTGGAAATATTGTAATCGCACGAAATAAATATTAATATTATCGAAACGAAATTTTATATATATATATATATATATATGAAACAACTAAATGATTAATGTACTGATGGTTGTAGTTATATTATGACAGATGTAAAACTAGATTGTGTTGAAAAATGACTTCAATAAATAAATAAAATATATATATATATATATGTTAGTTTTGTATTATGTTGTTTGTCACGCAATGGTACCATTATTTTATCGTTTGGGTGATGTGAGGGATGCCAGTCGCCTAGAAACTAACTACCTCAGAGTGTTTGTGTTCACAACTTCTAAGTTGAAGAACGCGGACATATTGTGGAATTTGTAATAAATAAATAAAACAAACTTATTTTTTGAAATATTGTCTATTCCACTAAAGATATTTATAAAAATAAAACTACCGGTTTCGGCCTTACACCATCGTCAGGTCTAGTTATGAACTAAGTTAGTTTGCAGAGTGCGAACCCTCCAATACCTCTCTGGTGAAAGGTGCCACTACAATTAGGGAATCCCCCGGCTTAACCGTTTGCTACATCATGAAATATTTGACAAAACACTAATTTTCCTTAATTTACATAAAACTACTAGACCTGACGATGGTGTGAGGCCGAAACCGGTAGTTTCATTTTATAAATATCTTTAGTGGAATAGACAATATTTCAAAAAATAAGTTTGTTTTATTTATTTGTTTGTGTTCAGTCAGACATTCAGAAAATGTAGTAACAATTTTACTTCCTCGTATAACATTTTGTATTACAATTCATATGTGTTAGTAAAATGTTGTGTTATTCTATTTAATATTCTTGGGACTTTGGGGAAAATATGGACTAAAAGTTTTACGAACTTTGGGATTGGTATTTAAATAAATTTTTAGCAAAAACATTTGATAGTTGTACCAATGAGTGGGATGCTCAAGTCGCGGTGTAAAGAAAGTCTTGTTGCTGGTATTGTCGCAATGTTTTGGTTTGATAAATCCTTATTATTTTGATGTTTTGATGCTTGGCTGTACTATATATTTGTAAGCGTAACAACATAATTTTTGCCTAGTAGATAATGATTGCAAAAATAACATTCAAAATACTGTACATTAGTCTAAGTCGTGTAGTCCATGTAAGAAGGTTCAAATTATATATCGACTGAAAAAAGAGGGAGCCGGTAAAATGCTTGTCTATTGAGTTCAAGATAGCAGGTTCGAAACCCGGCCGGAGGCCCTTCAGATGGGACCCTAGGTATATACTCAAATAGATAAGTAAACTTTAGGACTCCCAGAGTAGAGTCGGGCTCATGTCCACCAGAGTGATGAAAGAGCGCTCTGGTAGTAGGCGATATTTTACCTTGTACTTAAAGCCCGGGCATGAGTCACAATAACTAACTAACTAGACTTGAAAAATTGTTTAGTGGTTGAGAAATTTTAGTTAGTAAATGGAAAGTATTTCAGTTTATTTGCAGAGATTTCTGGTATGTCAACATTCCAAACATAAACACGTTCCTTTTTGTTGGAGAAGCAAAAAATGCGTTTTCGTGTACGCTTGTTGACCCATACTATATATATATAAAGTATATTAGAGAAGGGGCCAGAATCGTTGTAAGGAGAGAGGGAGGGGGAAACTGAGTGAGTTTCATAAAGTTTTACGATAGGCTCATAAACCTCGGCGGGTACACTATACTAGCTGGGACCCATCCAAGATGGCTAAGAGAGAAGAGGTCTACATAGGTTACAGACCGCACCCCCATCGCATAAACATCCCTGCACACTGCACATCCCACTTGGTGCATTATTAACACAAAATGAACTGTTTAAAATACAACACTTTTAAATTGTTTAATTAAAAAAAACGCTTCATTCATTGAGAAGTTGAAAAGGAGAAAGTGCATCGAGTTGCATTTGCATTAGTTTCTTCATCGAGTGATTTAGTTTGAAAATGGAAAGTCTTACCGTTTATTTTCCGACACTTTTAGTATGTAATAAAATTCTAAAGTCGCTACATCAATAGAAAACGCAAACCTTGTAAAATCATTGACATTCGTAAAAAAGCATTGCTCTTTTTTGGTAGATTCGATAAAAAAAAAAACTCGAAAAGAAAGGCATACCGTTAAATGAAAGCCTTTCTATCGTTGAAGATGCGAAAATGAAAATCGATTCGAAGAATGATGTACTAAAAAAATATCTTGGGTTAACAAAATAGAGAACCATCAATAAAATCCTTCTAGACAAGGAAGACACCGAACTAAATGAAAATGACATGTGGGACCCAAAAATTTTAAGTTCTTTCAAATTTGCGCCCACGTCTGTGGATGTGGGACGCTCTTTTCCATCGTATAAAATAATTTTAAAACGTATTATTACGGAAGAGAATTTAGAAAAATACTCTTAGTGTTTTTTTGTTTTCAATTTCAATTTTCTACCGCATAAAAACGCACATTTCGATATGTTTTAGAGCATATTTTTGCTTGTTTTAATATATTGTACTGCATATTTCAGCATTTTAAACTGCATATATTGGCATATTTTGACAGTTTTTACTGCATAAAAATCCGGTCTCTATTAATGATTAAGGTTCATTTAGACAGTGTTCCATTTAAACATTTAGGTTCATAAAACCTAGCCTTAATTTTGTTTTACTTTTATGAAAAGATATAAAAAAGAAGTTTTTACTTCTAATTATTTATTTAATTCTGAAGATAACTAAAAACTACTGCCATTAAACCGAAAACCGTGTGGATTCAACTTCAATAAAACAAAGCGGGGTCACATACTAAAAGTTGGAATAGCCAGACCGCCTCACTGTGCAGTTTATTTCAGAGTGGGGAGAGGGTCGGCGATAAGGTTAATGAGGTGGTTAGCATAAATTAATGTGAGAGATAAGAGAGGCAGGGGTTCGAATCCTCCCGGCCGACATATGTAGGATCAGATAGGAGGGGGGGGGGGGGGGGGGGGGGGGGTGCCATGCCTGGTCGCCCGTGCTCGATATCTCTGCAAGTGACTCTGCCATTGTTCGACAAAGTGCAACATCCGGAAACCGTCCCGGTGCGCTGTCTGCCGGTCAAAATTGAAGTTGTGATATCAAAAATTAACGATAATAAAAAAAAAAGTTGGTGAATCACCAGCAATGTACTTCCCTGACTCAAATTAAACAATTTTCTCCAGAGATATGTTTTTTTAAATATTGTCTAGTACAAAAAATATATATATATTATATATGGAATTACTTCGGTATTGCTACTATCATCAGCCATGACATAACAAATACTAAACGGAAGGTCAACAAGTTCATATTCCCATCTCTTCTCCAGCTTCCACGGGGACCATGTGACAGGTCTTAAAAACAGGTCCATAGGTCTTAAAAACATGAAATTTTAATAATACAGTAGAACCTCCATATTTTCCCTCTATAACTCGAAAAAATAAATTGGACCTCTATATCTCGAACATAGCAATGTTTTATTTTACAACCTTTACAATTCGATTATTTGAAACTTATTACCTCTATAGCTTGAAGAAAAATAAGTTACCAACTTTAAGAATTTGCCGACAATATACATCATTGTTTCTTCGAAAACAATTTAGGAGTATACAATTAATAGGATTACCAATTATCTAAAGCAAAAAAAAAATTACTGACTTTTTTTAATACCTACATATACTACGTATTTTTAATTTTAAGGATGTTTTGAAATAATGTTGATTTATAATGAATATAAATATGTTTGTTACCTCTGTAACTTGAATTTTTATTTATTTCACCTCTCTAACTGAAAATTAGTTAGAATGAATTTTAACCTCTACAAGTCGAATCAAAATCCGCCTAAGTCGAAATCCTCCATAAGTCGAAAACTCTATAACTCGAATTTTTAGGCGTCTCCCTTGATGTTCGACTTATAGAGGTTCTACTGTAAAAGAAAAATTCAAAATAATAACAGTGCTGATTATGTATTATACATATGAGTATGTATGAAATAAATCAAATATGAAAATAATAAATATATGAATAAAAGTACACAGTTTTGAGAAAGTAAGTATGTATACACAGGGACTATATTTGTTTGTTATTATGACTCAAGCCCGGGCTATGGTGGACATGAGCCCGACTCTACTATAAAGCCCTAAATTTTGCCTACCCTAAATTTTTATTCACCTAGGGTAGGGGTCTTAACGAGTTTCTGACATCGTACAGGCTCGGGACCATCACTTAACGTCTCAGTCGAAGAACGGCATGCTTGTTTATTTTACTTCCCAGATAAAACTTATTTTACTTCCACGAACTTGAGCTCTGTAAGCAAGCACGCATACCACTGAGCTATCAGTGCCGTCAAAGAGACTCTTTCATCGCTCTGGTGGACAACAGTAAAACTTCTCCAGTTGTATGAAGTAGAGGGGAAGTTTTGGGTTAGGTTATAATTGAACAATATTCACGAAAACACTCATGTTACCAACAAGCAGTATCAGCAAGGGTTCGAATCCCACTTACCCAAATGAACTTATTTATTAGTACTTCCCCAGAACGAATTAATCCATTAACTCAGCTAAATCCTCATACTAAATGTTGTATCCGATAAATTCATTACATTGGCAATTATTAGAATTTTTGAGTTGAGCCCTGTTACCTACCCAAGGAGCGGGATTTCGAAAGCGTATTTTTATTACTATTTGAAATGTACTAAATGGCTTATATTTAAAAATTAAATATAGTTATTTTATATATAGTTATTTATATATTTTTTTCTGTTACAGGTAAGAAACATCATCATTTCAATGGTGGACAAACGTGAGTACATGTGAAATGAGTTTTTACGTTTTCTTTCCTTGAAAAAACAAACAACAACATCTATTTGGGCCAGCAAGAAAAGATGCTATACACAAATGCATAATAAAATGAAGAGTTTAAAATAGGAAGTCCTGGTACAGTCTTTGTTTGAGTCGCCTCCCAGGAGTAGGCGCTCCTAGACTGTAGTGTACAGCCCCGGAACAATGCATAAGGGCTTCGTGGTGATTTTTCACTAGTTTCTTGATGTGAGCTGCAAAAAGAGGAGAACCCAATTCTTCGTGTATTTTGTAATTTCTGACAAACCAGGGTGCGTTTGTTGCTATTCGGAGTACTTTATTCTGAAATGTTTGTAATCGTTTCATGTTAGTGTTGCTGGTACCGATCCAGACTGGACAGGCGTATGTTAGAAGTGGATGTAGGAGTGTCTTGTATAGCAGAATAGTGCATGTGTGTTTTAGTGGCGTGTTTCTGTTTATGAGAGGGTAGAGGGTGTTAAGTCGTAAATATGCTAGCTGTAGTTTTCTGTTAATGTGTAGTTTCCATGTGAGTCGTGTATCTAAAAGTACTCCAAGATAGCGCACACCCTGGTCCTTAGGATTCCAGAGAATGGGGGAGGTCATCAATTTGCAGCTGACGTTGTTCTTCTGTGGAGAATCTGCGGAGAGCGAAGATTTTAGCTTCAGTCCCTACGTTCATTGAAAAAACAAAAATCCCATATATTATACAAATGGAATTGAAATGCTTGGCACTTGCTGAAAGTCTGGCAACGCCTTGCAAATAAAAACAGCCCTAAAAGTTGATTATTCAGAACAGATATTATTAAGAAGTTTGAACAGATCGAAGAAATATTTGTAGTGAGAACCAATTTTTCGATTTTACTAACAGTTTTCGGTTAAATCAAGGTAACGTCTAAAAATTGGTGTTCCAAAACATTTTAAAAGTTTTTCGGCATATATCTCAAATTGCAAAAAAATGTTATTTTATATAAAATGCGTCTTTTGAAGTAAAAGTTACATAACTTCCCCTATACTTCGTATAGCTAAGGAAGAAAATACACAAAAAACAAAAAAAAAACAGTTGTGTAAAAAGTAAACAAAATGAAATTTCTCAATGTTTGTTTAACAAATGGTAGGTTAGGACCCCCCGTTCGTGATGAATAAAACATCGCTTTTATAGAAATATTAAAGATTCCACACGCCGCCTGACTCAGTTGGAGGTTTTGTTGTTTCAAGATCACATATGGACGGGTGCATCGTAATTCACTAAAGAGACCTTACAGAAAGAAAGAATCGGACTACTTTCCATAGGTATAAAAAATTACTCTGATGTATAAAAAATACACACATTTAAATTACTAATATTTAAAAAAAAAAATTTTTTTTTTGTTTTTATAATGTTGGTCGCAACTGTTGCCATGACGCAACAACCAGCTACCAAGAGGACTTCATTGAATGTGGATGTCTTGATTGACGTGAGAGAGGAAGGCCACCCAGCGGTAGCTTCTCAGGGCGAAATTTAAAACAATGAATATTATCAATGAAAGGGGATATTATGATTTTGTTTCAAGTGGGGGGTTGCAATTTGGGATTATAATAAGTCACGGTTCCACCTCCTCTTCAATCTCCTGGGAGGATTGTGTGGCAAGTGTGGTGAAGAAAGTGAGTGGATGTATGGATTTGGGTGTGAATGCAATTTGCTGTGGAAACGTCTGTAAAGGTCCTGAATTGTGTCGTGTACTGTGTTTATCATGAGGTCATTGTGAAGTGTTCTGTTACTTACGTATGGTGGGCACTGTGTAATGAGTCTGAGTGTCTTTGACTGGAAAACCTGGATACGTTTCAGGTTAGATATTTTAGCCGAACCGTAGATTTGTGAGCCATACATCCAGAGTGGTTTTAATATAAATGTGTAGCAGTTATGCTTTTGTGTTAAGGGTAATTAATTATATTTATTTTTCTATAAAATCCAAGAAGCAACTGAATTAGTAAATAAATAATATGAATGCATTTTTTTAAGAAACAAATGAGTAGAAAACAAAACACGGCCGTCAGCTGTTTTTGAATTAATGTAGAGGAGTCAATGGTGTCTGGTCTGGGTTGAGATGTGAAGGTGGACAGAGAGTTGTTGTTTAGGCTTAAGATGTGATGAACTAAGTAGGTGTGAATTAACAGTAAAATTGATGCGCAAAGAAGGTACTGTTATTTATTTATATGAACAAAATATATATATGCCCAATAAAAATATATAACTTTCATTTGAAGAATGACCAAAATATATCTATTTAAAAAAAAAGATTGAAATACTTGAAGATATGAGTACAAAATACTAATATTATACAGTAAATAAATAAAATATATGATAAATACAGTAGATACATTTTTTTATTTAATTAAATTAAGATAATAACTGACAAAAAAACTGCAATAACTGCCATTGTAATAAATGGATTAACAAAAAATTTCATAAGAAAATTCAAAACCTCATAAGGTCTTATTTTTCACGAAATGGGATCAGACAAGGGGGGGCTCGAAAATTTATTTGTAAGTCAACAATTGGTTTTAAGCTCAAACTGTCTACTGGTTTTGGAGTGGGGGGGAGGGGAGGAGAAAAGTTCATTAAGTTTCCCGTTCTGGGGAAGTACATTCCTGTGATTCACACAAGATTTTTTTATTATTTTATATTTTTATGTTTTTTGGTGGAATTTCTGTCTGATTACATACCTTCCCCTATAATTAGAAAAACGCAAAAACCTATTTTCAAATCTTACCGTAATTATATTAACTTTCTCTATGGGAAAGTAAAAAAAAAAAATTGAAAAACTCCTAGATAAGTAAAAATCCTATGCTCGTGCTATTAGGAGACAATATTCAAGCAGAGAGTATGGTGATCTCAAGAGCTTACATGTACTTAGAAAACAAACTAAGAAATAAAACAAGACCCTACAAAATTTTAAAGACCCCCCAATACTGCCAGTTCTACTACTGCCTATTGTAGTCCACAATTCTGTTCCTGACGCCTGTCATAAAAATTGCCCAATAAACTCATTTCTTCAGTATTGGCACCAATTTTCACACCTTTATTCGAGGTTTTCCATTTTTTCCCCTCCATTTTGTAAAGGTATTGTCATTGGTTCACATTTTTATTTAAATTTATTTATGAAAAATTCCTTACCTATCGGTTTGGTGAACTGCACATCCAATTGGTGTATTAGTTAGTTATTATGCCCTGGCTTTTACTACGAGGTCATATCGCCTACTACCAGAACGCTCTTTCGTCTATGGTGGACATGAGCCCGACTATACTGTGGTTTGCCTATCTAGGGTATATTCACCATTTTTTAACGAGTACCTGACATCGCACATGCTCAGGACCATCTTTTAACGTCCCATGCTTAAAGTTTTTTCACCTCCCAGATAAAAAACCTAGGGTTCTCGGCCTGGTTTTGAACCCGCGATCTTGAACTCAGTAAGCAAGCACGCATACTACTGAGCTACCGTTGCCCTCAATTGGTTCATAATGTTAGCGGTGAATCACCGGCTATGTACTTCCCCAAATGGATATAATTAATTAATTTTTCGCTCCCTCTCCACAACGTTTGGGCTAAAAACTTAATAGTTGACTAACATAGAGGCTTCTGAATCTTCATACTAAATTATGTGTCGATAAATTCTGTTCTCATGGGTATTTGAAATTTCATGGCGATACATTCATTATACTGGCTGTTATTAGAATTTTTGAATCGAGCCTCTCTCGACTGATCTCCCATTCCCTTCGGCTGATTGCGAGGAAAATTAGTATAATCTGTTCTCATGGGTTTTTGAATTGAAATTGAAATTTCATGTCGATACATTCATTAGATTGAAAGTTAGTAGGGTTTTTGTGTTGAGCCCTCCCCTCCCTCTGAACTCTCCCGCTGAGCCCTCCCTCTGGGCCCTTCCTCTGAGCCCCTCCCTCTGAGCCCTTCCGCTGAGCCCTCCCTCTGAGCCTTTCCGCTGAGCCCTCCCCTCCCTCTGAACTCTCCCGCTGAGCCCTCCCTCTGAGCCCCTCCCTCTGAGCCCTCCCTATGAGCCCCTCCCTCTGAGCCCTTCCGCTGAGCCCTCCCTCTGAGCCCTTCCGCTGAGACCTCCCTTCCCTCTGAGCCCTCCCCTCCCTCTGAACTCTCTCGCTGATCCCTCCCTCTGAGCCCTCCCTTCCCTCTGAGCCCTCCCTCTGAGACCTCCCTTCCTCTGAGCCCTCCCTCTGAGCCCCTCCCTTTGAGCCCTTCCGCTGAGCCCTCCCTCTGAGCCCTTCCGCTGAGCCCTCCCTTCCCTCTGAGCCCTCCCCTCCCTCTGAACTCTCCCGCTGATCCCTCCCTTTGAGCCCTCCCTTCCCTCTGAACTCTCCCGTTGAGCCCTCCCTTCCCTCTGAGCCCTCCCCTCCCTCTGAACTCTCCCGTTGAGCCCTCCCTCTGACCCCTCTCTTCCCTCTGAACTCTCCCGTTGAGCCCTCCCTCTGAGCCCTCTCTTCCCTCTGAGCCCTCCCCTCCCTCTGAACTCTCCCGTTGAGCCCTCCCCTCCCTCTGAACTCTCCCGCTGAGCCCTCCCTCTGAGAAGTGTCGTCTATATGGGTTTTAGATAGACAATCGACATGTTGAGTTCAGGTGATCAAAAACATTAAATTCTAAGTGAAGAGTCAACTTCATCCTTTACCAATGAAAATATGAAAACATAAAAAATGCTAGTCTTTCAATTCTTTTTTTCAAAAAAAAAAAATTCTTTCACTCTGTATTATATTAATAAGTATAAAAAAGTTTTTCATTTGACTTGCTTAATACAAAGAAACCAGAAAATTCTTCACTTATATTTTCGTCTTTGTTTTATTAATGAAAAGGATAATATTATCTTAGATTCAGTTTTCTACCCCCACCCCTGCCACCACCCCACTCCCTGCCACCACCCCACCCCTGCCACCACCCCACCCCCATCTTTAATTTAAAGTTCATCTTCATCTTTATTTTTTTTTTTACTTTCTGTATACATTTGGTGTAAGAAAGTATTATAATGGTGCAAAACTCCGATATCGAGTCTTCTTTTCTCGTTTCGGGGCCTCTCTCTTGTTGATCACTTTCGAGAACTTTATGAGCGCTCTAATTGAATGAATAAATAACGTTATTGCTCATAAAGAATTATCCTACAGCAAGGAGTTCGACACATAAACATAAATACAACAATTTCTGAATAATAAGGAATAAAATAAAATAAAACAAAGCAGATAATATTAACTAGCAAAACAATCATTTCTTAATACTAAAATAAAATATAATTATATAATAATAAAAAGGTTAAATTAAAATAAAGCCACAGGTAACTTTAGCCTTTTAGAATTAGAACCCGCGATTTGTTTGGGTTCTGATGTATTAGTAGTTAAACAAACTAAAATTTCACCAGGATAAGTAAATATATATATTTTCTTCCTGACTCTCTGCACTCTAGCCTTCTTGTGGGGCGGCTAATTTCAGCCCAATAAAATATTACAGACCCCCCCCTCATTGAATATTCCCTGAACCTTATTAGAAGCTAGGTTAGCCAACCTTATTAGTGTCTAGGTTGTGGGCCACTGACTTGTTTACTAAATTTCACTTAGAACAAGCCCATCTAGCTCCGCCATTATCAGCTGCTTAAATTTTCATTTGTATCACAATTAGGCAACTTACCTATTTGCCCGACTGAACAATTTGGTGATCAGACATTCAAATAGACAGGTATCTGAACAACCTTTATCACCATGTATACATTTTTGCAATTATTACTAGTAATATTGGATATAAACGATTAGGATTTTGAATCGAACTCTCCTTTCATCCCTCCTTCCCTTCGGCCGATTTTGCGGAAATTTAGGTTATAATTTAGGGTAGCTGTATATGGGGTTTTGAATTTAAATTTAAGATTTTAATCCCCCCTTTCTTTAGGCGAATTTGTCTGAAAATTAATAAGTGTCGCCTTTAGGAGGTTCTGGTAACACATATGAATTTCGTGCCGATAAATTTATTCAATCGGGAGTTATCGTGTTCACAAACACATGAAATTCCCTTAAAAATTAATTTCTGGTCGATTTTCCTGTATTTTGTATAAAAAAAAAAACAAGCAGGTTCTCGGATGTGTGTTTCGCCTTTTTGCACCCTAAATCAGAGGAAATTACTAGGCCTTGTATTATGACTGGCGTTTGTAAGGTTTGTAAGCATTATATCAATATCATTAATAATAATATCACAAAACTAGGCATTTTATTCAGTACACAATTATTTACACATTTATTTGAATTTAATCTATACATAGATTTTTAATTGATATGCAAATGCACATAGGTCACATAGCCTATTTTTTTAGTTTTGATTTTAAAACTACTACATGTAACATTTCATAACAATCCGATAATCCGTTAATGTGGTTGAATTATTTTTATGCTCAACCTCCACTCACAGTCCCCCCTCCCGTTAAGAATTTTGAGACGTCACACACTCTATTTTTCAATTGGCTTGTAAGAATAATACATGTTAAATTTCATTAAAATCCGATCATCCGATGAGCTAGACCTATTTTTATGCTGAGCCCCCCTCACAACCCCCCTTCCCCTTAAGAATTTCGTGACACCAGATAATCTATATCGCAATGGGCTCTTAAGAATACTACATGTGAAATTTCATGACAATCCGACCATCCGTTAATGAGCTGGAACAATTTTCATGCTTAGCCCCTCTAATAACCCCCCTCCCGATCAAAATTTTCAGACGCCATATAGCCTATTTTTCAATTTGTCTCTAAAGGATGCAACATTGCCTACATGTCCATTTTAGATCAACAATAAGTGCAGTGAAATGACCGAATTGAGAAACGAGGGACGGTAATGCATTCCGAACGTGATTCCGTCCATTAGCAGAGATACGGAAGCAAACAGGGTAATCCCACACCTGGCCCGAGTGTTGGGTAAACTGTGAAACAATGCTACTGTAACATGCCCAATATCTGTTACCCTCCTGTACTAGTTCAGACCATGGTTGGGCAAACTTTACCATTCACCAGCTATTCAAAGTAGGGAAAAATATGAAATTATATAGTTGATCAGAAATTAAAAATTTTCCGACTTTTTGTTTCTAAAAATAGAATATGTGAAAATACTGGTGACTCACCGACGCAAGACTTAATTAAGTTATTATGTGCTAGGATTTGTGGGATGAGATTTCTCATAGAAATAAATGTAACTTAAACAATGAAACACTGTTTAGCCTCGACACTATACGGGTGGGATGTGACAACGATAATGTTCCAGTTGCGTTTAAATCCCTTCCTCCAAAACATGACGTCGCTTTGGGCTAAAAATCAATAGTTGACTTATAAACAGACGTTTCCAAGAATTCTATCTTTCTCATTGTTTAATTGTCTGCAAACGCTGCCGACGATTCTGCCAGATATAATTATTTTCAGGGCCAAGCTATTTACGTATTCAGAACAATTTTTCCTTTCATGATCCAATGTATTTTTCAGAATTAAATTAAATAATTAAAAATCTTGGCAGCCAAAAAATGGATTATGACGGATATGACCTCGTAGTTGAAGCCCGTCAGTAATTTTGTTTGTTACAACAGGTATTCTGTTTGTAATAAAAAAAACTACCAATAATAGTAAGTTAGTTATTATAACTCATGCCCGAGTTTTAACTACAAGAACTTTGCCTACTACCAAAGCCCTCTTTCGTCGCTCTGGTGGACATTAGCCCGACTCTACTCTGGAATGTTCTAAATGTTGCCTACTCACACTAGCACCTAGCGTTTTTAACGAGTACCTGACATTGTACAGGCTCAGGACCATCGCTTAACATCCCATCCGAAGGACGGCATGCTCAAGATTTTTACATTCTTGAGTTCAGTAGGCTAGCAAAAACATATTTTATTATTCGTTGCTACGCGAAACAATACTTCCTATGTAAACTTATTTTACATTCTTTGAGGCGCTGTAACTTTGGTTTAATAAATTAATAAAGAACATTTTTGGTAGAAATCTATTTTTCGATTTGACTAACCGTTTCCAAGTAAATCAAGAAAACATAAAAGATATAAAATAGAAATAAAATAAAATAGAAATAAAAGCGTATTTAATATAAAATTTCTCTAAAACGTTTAGTTGAAACAATTTTTGAAAAAGTCGAAAATATAAGCGATGTTTTGTAACATGTATATATTCGGGGTAAAGTGGTCTCATTTTTGTTCAGATTGTGGCCAAAATATAATCAGATTCTTACCAAACATGAAAATCCGTTGAAAACTCGATTTGGATTTTCTAACGATTACAATACTTCCTTATACTTGTTTTTTTTATTTATTTTTTTTTTTTAATCTATTTATTCTATAATCTGTTCAAAAAAGTAAGCAGAAGGGTTGACATGAGAATAAATGATATAATAATAAGAAATATAAATTATTTAAAACAAATAATGAGAAGTGAGAAGGAATAAAGAGAGGAATATGTACAAAACAATAGTAAATATGTACAAAAAACAAAATATAAAAAAAAATAAATGAAAAATAAAAGTAAAAAAATAATAATAATAAAAGTAATAATTAATAAAAAAGTAGGTTAGGTTTTATGACTGATGCCCGGGCTTTAACTACGAGGTCATATCGCGTACTATCAGAGCGCTCTTTCGTCACTCTGGTAGGGGTCTTTAATTAGTACCTGACATCGTACAGGCTCGGGACCATCGCTTAACGTCCCATCCGAAAAAAGGCATGCTTAAGTTTATTTTACCTCCCAGACGAAATAAACTAAGGGCCTCGGTCGGGTTTCGAACCCACGATCTTGAGCTCAGAAGACGAGCATGCATACCACTGAGCTACCGGCGCCCTCTAATAAAAAAAAAAAATATATATATATAGGTACTATGTAAATAATAATAGTGATAAATTAGTAAAATAAAATAAAATTTATAAAAATACAAGAAACTCGACGAGGACAGCACCAGTAGAACTCGCGCACACTGCAATCCACCACCCTCCAACTAGTGGAGCGGAGGGAGACCAACATTGTACTATTCTGCCCAACTACCCACTGACCAGCAGTGGCGGAAGACCAGGATGCGGGGTGACCCTATAATAATGGCTTTTCTTCATCTCGAGAAGAGGAAAACATGGAATTTTGTTGAAAAATCAGGAGAAAACGTTTTTCAAATGACGTATTTCTCCCTGAACTATGTATAACGCGGGAAGGGGGGAGAAAAAATACCTATTGTGTATAAATTGACTGTTTATGATACACGAGTTCCCTTTTAGGATATATATGTGCAATCTCACAATGGGAGGGGGGCGCAGGTATTATGTTGATACATTTGGCTGGGTATCTGGAGCAGGTAACAGGGGAGGGTTTTATCGGGAGTGTCTGTGGCAATGTTCGGCGAACAATGAAGCCGAACCTCATCATTTCCAATCAGGGGCCATTCAGGCTTCATCAGCCCTCTGGGGGGGCTCTAGGTGCTTTGTCAAAACAAATGGTACCAGTCTGACATGGAGACAAAAACAGGCCACAGCTTCATATCTCCTTCTTCATTCTTTTTGAAATGGAGCTCCTTTAAAAAAAAAATGAATCTCCGTCTATGTACTTCTCAAGCATTTCGAAATTTTCACTCTTTTACCGAAAAAAATCGCGAAATACAAATTTCGGGACTTCGGATTACATAGGCAATTAATAGGATTTTAAGGTTGTGTCCTTACCTCTAATCCCCATCATCCCTTCAGCCGATTTTGCTTAAAATTCGCCATACTAATAAGGTTTTGATTTAAATGTAAAATTTCATGTTAAAACTACTATTGGAGGTTATACACAAAAACTCTAACAACTGCCGTTATCATGAATGCAATGGCACAAAACTTAATATGTTAAATTCAAAATCCCACGAGAATGACACCTATCAATTTTCCGAAAAATCGGCCGTACGGAAGGGGGAGAACAGAGAGGCTCAACTCAAGTACTCTAATAACTATTGTCAGGGAAAAGAGGGCCTAACCAGTTTAATGAAAGCGAAAAAATATAATAATTCTGTTGCTGTGGTCGGCTAGAGAGAGCTCGGGATAAAAGGGGGGCGCTAGTTGGCTGTAGTTCGGTGAGGCGCCGGGTGCGACCGCCGGCGTGCCTGCAGTCGTCCCTGGCGTAGGGGTGTGCTCTCTTCTTTCTCCGCCAAGAGGCGAAAAATCGGCTGAACGCTGGGTAGCTGGTTTCCGTCACTAGTTGCCATAGGTCGAGTCTCAGGTACGATCCTGTCCGGCTTGTCAACTCCACCCTAGGAACGTCGTACAGCGGACATTCGAGGACCACATGTTCTGCAGTCTCAATTCCGCCGCTTGAACTGTTCGGGTTGTTCTTCCTCATAAAGTACTCCAATAACATGTACATACGTACTCTAATAACTTTGTAATGAATGCATTGACACTAAATTTAGTGTGAATATTCAGAAGTGCTTATGTAAGTTAACTAATGATAATTAGCCGAAATATTTGTTTGGTTTGATTAATTCGTTCTGGGGAAGTATATAGCTGGTGATTTTCTTCTTTGTAGTGAAACTTACTGAACATGAAAAATTAGTTTAGTTAGACTCATGACTCATGCCATATGAGGTCATATTGCCTACTACCAAAGCGTTCTTTCGTCGCACTCTGTTGTACATGAGTCCGTCTCTCCTATGGGAGTCTTAAATTGTGTCTACCCTACCTTATATTCACCCTAGGGTCTTTTAGGAACATCTGAAAAGGTACAGGCTCGGGACCATTGCTTTTTTTTTTTGGCATGAGGGGGAATGCCAATTACGAACATCCAGGGAAGATAGCCCTGGATAGTGTGGGACTCGAGCCACCGACCACTAAAACCCCCTCCTTCGACGATCCTGATGGGTGGCTGTTAACGCCCCTTCTTCTGCTTATAGCCGCTAACGTTGTTTCTTGTCAGCCCTCTCCTGAAGGGCCAACTCACCCATGAAGAGTGCTGCAAATTCGCAGCCCTCATCCCACGACTCCTGATAGCGCAGGATAGCGTCCACGTAACTGGTATCAGTCAGTGGGGCGCCCATGCTGCACTCCACATTTTCCCTTCCCTCCTCAAATCTGGGGCATTTGAGGAGAACATGCTCCGCCATCGGGACCATTGCTTAACATCCCATTCGAAGGACCATTTTCACTTCCCATTAAAAATCTAAGGGATTACGAACCCGCGATCTTGAACTCACGTTTCAGCTTCCGGCGCCCTCCCAATTAATTTAATTACTTGTTATTGACTGTTTCATTGCTCTATAAAAAATATTTTAACATGATAATTTCATGAATGGCCGTCATGAAACAAAGATTGGAAGGGCCGGGAATGGCTAGGTAAGGTTGCATGTAGACTGGAGCAAAACCAACGTTAGTTAGATGTGGACGGCTGATTTTGGGAGAGTTTGTGGGCACGCAATAGGCAAATCACATTGAATTACAGCTCTGGTTAGCCAAGCTAAAGGGAATTCAAGGAAATCTGAACCTTGCGTTTAATTATACTAACTATCTTCAAAATTTGATTGATGGCAGGATTGTATAGGCCCGTCTGTTCTAGGATCCCAAAATAATTAATAACTAAATATTGCTCTTTTCTTTTTGAAAAAAGTATAACTCATAAAGAAATTAATTTTTTTAATGCCCTTCCCTACTTCTTGATTTCAATTGATACAATAAAAAAATTTAAACTTAAACTAAAAATGTTTATGTTAGAGGAAACCCTTTACACGGAAACTGAATTTTATTCTGACTATGCAAAAAGAATAAAACAACCACAATAAAAAATTTCATATCCAAAAACATTATTTAATACAAAGCATCCATTTTTATTTTTTGGGCAGTTCCTCCACACGTTAGAGCAGGAGTCGCCAACCCGCGGCCCGACTTGAATAATTTTACAGCCCGCGAGATTAATCACACTTTTACAAAATATGTTTTTGCACAAAACATGTGCAAATACACGCATTGAGATCGACTTGCAAAAGCTAAGTGAAAGAGTTAAGAAACAAATATCTTACTAATTCATTCTGTTTAAAATGTTCACTAAAAAAAAAAAAATTGTAGTGGGTGCAAATCTAATATGGGAATATATAATGTTATATGCGGGCCGCGGGATTATAATGCATTTTCAAAGTGGGCCGCAACATCATTTGGGTTGGCCACCCCTGCCTTAGAGGTCAGTCGAATGTATGTTATTGTTTTATATATAATTTTTATTTATTTATTTAGATTCTTTTATTTATTCATTTATAATTGATTAATATATATATACAGTAGACTCTCCGTTATCCGGCGTTGTCGGGACCGACGTGACGCCGGATAACGGAAATCATAAATTAATTTGAAAAAATATATCAATTTAAGCATAAAAAAAGTGTTGTTAGGTGAGCTAAGGAATAAAACACGTTTGTATTTTGTTGATAACATTTATTAAATTGACAAATATGTACACACTTTACTAGTTAAGTGTTCATTTCCCGATAAGACCATATTGTTGTGCCACGGACGGGACGGTACCTTTGTTTTTCTATTCTAGGAAACATAAAATTTAGTTGCCATAAGTGAATTATTCATTTTTTAGCTCACGGTCGATTCGTTCTGGAAGGAGCGTGAAACACAAAGTTGATTAATTCATCCAATATGAAAATATATAAATATCTGATTCACCGACTTTTATTTTTTTTTCAGGAAAAGTTCATAGAATAAGAAGGGAATAGGAATAGGAATAAGGACTTCATACTTGGAATATTTATTTTTAGAAAATATGAAAATATAAATGGAGAACATTTATTTCCCTAGTCGTTTTTAGTCTACTCCTTTCCAGTTATGGAGGAAGAGGACTTTTCCGAGAAAATCCCGTTCTTTTTTCTTTTGTTTTCCACAATTAAAATTCTAATTAATTTTCCTCCTGTAAGCCTCATCTGAGAAATTCACCTTATCCCCCACTTTAAGCTTGTATACAATTTTATTTGAAATAAAATAAAATGAAAATTCGTGAAATTGTATTTCCCCAGGTACTCAGTATATGGTTACTTAATTTAAAAATATTTACGATATTGAGAAATTATTGGAATTTCATATTATGCAATTTGAGGCTATAACTTTGTGAAAACAAACTATACTCAAAATTGAAGCCTATGAAATTTTACACAATATGTGTTCTGCTCAAGTAGTTAAAACAACTCTCGTTTAGGGAATTTCTGGCTTTGAAGCTGGCTTTGGTATGAAGAAAAATTTTCTGGTTTTCATGCGTTTTTGGCTTGTAAAGAGAATTTTTTGTTGACTGTAAATTATTTCTTGTTCTTTTTAATTCTATTACTTAATTTTATTTCGTTGCGTGGGTTTGCCAAGACTCAACAGTTTTGATAAATGAAGATGACATGAGTTGCAAAATACACACTCCATGGTTATTTGACTAAATATATTTGTGAAAAACATTATTATGCTTTATAATTATTTATGTCTCAGAATCTTTTCTAAAATTTACTATTATCCTTAAATATATTGATTGATATAATTGCTTATTTCTGAGCGTCTATTGGTTGCCCAGTTCATCCCTTCCTTATATTGTATTGCTGGCATGGTTTTCTCACTACATCCTGCCAAATTCTTGGTTGGCCTCCAATTATTATATTTCCATTTTAATTATTTCATTTATTTAAATACATTAGAACAATGAATGTCCATATTTTTGGATATTACAGGCTATCTGCTAAAGAACTACTGTAGATACGAGAAAAGATCATATGACCACAATTGTACAGCATATAATTTCCTATAGAATGAGTCTAGAATTTTTGTGAAGTATGAATGGCAAACGAGACTTAGATGTATTTTAATTTTGGAGTTTTCACCATGTCCATTACCAGATTATACAAAGTGTGAGCTGATTGTGTCCTGGTCTCGGGTTTATTGTTTTATCAAACAATAATGGTTGAAATGAACCGCCCCAAAGTGGCACTTCACTTAAAAAGGACTTGAACGGTCCTTCATTGAAAAACCAATCCTGCTTATTTAAGTCCCTTCGTAAAAATGAAATAACTACGTGCAACTCCAATCTTGGCCGTTCCTTTGATGCCAGACAAGTTTTAACTTCTTTACTTGTCTTCACTTTTTATTTCCTCAGCTGTATGAAGTATAGGGGAAGTTATGTAATCGATACAAAATTCGATGCGGAGTTTTCAACGACATCTATTGATTTTCAGCCAAATTGGGGTAAAGAAAAGGGGATTAGGGGTGAGGCTAAATACAAAAAGTGTCGTTGCAATGAATGACATGAAATTTTATATGAAAATTCAAGATCCTATAAGGACGACAACTATTAATTTTCTGCGGATCAGCCGAAGGGAAGGGGAATCGACTTAAATATTCTAATGACTGCCGATGTAATGATTGTATCGGCACATATTCATTACTTCGGCCGATTCAGCTGACATTTAGGAGGTGTCGATATGGAGTTTTGAAGTTACATATGAAATTTTGTTTTGATATAGACATTACAACTGTCGTTTTGACTAAAAATCAATAGGTGTCGTCGTTATGGGGTTTTGGATGAATATATAAAATTTAATTCATGAACGATTTTTTTTCATTTTTGGCATCATGGGTTCGGAAAACATGAAATTCTGTTGAAAACTCTACATCGAATTTCCTACTGTTTACATGACTTCCCGTATACTTCGTACAGTTAGCGAAATAAAAATAAAACATGGAACACAAAATCATCAATTTGACCATTTGCTTTCTCATCGACTCATGACGTCATCGCTTGCCTCCATCACAGGTAGACAGAACTGCAATGTACCCGCCCCTGGGTGCATAATTATATGCACATATGTTATTTACCTTGGATTTATGTTAATCTTCTCATGATTGCAATTACTTGCATAATACGACCCTTATCATCGTTTCTGAACATAATTTTATGCGATTTATGCATTTTATGCATAATTAAACGCATAAGACATTTTATCGTATCTATCTAGGGACAGAACAAATCCTAGCGTGTTGTGAGAATTGTTCTCGTGTTGCAATTGTTCCGTAACGGTTGGTTTCAACAAAAAAAAATCGATAGATGTCTTCCTTATTGCGATCTGGATACACATGAAATTTTGTGACTTACTTGTAGCTATCTCTTTTGGCTTCTGGATACACATATACAAATTCGTGTCATATATATTGTGTGGGGCTGGTACTTGCACCTGGGGACCTAAGCATTCAATGTTCCCTTCCCCGGAACCCCTAAGTCTTGCACTTGCTTACTAGCTTTAATCTAATTTCAACGCTAGCAAATGGCAATTTTACAATATTATTGTCATTTTTTTATTTTTCGTATCTAGAGGGTGACATGAAATTCTGCTGAGAACTCAACGTCGAATTTCTGACCGATTACAAAAGTTGTACAGCTGGTGGAAGTAAAACAATTTTATAATATCTGAGTTTCATATGCAATTTAACATGTCTCCCATTACAGCAACCAAGAGTTACAGAAGAACTGCGTTCAGAAAATAGACCAATTTTCCACTTTTTATGAACCCATTACATTATTGGTTTCACCTGGTTATGGCTACTAAACAAAAATTCATTTCAAAGTATAGAAATGGATTTAAAAAAAAAAAAAAAAAATCGTCTGTGAATTTCCTGCTATGTACTTCCCCAGCACGATTTATTCATAATTAGGTTTACGCTCTCCCTCCAGAGCCAATCGACACTTTGAATTAAAACGCAATATTTGATATACATAGGAGCTTCTAAATCCTGATAAAATTTTAGGTTAGGTTAGGTTTTATGACACATGCCCGGGCTTTAACTACGAGGTCATATCGCCTATTACCAGGGAGCCCTTTCGTCACTCTGGTGGACGTGAGTCCGACTCTACTGTGGGAGTCCTAAATACATTTTTATTCAGCTAGGGTAGGGGTCTTTAATGAGTACCTGACATTGAACGTCCCATCCGAAGGACGGCGTGCTTAAGTTTATTTCACCTCTCAGATAAAATAAACAGGGCCTTGGTCGGTTTTCGAACCCACGTTTTTGAGCTCAGAAGACAAGCATGCATACCACTGAGCTACCGGCGCCCTCGATGAAATTTTATATGTGCATCCGGAACCCCATAACGATGACACCTATTGATTTTCAATCAAAAAGGGCCGTTGTAATGTCTATATCAAAACAAAATTTCATATGTAACTTCAAAACTCCATAAGGACGACACCTCGTAAGTTTCAGCTGTATCGGCCGAAGTAATGACACAAAATTTAGTTGAATTCAGAAATCCCTATGTAAGTCAACTATTGATCATTCGTGCAAACACTCGATTGTGTGATTAATTCGTACTGGGGAACAACATTGCTGGTAAATACCTGATTTTTATATTATACAGGGTGGCCCAGGTAAGCGGGCCACAAGTGAAACTCCTCCAACAACTCCTAAACGGTTAGAGATATCAAAATTAGGCATAGGACTAAAGTTGTAGCACTCGCCGAGAGCTATCGCATGGCGTCCTCGACAAGACATAAATGACCCTTGTAATGGCTCAAACAGCCTTTCGAAGGGCGGGGTTCCCTTTTGACCCTTAAGTTTCATTACATTTTATTAAAGTACTAAACAAACAAGGAAGAACTGTGCAAACAGATTTTTGATATGTCAAGAAGTTCTCGTAACAAAAACGTTTAAAGTTGCACGTTTTTCTTATTTTGAAGTTAGTTGGAATTTAATAACTTCGGAATAAGAAAAACGTGCTACTTTAAACGGTTTTTTTCCGAGAACTAATTGACGTATCAAAAATCTGTTTGCACAGTTCTTCCTTGTTTCTTTAGTACTTTAATAAAATGTAATAAAACTTAAGGGTCAAAAGGGAACCCCGCCCTTCGAAGGGCTGTTTGAGCCATTAAAAGGGTCATTTTTGTCTTTTTGAGGAAGCCAGACTATAGCTCTCGGCGAGTGCTACAACTTTAGTCCTATGCACAATTTTGATATCTCTAACAGTTTAGGAGTTATTTCACTTGTGGCCCGCTTATCTGGGCCACCCTGTATATTATATGTATGCGTTTACTTTAGCCCGCCAGCAAAAGTAACATATTTTTTTGTTAATGTACATTTTGAAAAAATAAACAAATTTACCAAAATAAAGGCATTTTAAACATTAATTTTTATGCGCTAATGAACAGCAAACATCAGCTCTTCAATAAACAGAAAAAAAAAAAAAAAAAAAAACAGCGAGAACAAATTACGTTGAATATTATTTTGGCTGATGTGATATTTTTCTCTCTTTGTTTTCACAGTAAACAATATTAACCTCCCTTATATAAACCCATAAACAAATTTTATATTCAATGTACCAAAATTATGTAATTTTTAATTGTTTCCGTTAAACTAGCAATTGTTAAGTTAGTTATTGTGGCTCATGCCCGGGCTTTATCTACGAGCTCATATCGCCTACTACCAGAGCGCTCTTTCTTCGCTCTTCCTTGGGTAAGGCGGGGGGGGGAATGAATACCTGACATCGGACCATTCCTTTATGTGCTTAAATTATTACATTCTAACAAGATGAATATATTGTCACGAAATTTTATATGTGTATCCAGAATACAATTGCTAATTGTATATATATTTTTGAATACAATTGCATTTATTTTTTTTTTCCGGTTTATTTATCCGGAATATATTTAACTGCATGATATATATGTATACTACATGCTTAATATAACTTAATTTTGAATTTTACATACAATAATTTAGATAGACAATAAAGTAAAATAATTGTTGACAAAGGCCAACTTTCACCCAAATCTCACTAGGGAACTTCTTAGACCCTCCAGTAGTTCACAGTTGTAGATTTATAGTTGGTTATTATATTATCGCTCTGGTAGTAGGCGATATGACCTTTTATATACAAGGTCATATCGCCTACTACCAGAGCGATCTTTCGTCCCTCTGGTCGACATGATCCCCGACTCTACTATGGGAGTCTTAAGTTTTGCCTACCCTAAATTTTTATTCACCTAGGATAGGGGCTTTAACGAGTAAACTAACATCGTACAAGCTCGGCATCATCGCTTTAACGTCTCATCCGAAGTTAGCTTAACGTAACATTTACAAATATTTGAATTGTCAATAATCTAATAAAATAATGAAAATATAATAATAAGCAAAAAAAAAAAAGCTTAAGTTTATTTTACCTCCCAGATAAAGTAAACTAAGGGCCTCAGTCGGGTTCCCAACCAGCAATCTTGAGCTCAGTAAGCAAGCACGCATACCACTGAGCTACCGACGCCCTCGTATTTATTTATATATTCTTTATATTGTAAATATATATTCTATATTTATACTAGTATAGTAATATATGATATATATGAGGAGTTTGGAGCCAGAGCGGACCAACTGGTTGAAACTGAACAGGAAGAAAATGGCAATTGAAAATTGAGTACATTTTGTTTATCTCCATAAATGGGCCCCAAATATTTATTTATATTTGAAATTTAAGAATAGTATTGGATGAGTGATCCCTTTTTGTGTTCTGTAAAGTTTCTGAAGGCCGTGTGATCCATTGTGACTCTGAAAATATATGCACAAATTACTTGTGGACTAAACTTAAAGTGCTGCTATCTATCACTAAAGTGAAGAAACTAAGTGATCCACACTGGTTTTGAAAAAAGGGAACCTATGCCAACATCGGGATGGTAATAACTCATTTCCCGAAAAATTGTGGGTTGGTCCGCTCTGGCTCCAAACTCCTCATATATATATCTTATTGCATTTACTTATATATTTTTTTAAAAATGTTTATATGCTACATGGAAAATAATATGTTGTGTATATCACCAAGATCATATGTAAATGTATTTAAAAAAAGTTTTTATCGTTAGATAAACATGTGACAAATCAATGTATAACATTTCATGGATTAGTTGTTTAAAATTATATAGTTTTCTTTTTAATTTTAAATTTTAATATTTATCGTTTTGTTTCTTTTTCGAATTTTCTTTTTCCGGTAAATGATTTTTTATCATTATTGTCAAAATGACAACGAGATGTAACAAAAAAAATGTGCAAGAAGTCACTTGTCTTTGTTCAGATGACGACTATGAGACAATGGTACGAAAAGCTCAAATGAAGGAGCGACGACGAAAACGACAACAGTTTGACGGAGCTCGAGGGGTGGACAGATTCCGGAGGAAATATGTATTCCCCTCCAAGTGAGTATAGAGATTAAATGTGGGGATGTACAGTCACGGGGTCACAAATCTCCACTGAATTTCAGTATCAAAATTATCAAGATTAGGGGCTAGTACTGAGATTTTCGGGTTATTAATTTTTTTTTTGTGTGTGAAAAAGTTATTTAGTTGATAATATTTATATATGTATACTTTTTTTTTAAATTGTAAGAAATTTAAAAAGTATATTAGTATATATAAGAAATAAGAGCTACAATACTTAATATCAAAGTACGAAAATAAAAATAAAAATGCGTTCATTATAATAAATTATTCTTTATAATAAATATACACAATACATAATAAATATACACAATAAATAACTTAGTGGCGTTAATAGGGGTGAGAATTTGTAGTGAGTTTGGTCGTTCAAACAATTCCCATTTTTTATAGCCTATTATTGTATTTTCATTATTTTATTAGATTATTGACAATTCAAATATTTGTAAATGTTATGTTAAGGTAACTTCGGATGGGACGTTAAGCGATGGTTCGAGCCTGTACGATGGTCAGGTACTCGTTAAAGACCCCCGCCCTAGGTGAATAAAAATTTAGGATAGGCAAAATTTACAACTTCCACAGTAGAGTCGGGCTCATGTCCACCAGTGACGAAAGAGCGTTCTGGTAGTAGGCGATATGATCTCATAGTTAAAGCCGAGAGTAGAATTCCAATTAGGAATTTCCAATGAACCAGACTATGGTTTTTCTGGAGGTTCTATTGGACGACCAGTCCAGAATATTGGTGAATAAATGAAGGGATAAATAAGAGGATTAAATTTGAAAATTTTATATAAGAAGATATTTAATATAATAAATAAACAAAGAAGACCTCATGTCCACCAGAGTGACGAAAGAGCGCTCTGGTAGTAGGCAATATGACGTCGTAATTAAAAGCCCGGGCATGAGTACGATTAGGTAATTTCAAGTAACCTAAGTATTGTAAAAATGTGACAACCTAGGAAACATAAATGTCAATTTTGAACTTTGTGGTGACGATAACGTACCCTATATATAATTGATGTGTATATATTATGTATGATATACATATAATATATACAATATAATACAATATATTTTGAGGAATTAGACAACATAAAGGTTGAATAAGTTCTTTGTTTTTATTCATTAGATTTGTCTCTCTCTCTTTAAGAGCGAATTTGGAACAGTATTTTTCATTTCAGGGTATTTTTATATCAGCTAATTTTACTCATTCGGTTAATACAGGAAACTACCCTCTCTTTAAATTGAAATTATAATATATCTAAATAAATTTATATTTATAATTTGTTTTAAGGCTTTTTCAAAAATTGGAACGACATTATCTCGAAGTTAAATATGAAAAGAAAAAACTTGACAAAAAAACGACAACGCAAAATGACTATAGTCAGGTTGAGTTAGACAATGCTCAGGAAGACTGTGGCGACACTAATAGCGAAAAAAGAACCCAAACAATGCCGTCGTTAATGCAAAGTTATTTCGAAGAAGACGAAATCGTCGGCAGAAGGAGGGACAAATCCACAGAACATGAACCGCATTTTTATCATTATTAATTTTGGATTAAGTCAATATAAATAAATTTATACAACACTATAATTATTATATATTTTTTTATTATTTTACTAAGTTCTATTAGACGATCAGTTCAATTGACCGTTGCATATGTTTCCGCTCTCCCTCCAAAGATTTAACAGTTTAGGCTAAAAATCGATTATTGACTTAAGGGCTTCTGAATTCTCATACTAAATTTTGTGTCGATAAATTCATTACTTGCGATGTTATTATGTATTTTGCGTTGAACATCCCCTTCTATCCACCCCTTACTTTTGGCCGATTTGTCAGGGGGGTGCTAGGTACACATTTAAAATATCATATCGATACATTCATTCTATCGGTAGTTATCATGTTCATAGGCATTCTTAATAACAGACAGATTTTTTTTTTTAATTTTTGATATCAGAGGGTCGGAAAACTTGCACTGAAAACTCAACATCAACCAATTACATAACTTCCCCTATACCTCGTACAGCGGGGGATGTAAAATAAATAAATATTTCTGATAATTATTATCCTATTTTATTTATTTACTTGAGTAATTTATGTAACTTGAAAAAATAATAATGGGAGGTATTTCTGACTGTATAAGGAAGTGTTTACCGATCGATGTTTACAGAAATTGTCCTTTTCGCCCAAAGGAGTAAACAATGAATTAATTTTTTAATGATAATAATTTTTTTTTTTTTTTTTTTAATGTGTTCCAAGATATCCAAACAGTTCAAAGTTTCTTTCACCACTCATTCTGAAGTAATTTGATGTCACTGTCTTTTCTCAGAAGATTGGGTACTTAGGTCCTCTGGCGCAGGCCATCCCGCAACTGGAAAAGTCTGTAAGAACTGACAACTCTTCTATTATTAGCGCTTGAAGACAAGAACAAATGAAGAATTTCGTCGGTGAATCACCGTCAATGTATTTCCCCAGAACGAATTAATCAAGGAACCAATCATACTAAATTTTTTATTATAGTTATTTTTGGTAGATTTTTGAGTTAGGCCCTCCTTCTCTGATCCCCCACTTCTCTTTGGCACATTTTGCGGAAAATTATTAGTTGTCTCTTGAAAATAAAAGACGTTGTTTTCCCACACTTTTATTTCTCCACCAGAACCGGGTTTCAACGCAATTGCGTCATCATCAGTGACATATGCAACCCATTTAGTGTGGTGTCAAAAGAACAATATTACATTAGATATATTAACAATATATTGGCCAGTTGACACCAGACTTAACGAGTGGGATGTGCCACTGATGATGACACAATGGCGTTGAAAACCGGAACCCTAGTCTCATGTCGATACATTTATTTTATCGGATGTTATCGTGCTCACTGACAGACAGGATTTTTTTTTTACATTTTTGGCATCAGGGGGTCGGAAAACATATCGGAAAATTCCACATAGATTTTCTGACCGACCACGTAACTTCCGTTTTACTTCGTATAGTTGAGGAAATAAAACTGAACTTAATAAATAATACAGAGGAATCCAGTCGAAATATATATAATCTAGTTTTATCCACTAGTTTCGGCAATTATCTGCCATCATCGGGTCGTGAATCAAAATATCTCTCGTAACCCAAAACATTTTTCAAAAAAAAGATCACTGGAGTCACTCTAAATTCTATTGATTTTTTAATGTTTTTTTTTTTGGCTTATGTACGAGTTGAATGTTTAAATTCACTGTCTGATGATGGCAGATAATTGCTGAAACTAGTGGAGAAAATAAAATAATATATTTTTTATTGTGATATCTTTGTATTACTAATTTCGCAAGTGAGTCCACTGCATTCTAACTTTCAATTATGGAAACTAAAACTTGAACTGATCGTCTAAAATTGCGGGTTTTCTGTTTATTATTTTTTTTTTTTTATATCGTAAATTTATCGCAATATAAATTTTTTATTTTGTTTTTGAAGGCTTTACGACAAACTGCAACGACATTTTACCGAAGCCAAAAATGATAGGAGACGTCAACCTGATCGAAGAGGACCAAATAAGGCAATGGACGGGAAAAGACTTCAGTTGGACTGTCGTGAGGAT
The DNA here is from genome assembly GCA_963662175.1 of Aradus depressus. NCBI lineage: Eukaryota > Metazoa > Arthropoda > Insecta > Hemiptera > Aradidae > Aradus > Aradus depressus. Next base: position 28,749,896 of record OY759225.1, on the reverse strand, counting down.
GTGGAGGACGACGAAGAGGAAGATGAAATGACTACCCTGAGCAGCGACAAGGGGATCAATACCATGCCCTGTTCTGTACAAAATTTCTATGAATAGTGGGATCGAAATTTTGAACATCCAAATGTCTGTTAATGTTCTTTTATTTTGATCACTATAATAAATTTTACAACACATTTGATAATTCTCTACTTATTTACTTGTTGGACAAATAATATTGTAGTTTGTGTAGTATTACATTTTATTATACAGGTTGGCTGCAAAGGAAATTTAATTTTTTCTAAAAATGTTCTTTTCTTGGGTCTGAAAACGCTTCCTTAAGAATTTGCAACACAATGTATAGGACGAAACGGAATTTCAATTTTTCCGACCCCTGATTACAAGAATGGAAAAAAAAAAATGTCTGTCTGTGTACCTGCGAACATGATAAATTCCGATAGAATGAATGTATTCGTACCTCGGTGTGTTCTAAAAGTAACGAGAATTTTGTAATTTCGCGGGTTGTATTAGTCCGATTCGCGCGATTTTTTCGTTGTTGTTTTGGTAAACATGTCTGAAAAGTATCTTTACATTATTAGCCAAACCGGATGTACAGTCTGCTGTCAGCTGTCAAAGAGGTTACATGTGTAATTTGTACGATCGGCGATTATTCATTTGTTAACAAAATGGATCAGAGAATTTTCATTAAATTTTGCTATAAGAATGGATTAAAGAGCAGCAAAGTTTTAGAAAGGTTAAATATTGCTTTTGGTGAGTCTACTATGAATGAAACTAGGGTTTACGAATGGTATAAGCGTTTCCAAGAAGGCCGTGAAGACGTTAAAGATGACGAGCGCACTGGAAGCCCCAACACCTAAACCGATGAAAACGTGGAAAAAGTGAACGAAATGATTATGAACAATCGCCGAATCACAATCAGAGAAGTCGCTGAAGGTGTTGGCATATCAATTGGCTCATGCCATGAAACGTTCTCCGATGAATTTCGAACAAAAACAGCGGCGAATGGAAGTTGCTAAGGAGTCGCTAAATGAAGTCAATGACGATGCAGAACTACAGAAACATGTCATTCCCTCTAAGGATGAGCTATTGATTTTCAGCCAAATCGGTCAAGGGGAAGGGGGGAGGGGGGATTAGAGGGGAGGCTTAACACAAAAGCTCCAATAACAGCCGTTGTAATGACTGTATCGATTTGGATTTAGGAGTAGATTTAGATATATGTCAAATATTGATTATTAGCGCAAACGGTCGATTGACTTTGGAGGAAGAGCGACTGTTTAATTGATTAATTCGAACTGGGGTTTAAATTGATGGTACCCTTTTTTACAAAAAGATGTATTTTTGTAGTCTCATTGATGAACAACCTCGAAAGCCGGCTAGCATATTATAATAAGGTTTGTGAGAGATCCAACCTGTGAAATTGGTCAGTATATTTGCACTCCATGTTATATTAACCATATTTCACATAATATATTATAATTTGTATACGTTATTTATATGGGATTATACACTAAATGATTATTTTGACATGTCAAATTTGTCCCAAGAATTTCCATTGAGATTGTGTTATTGTGTGTTGGGGTAGGGTTCTCCCTACAATATCTGTGTGGGTGTTGGATCAGATCTGAATTTGAATAGGACAATTTGGGAAATCAAGGGGTAAAACAGGACTGGGAGATATATGGGCAAATTTCCTTCAGTTTGGGGAACTCAGAACGAGAAACTCAATGAAACTAGATAAAACAGGCTAGCGCAGTTACATGTGAGGTAGTTCCTTATCAAGCACCTCATCTACGGAGTTTCTGATCCCGTCATGGTTTAGAGCCAACTTGACAGACAGTGTGTTCAAGTGATAAATCGTATTTAGTGTGTATCTTCTGTGGGCGTAAGTCAGACTTTCTTCATACATCAGCATAGCCACACAACCAATAAGAATGAGGACGCCGGTAGCGTACTTGCATACTGAGTTCAAAATCGCGGGTTTAAAATCAGGTATAGATTGATTTGTTTTTTTCTGTAGGGTGAAAACAAGTTGAGCACGCTATCCTTCGGATGTGTCGTTAAGCGATCGTCCCGTACGATGTATGGTACTAGGTTAAAGATGAAAGGGGAATTAGGGGAGAATCCTAACTCAAAAACCCCAATAACTGCTATCGTCAATATCGACTTGAAATTTCATATTTAGAGTCAAAACCCAATGAGGACAATACCTTTCAAATTTCAGCGACATCGGCTGAAGGAAAGGGGGGATCTAGGGAAGCATCCTCAACACACAAATTTGTTTGAATAACATTTTTAGGGGATTTAATAGAAAAACTTGGGAGTCATATTGGCCGTGCGGGCTAGAGCTCACCTTGGTTTGCGAGTTCAAATCCCGTCCGGGAGTGAGTTTTATTTCGTAGATAGAACTCCCTCCCGAGGCCATGGACGTCATAGATAACTAGATAACACATTGATATGGCTAATATGCACCGTACATAAAACAAAAAAAAAAAAAAAAAAAAAAATATATATATATATATATATATATATATAAACTTGATGTTTCAATAAAAACACTTGTCGATGAATCACCGGGTATGTACTTCCCCAACCGGAATTAATCATTAATTAAATAATTGGGAATTAATCCTCATACTAAATTTCATATTCATACATTCGTTTTATTGTTATGATTTGGGTTCCAGCCCTTCGTCTGATTCCCCTTTTGGTCGATTTGACTGAAAATCGTTATCTATTGTACTAATGGGGTTTATGATTAACATTTCAAATGTTGTGTCGATACATTCATACACTATAATTCTCGATGGTACCATATGTACCATAGAGAGTATAGTGTTCACAGACACTCATGCAAAGATAAAAAAAATTGTATTTTAATTTTTTGGATCGGAGTGAGAAAACATAATATTCCGGGCAAACTCAACTTCACATTTGTGACCGATTTCATAACTTCCCTTATACTTCGTAATGGTGGGGAACTAAAAAGTGTTTACGTAAACCAAAATTGTCCTCAATTCGTATTCATGGAAACATTGTCATCTGATGGGAGGAATAACATTCAGGTTCTCTGTAAGCCCAATTTGCCTCCTTTTTTATTTGTCCGCTTTGACATTGCGGTTCATATCTTAGCAATGGATAATATTAGCCAGCAAAAATGAAATACATTTTTAGAATATTCAATTAATTTCTATCCAGAAGAATGTTGGTATAAAAGATTTTTAAAAAATACTAGAGCTACGTGCAAAATTTCATGGAAATCGGCTCAGTAGAAGTATAAACAAGTATAAAAAAGTTGTCGGTAAATCACCGGCTATGTGCGAATTAATCAACTATGTTTTCGCGCTTTCACTGGAACTAATTTACCGCCTTGGTTTAAAATCAGTAGCTGTACTACTCGGAGAATTCTATCATACTAAATTTCTCGTTAATCCATTCGTGTTGTTCTAGTTTTTGAGTACAAGACCCTCTTCTGAATCAATCCCCTTCCTTTCAGCCGATTTTGCTAAAAATTAATAGATGTAATTCTTAGGGGTTTTTGGATGCAAAGATAAAATCTGTGGTCACAGGGTATAAATTGGTAAGACTAAATTCGTAACTTTTCAGAGCAGCACTCTTTAACTTTTTCATTAAACGTGTAAATCCAGTTTTTGGAATAAATATATTATGTTTGCATTATTATTAATCATATACCTTCTAAATCTATAGGAGAGAATGAAAATGAATATTGTTAATCCTTTCTTCGATTTCCCCTTAGTTACCTAATCATTCCCCATCACTTACCTAATTATTAACCATACTCTTTGAAATACTCGTGAATGATGCCCCTCTAAAGTTGATTTAACCTAAAAAGCCCTCTTCACTTGGAATAGTCTGTAGTAGTGAATAAATGCAGTTATCTCGTGAATGATGCCCCTCATAAGTAGATTAAGTTGATTTAACCGAGAACATACACAATTTTACTGTCGTTATTTGAACTCACATATATACCTCTTGACGTAATTTCAAAAAAATTAAGCTTATTTGACGCAAAATTTTATGTACGTTAATTTATAATAAAGTGAAATGTTCTGAGAAATGAGTCGTTTGTGAGTTATTTCCAAAAAACAAAAAAAGCACCTCGAGCACAAGCAGTACATGTGCCTAAAAAGAGAGATTAAAACCGTTTCCAGCTTTCCACGAATTATTTCACTCTTTTTTTGCTCTTACTTTCCTGGCTTACGTTTTGCGAAAAAATCAAGATTGGAAGTCACACCATAATCTCTTAACCTTTGGAGCAAAATAGTAATGCTCCTTTTACTGAAATGCTTTGTGCAAATTTGGTTTCTTTAACAACAACAACAACAACATTTATTTGGACCAGCAAGATACATGATGCTTTACACAAATATATAAAATAAAGGGTTTAAAATAGTAAGTCCTGGTACAGTCTTTGTTTGAGTCGCCTCCCAGGAGTAGCGCTCCTAGACTGTAATGTACAGCCCCGGAACAATGCACTAGGGCTTCGTGGTGATTCTTCACTAGCTTCTCGATCAGAGCTGCAAATTGAGGAACTCCCAGTTCTTCGTGGATTTTGTGATTCCTCATTCTTGTGAACCAGGGTGCGTTTGTTGCTATTCGGAGTAGTTTATTTTGAAATTATTGTAGTCGTTTCATGTTAGTGTTGCTGGTACCGAGACTGGAGAGGCAATTGTTAGAAGTGGAAGCAGGAGTGTCTTGTGTAGCAGAATAGTATGTACATGTGTTTTAGTGGAGTGTTTCTGTTTATGAGAGGGTAGAGGGTGTTAAGTCGTGAATATGCTAGCTGTAGTTTTCTGTTAATGTGTAGTTTCCATGTGAGTCGTGTATCCAAAAGATAGCGCACACCCTGGTTCTTAGGATTCATTCTTAGGAGGTCATCAATTTGCAGCTGGCTTTGTTCTTCTATTGATAATCTGCGGAGAGTGAAGATTTTAGCTTCGCTCTTCCCTTCGTTCAGTTTAAGTCTCCATTTTGAAAACCAGTGGTATTCTGAGCTGTGAACTTTTAAAAGGCTGTTTATAACATTAGATAAAAGATAGTTATAGCCAACTGTTTATTTTTAGCGGCCAAAGGCTCTTTAAAGTTAGTCCAATTTTGTAAAAACTGTTTCCGAAGTTTATTTTTAGAAAATAAAAATATAAGTTTTTCTTTATATTTTCCATAAAAAATTGTTATTTAACAAATAGATCCGCAAACTGAACTACGCGAACTAGCCTCTGTTTAGCCTTTAGAACGTGCCTCCAAAGAAGGAGACAGGCTGCCCACTCCTTCTTGAGGCCGGCTATCTGATGCTATTGATTGTTTTTTAAAAGGCCCATTACTCTTAAAAAAAAAACTTAAATCTCCTATTGCTCTTTACATTTCCCAGATAAACATCACTAGTTTTACTTAGTCATTAACGCAATTCTAAGCCCTTTGATTAAATGTAAGTTTTCCTTTACAGATTATTGAAGCCGGATGGATTAATTTATTTCAATTTCCCAACTATATGAAGTATAGGGACAGTTAGGTAATCGGTCAGAAATTTGGTTAATTTTCACTGGATCAGGAGGCACGGCAGTGTTTCTGGCCAAGTCCGAAAAAAATGTTGAAAGACACTGCTGTGTTACTTTTCTCGTGACACCAAATGCCGCTTTTTGCATCGAAAAAAGTATATTATTCATTAACAAAATGATGTTTTTTTCCGACATAGCCGTCTGGAGAACTCCGAGCTGAACAAAATTTAAAAAAAAAGTAGCCAAAAATAATAATTTTTTACCAAGTTTCGAAGAGTCAAAATTAGCAAAAAATAACTTTTTTTTTCTTTTTCCTTTTTCAGTGTCCGGGCGTCCGGATGACGTCATCAATGTTAATATATGAATTTTTTAAAATGTATAATAAATAACATGTGATCTATATATGCAAAGATAAAGATAAAAATATATATATAATAAAAAATAACCCAATATTATAACGATAACGAAAAAAAGACAGCAACGATAAAATACATTCAGGAAATTGATAATAATAAGAAAAAAGTGAAAAGTGTGTGTTTGTTATTACGTGTTCAAACCTGTGCCAGTTTTCTAACCAATTCCAGTTTACTAACTGCTATTTAATTGTTTAATATATATATTAAACAATTAAATAGCAGTTAGTAAACTGTAATAATATATATATTATTATATCATATATATATATATGAAGCGCAAATTTCTGAGCGAGTGGAGCAATATTTATAATATTGCAATATAAATACAATATTTATCTTTACGAATACAGTATATAACGTACTTGGCCGTGCTTTTCAGTTTTACTGAATTTTTTTTTACAAGTTTTCCGCCCAAAAAAAAAAAAAAACTGTCTTTATTTGGGTGTAAACACAATTATTTCCGATAAAAGAAATGCATGTGAGTCCAGAACCTCATATGGACGACACCTATTAATTTTCAGCTGAATCGATCAAAAGAAAAGTGAATTAGGACGGCTTAACTAAAAAAAAAAAAAAAACTGCCGATGTAGGTAATATATTTATCTACAAAAAATTTAGTATAACGATTTTGAAGCCCTTATGTATGTCAACAATTTATTATTAGCGCAAACGGTCGACTAATTTTGGAGGGGGGGGGGGGACGAAAAGTTATTCATTATTTCATTCCAGGGAAGTACATTGCCGTTGATCTTCCGACGACTTTTGAAGTGAATCTAATTCTATGGCATTCAGTTAGTTCATGTTTTCGTCTTAGTTTTTGAAGTATTGTTTGTAAGCAGTAGAAGTTAGTTTAGCCCCGTGTAGATTCAATTGAATTGAAGATACTTTTTTTTTTTTCAAAATTTAAAAATGAATTTTTGAATATTGAGGAAAGTATGTTGGAAAGTTGAGAGCTATAAAAAGAGAAATATTTCAAATTATTAAATGGTTAAATGCTGGCTGAATGGATGAGGATTCTACACGAAGTATAGGAAAAATTATGTGATGAGTGAGGAATGTTATTTTGTTTTCACTGGAATCCTAAATTCCTATGAGTCTATGACACTTGAACTTATTAAAGAATGAATATATAATACTAATATAATACCCAAACGAAATTTTATATTTTATAGGTTAGGTTAGGTTTTATGACTCATGCCCGGGCTTTAACTACGAGGTCATATTGCTTACTACCAGAGCGCTCTTTCGTCCCTCTGGTGGACTCTACTGTGGAAGTCCTAAATTATGCCTACCCTAAATTTTTATTCACCTAGGATAGGGGTCTTTAACGAGTACCTAACATCGTACAAGCTCGGCATCATCGCTTAACGTCTCATCCAAAGGACGGTGTGCTTCAGTTTATTTTACCTCCCAGATAAAATAAACTAAGGGCCTCGGTCGGGTTTCGAACCCAGGATCTTGAGCTCAGAAGACAAGTACGCATACCATTGAGCTACCGGCGCCCTCTTATATTTTATATCCACAGCCTCAGAGAAGCAGGAGGCTGAAACCCCACGAAGACTGATAGTAGATGGAAGAGATGGATGGATGCAGTCGATGGGGACGCAAGGAACCTTCGGCTGCAAAACTGGAGAACGCTGGCGCTGGACAGGAATCTTTGGGGGAAGTCTCTGGAGGAGGCCAAGGCTCGAATGGAGCTGTAGCGCCGAGGATGATGATGATGATATCCAGAGCTCCATAAGAATTGATTTCCAACCAAATCGATGAAAAGGAGAATCAACGCAAAAACCCTGCAATAACTGCAGATGTAATGCATTTATCAACAAGGAATTTAGTTTGAGGAATTGAAAAGTCACGGAATAAAACAGTTAATGATTTTCAAACTATCGGTGAATTGGTTTTAGAGAGAGAACAAATAGTTGGTTGAATAATTTTTGGGAAGAGAATCCGCGACGACTTTACAAATATGTGAATAATTATTCCTAAAATTTTAATATAAAAAATGAAAATTAAAATTACACTGATACTTTTTTTCTATGAAATTAATCGGTAATGTGAAAAAAAAAAAAAAAAAAAAAAAAAAAAACTATTGTGAGACGTTATATTACCCATCCATATTTTAAATTGTTAAAGTTTTAGATTGTTTTATTTATTTATTTTTATTATAAAATTATTTAGTTTCATTCAAAATTTTTTAAATCAGACTGCCTGATGATGAGGGAAACCTCGAAATCCGGCTAGCTACCACTACTAATAAAAATCTGTGAGAGGTCAGACTATGTTTATTTGACAACCTGTGAAATAATCACTTCTCACTACATCAGCCATCTTCATATTAGACGTTATACTCGAATGTTTTTGAGACTGACGTGTGACCAGCACGTCCACGCGTTGTCGTCAATTTACGAACAAATTGCGGATTTTATCGGGCATCCACAAAAGGATTTTTGTAAATATTCATATTTAAATTATTACTTATAAATATTTAATCAGTCCCATGTTTAAACCGATGAGTTTCGTTTTTCTTTTTCCAAGTTTTATTTTCTTTAATAAATAAATCTTGAAGACTTAGTCGATATTGAGTTTTGGAAGCGGTTATTCAAATATCCTTTTACAAATACCAGGTGATGGGGTTTTCATCTCTGTTGGCAATTCTGAGGTTTTGGTATTTTTTTATTTATTTTTTTATCTCAAAGGAAATTTAGGTAATCATAAAAAAAACGTCGTCAATGTAATTTCACAGTGGTGAATTAATAAAATAAGTTTTCGCTCTCCCTCTAAACCTGCCGATTCGATTGAAAATCAATAGGAACTTCTGAATCCTCATGCTAAATTTCATGTTGATACATTTATGACAATGACAGTAGTTAGGGTTTTTGAGTTGAACGCTCCCACCTCAGAATTGCCCCCTTCTATTGGGCGGACTTCTTAGAACATTCACAAGTTTGGATTCATCGATACATCGATACATTCATTACTACTGAATACGATTACGATTTGTATCGATATGAAATTTTATATTTAAATTCCCAACCCCTATAAAGATGGCACCGAATAATTTTCCACGAAACCGCTCGAAGGGAAGGGTGTGACGCTCGATTTATATACCCTAATAACTGCCGATGTAATGAATGTATCTGAATAAAATTTAGTGTGAGGATTCAGAAGCCACTGTGTAAGTCATAGGTATACAGTAGAACCTCTTATAAGTCGATCATCAAGGGAGACGCCAAAAAATTCGAGTTATAGAGTTTTCGACTTATGGAGGATTTCGACTTAGGCGGATTTTGATTCGACTTGTAGAGGTTAAGATTCATTCTAACTAATTATGAGTTAGAGAGGTGAAATAAATAAAAATTCAAGTTACAGAGGTAACAAACATATTTATATTTATTATAAATCAACGTTATTTCAAAACATCCTTAAAATAAAAAATACGTAGTATATGTAGGTATTAAAAAAAGTCAGTAATTTTTTTTTGCTTTAGATAATTGATAATCCTATTTATTGTATACTCCTAAATTGTTTTCTAAGAAATAATGGTGTACATTGTCAGCAAATTCTTAAATTCGGTAACTTATTTTTCTTCGAGCTATAGAGGTAATAAGAGGGAAAATATGTACCAAAATGGTTTGTAGGGACTCACTGATTATTTCGACTAATATAGGGTTGAGATTTCAAGTAATGGAGGTTTTGGGCTTGAAGGGAAAGGAACAGAAATTTTTTTCGAGTTTTGGAGGTTTTCGACTTATCGAGGTTTGACTTAAAGAGGTTCTACTGTATTGACTTTTAGCCCAAATGGTCAATAATTGAAGTGCATATCAGGTGATTCACGTTTTTCCATCTATCTAATGAGTTGCGCCAGATCCTGTTTTCCTCCCCGCCTGACCGCTATAGAGGAGACCATGTTTGCGTGTCCTTCAAGGTTTCTCCCCTCCCTCCAAATTATCTTTCAGTCCTTTCTTCTCTTGAGGAGCAGTCAGGAGATGGAGATCCGGCCGACCCTCAAGTGATTGATCGTTCACAATATTGTGCTGAAATGAAGCCACCCCTTTTTGAATTTTTTTTTTTTTTTTCGTTTTCATTTATCCGAACCCCTTACGCCCACCATTTCGTATTCATGTATAAAAAATCAATAAGTGGAATCCCTATGGGAACACATCATGCATGCCACACAAATGCTCTATCAGAAAATGTTTACTAATAATAAAATATCAAACATATTCAAGGTCGAATTCAAGTAATCAACCTTCTTGCAGTATTCTGCCCCTTTTTTTAGGTGAATCATTGGATATGTTTTTCCCCAGCACGAATTAATGATCAACGTTTTCTTCTCTCATTAACACTAATCCACCGTTTTTATCCAATAGTTGACTTACACAACAACTTATGAATTGTCATCCTCAAGAATCCTAATGTCCTAATATGTGTTTGATGATTTTACCGAACTCTATCGACTATTTTGGTAAATTCAAACTCTACTTGATACTATCATAAATATTACTAAATATTATAGGGAGGATACCAGCTGAATTGCGTATCCATTTCATTATTTCTAATACAGTTTTTAAAACTTAGTGTAATACAAGAGGGCGCCGGTAGCTCAGTGGTATGCGTGCTTGTTTACTGAGCTCAAGATCGCTGGTTCAAAACTCGGCCAAGGGCCTTAGTTTATTTTATCTGGGAGATAAAATAAACTTAGGCACGCAGTCCTTCGGTTTGGACGTTAAGCGATGGTCTTGAGCAACGATGTCAGGTATTCATTGAGAGACCCCTACCCTAGGCGAATAAAAATGAAGAGTAGTCGAAATTTAGGACTCCCATAGTAGAGTCGGTGAAGAGCGCTCTGGTAGTAGGCGATATGATCTAGTAGTTAATACCCGGGCATGAGTCATAATAACTAACTAACTTAGTGTAACATCGGATGCAAAGCACTACAAAAACAAACTATTCTACCATGATAAAAACGCCTTCGGGTGGGAACTCTTTAGGCTATGATCCCGAGCCTTTGCGATGTGAGGTACGATGTGCGTTGAGGACCTCTCCCTATCTTCGGTAACTAAACCTAGGTTGGCAAAAGTTAGGACCCTCACAAAAGGGCTAAGGGAAGAATATAATATAAGAACATTGGAAGCTTGGGTCCCTTGTTGTACACGCTAGCCATCCCAACATATCTATTCATATTCTAAGCCACTTTTGCCAAACGAAAAGTACTTTTTAGGAATATTTTCCAAAGTTCTTGTTCACTTATCCGGATATATATCTTATCCGAGCTCTTTTCCAAGGAAACATGAGTATGCCCCAGGGGGAGGGCTATCGAGCCCCGCCCCAAAGATGGAGGTATTTCCGAACTCCCAGTCAATTCAGTGTTTACATAAATCATCCCTTGAATTGGGTTAAATTTCCTTTGATATCGAACCCTCCCCTCCCCCCCCCCCCCCCCCCCCCCCCCCCCCCCCCATCCCCATTCCAACTTCCGGTATCTAAATCAAAATTGTCGCTATCACCTTTTTTTTTTTAACTGGTTCGATTCATCCTTCACTGAATACATTATAATAATTTTAGAAATGTATGGGTTATTCTGTGTGTTGCTCAGCTTTAAATTTCTTTAACCTTTTTTAAGGTCAAATTAACGTTTGATTTATAATATTGTGTATTTAACTCCGAGGTCATATTGCCTACTACCAGAGCGGTCTTTCTTCGCTCCAGTGGACATGAGCCCGACTCTATTCTGGAAGTACTAAATTTTGCCTACCTAGGTTTATTCACCTAGGGGAGGGCTCGTTAACAAGTTTCTGACATCGCTCCTCCTCGAAATCCTGGTTTAACGTTCCATTCGAAGGACGGCGTGCTCAAGGTTTTCTCACTTTGCAGAAAACATCGAATTTTGGATTAGGTACTGTGGAAATTATAATAAAATAAATAAGCCCCAATGTTTTGTTTCGGTTCAACAAAAAGGTCAGGTAAAAGGTCACGTTTTAACGTCATCCCATATGTTATATAACAATATTAAATGTATATATGTTTCTTCTCTTAACTCCACCTATATGATTCACTGACAACTTTGTTAGTTATTGTGACTCATGCCCTGGCTTCAACTACTCCAGTGGCTGATAGAACCCAGGGGCCACCCCCTCAGTCACAGGGGCCTGGTAAACAACCAGCCCCTAATTTGTTTAATTAAGGGGGTGTTTCAATCTCTACCAAGGGTGTTTACATGTGCCCCACTGTCTCAAGGATTTCATCAGCGCTGATCTGTCGGCAAATGACATTCAGTTTGGTTTCAAGGTTTAGTTTACAGAAATCCTCCCCGATTTGGTCTTAAGAAGCATTAATTTGCATTATTCTTAGTAGTAAAGAAAGCGATAGGTACTTATGTATTGGTTAGTTAGTTATTGTGACTCATGCCCGGGCTTTAATTACGAGGTCATATCGCCTACTACCAGAGCGCTCTTTCGTCACCCTGGTGGATTCTACCTTGGGTAGGGGTCTTTAATGAGTACCTGACATCGTACAGGCACGGGACCATCGATTAACGTCCCATCCGAAGGACGGCGTGCTTAAGTTTATTTTACCTCCCAGATAAAATAAACTAAGAGCCTCAGCCGGGTTTCGATCCCATGATGTTGAGCTCAGAAGGCAAGCACGCATACCACTGAGCTACCAGCGCCCTCACCAAATTTCAGTGATATACTGACCAATTACATAATTTCTCTTTATATATCAAATAGGTTTGGATGTTGAAGTTATAACAATCCAGGTTCACCTTTTCTGTGGAGCCATTGTTAAAATACGACCAGATTTAAGTGGTGTAACGGTTTGTTTCTGAAGAATGCTAACGATCGTTTTGAATTAGACGTTATGGGAGGATGGCGTGTCAATTCCTCAACGGACCCCAGACAGGGTTGGTCCATATTTTCGAGACCTTTTCAGTGGTTGGCTGCCATGAAAGCAGTAATAACCATCGCTTTAGGGTATAAAAGTCCCACTTTCGCCCCCCTAAAGTCGAGGTGTAAAAGGGGGATATATTAATGTAATAACTCCAGAGGGCCCCCCTCTCTCCGAGGTGACCCCAGAAGTATTCTCATTAAATTAGATTTATAAGCCCCCCCCTCCGTTGGCTTTGTATCCTGACATTAGATCCAGGAGGATTCTATCTCACCTTCTGGCATAGTTCAGAATATCTTATGGTGAATCTCCGGCAACGTACTTTCCCAAAACAGTAATTTTTTTCTCATTGTTTAAAAAAATGATGTAGCTATAATTTAATTTCTAAGTCAGTATTATTGTTTAGTGGGGTACGTGAAACGTCTTGTGCGTGCCGCAGAGGGTGTATGGGCACTAGGTTATAGGAATGACGTAACCAAATAAACGTTTCGAACAATGGGGGGCGCCATAGCCGAGCAACCGTCAAATTTCTGCAACAAATTACACACTTATAAGCCTTATAACTCCTGAAGAGCACCGGTTTGAGTTCGATGGATTAATACCTACTACTGCAGAGTGAGATCTCTCAAACGTGACCACTCCCGCTCGGATCGACAAAAATACTGCCGAGCTACACCTCTGCGAACGCTGCGCTCCAAGCTAAATTTTGCTCCGATTGCGTCATCAGTGGCGCAACAACGGCGTGTTCTAGTAATGACTTCTTTTCTCTACACGATATCTAAGTAAGGTGCGCGGGTAGTACGGATCCCATATAACCTATATTACTGTTACATGCGGTTTTAGCAAGCTACTCCCTAAAGACCCAAACGAAAGACGTTTCACGTCAATAATAAAATAACCGTAATAAAAAAATCCTTTTCTATATTCAAAAACATTATTTAAGGTCTGTCGAATCTACGTTCTAATCATTATTTTTCTTATTTATATACTATTATTTTTTTCTTACTTTTCTCTTACGTATTCTTATTAGCATTTTATTTATTTATTTCATTTATTTATAGATATATTTCATAATTGTTATTGTTATTTTCTTTCCCTTCTTTTTTTTTATATTTCGCACGTTGTGACGTGAGGAAGGGACGTGAGAACGTCCCGAAATGTGAAAAAGACACTTCCAGAAAAATTATCATAAATTATTATCTTAATTTTAATTAAATTAAAAAATGTATCTACTGTATTTATTATATACTTTATCTACTGTATAATATTATTATTTTTGTACTCATATTATCAAGTATTTATTTATTCATTTCTTTTTATTTTTTAATAGTATTATTAGTTCTAATCCTTGTGTGTCAGACTCTAACAGTTAATATCTGTTTAAGTAGGTAATTATTTAAATTATAACCTATCTTAATGTAAATATTATGACATATCCTATTACCATGTGAAATAATTGTTATTATTATTATTATTACTGTAGATACCGAAATCCCCTTCCATTGTTTCCCCTGAAAATCATTGGTTGTGTCCTTTTGGGGTTCTGCTCACACAAATAAATTTTTGTGTCGATACATTAATTTTATTGGCAGTTATTAGAATTTTTGTGTTAAGTCTTTTCTCTAATCTCCCCCTTTCCTTCAGTCAATTTGGATGAAAATGTATTGATGTCGTCCTTAGAGGGTTCTGAAATTGTTTTTGATATTTGGAATCTGAAGGCCGGAAAATATGAAATTTCGTTGAAAACTCGTTATCGAATTTTTGATCGATTGCATAACTTCCCCTATATTTTGTATAATTAGTGTGAATTTTTTATTAAGTCACAAGCAGAGTCAGAATTAGGATTTATATGACGTTATCTCTGCAATTACCTGTATAGATCTGCATTCCCTTTTGATAAGATAAGACAGATCTTTTCAAATTCCCCTGTAAAAAGGAAAGAACCTCCTGAAATTGAATTTGTGCGATGAATGAGACGAGGTGGTTACCATTAGATATAAAATAGGCGGTGTCAGCTCTGGGCCGAGATTGGGTTAGTCCGAGATCCCCCCCACCTCCAACCCCGAGAACCCCCCCTGCGAGATGAGAGTTAACAAATGAAATTTGTACTGAGAAGGGAGACGGCCCAGGCACGCCATCCTTGCCTCTAATCCAATCTCTTACAGTTCCAGTCAGGATGGCTCTGTCGGCCGTTGGCCGGTCCTCTGACAGTGATTTTCATATATTCTTTTGTAATTTTAATTAATTTTAAATTGAGTGTAGGCACTTAGTTATTATGACTCATGCCCGGGCTTTACTACAAGGTCATATCGCCTACTACCAGAGCGCTCTTTTTCTGATGAGCCCGACTCTACTCTGGCAGTCATAAATGTTGCCTATCCTAAATTTTACATGCAAACCCCTGTCTTTAACGAATACCTGACATCGTTCAGGCTCGGAACCATCGCTTAATATCCCATCCGAAGGACGGCATGCTTAAGTTTATTTAACCTCCCAGATGAAATAAGGACCTTGGCCCGGTCTCAAACCTGCGATCTTGAGCTCAGTATTCTATCTATATAAATTAATTAATATTTTCTGCATATATATTATGAAACATTTAATACTTATGTGTATTACCCAAATTTTTTTGGGTTCACAAGAGACATCTCGGATTGTGAATCTGTTGAACTTCCACTTAGTATTTGTTAAGTGTGGCTGATGGTAGCCATACCGAAAGTACTCATATATATTTTATATAGTTCATGAAATGCTCAATATTTTTTAAAAAACTTACTTTTTTCGACTTACAAAAAAAAAACATTTATCTCAAAGAAGAGTTTACTTAGAATATAGGCCAGGCAGCATTCGGAAATTTTACATTGAAGGGCGCTGAATGCTGGGGGAGGGGAGGGGAATTGGTGGGTTAATCAATCGAGTTTTTGCTCTCGCTATAAACCTTTATGACAATGTTGGCTAACCATCGATAACACTGTTTAACGAAAAAAAATTAAATTAATTTTTCTGGGGGTATCATTCTTGACTCTTCTGGGAAATTGCCTCTTGGATTCAAATCTGTAATTAGTTTTTCTCTGTCAGGCATCATAGTTTTGAACTGATATACGCAATATCAGTTTTTTCAAAATTGTTACACTTCTTATTTCCACGCTGTGTACTTATAAAGGCAAAACATGCAACTATCAATATTTTAGTCACTTATAAAATTATTTAGAAAAATTTTAGACAGTATAAAACCAAAACATGAAGGAGCCCATAAATTATCATCATAGATTGTATAAAAAAATTTATTTAAGATTAGAAAATATGAAAAAAATCATCTTTTACCCAAGAATTTAAAAGGCTCATTTTTTCTCTTGTGTTCAATTTTGCCAATTAGTCAATTATAATTGACTTACACAGAGATTTCTGAAACTTCATACTAAATTTCGTGTCGATATACTAACTCCATTGGGATATTAGGTTTTTTAGTTCAGCCCCGAAAACATGAGAATCAAATTAAAACAACATCAAATTTCGGACAGATCCAATCTCTCTTCCGTTTGGCCGATTTGACTGAATATCAATAAATGTTCAAATGGAGTTATAGAAAAACGTATAAAATTTCATGTTTTCAGACAGGATTTTTTTTTTTTTTTCATTTCAGGAATTATTGGGGTTAAGTAAATACAAAAATTTTGGTTAAAATAACATTTATGACCGATTACATAACTTGCCTTATACTTTGTAGAACTGTGGAAATAAACAAAATATATATAAAATGTATCTATATTTCCCGTTCTAGTTTCATGAGAGGTAGTCGCATATTATCCAATGTGTTTTAATAATTATCTGGAATTTTTGTAATAAGGCTCATTATATGAAAATTATATAATAAATATCAGAGAAAAATATATATATATTTATATGTAGAGAGAGAGATTTATATTTGAAAATAATTATAATAATTAACACAACATGATATAGTCTAAAGCCTGTTTCGTAGGGATGACACCATCAGAGAGGGGATGTTTTTTAAAATGTTTTTCCCCTATAGAGGAATTCATGTAATTGGTAAAAAATTCGATGTTAAGTTTTGACCGAAATTTTATCATTCTGTCTGAATGAAAATGTCATCGTCATCCGTATCCGTTTTTTAACGTCATTCAGTTTGTGTGAACTTTAAACTAAATTAGAACAGAAGAGAGAGGGTGACGACAGAGCGGTCTGGTAGTAGGCGATATGACCTCGTAGTTAAAGCCCGGGCATGGGTTATAATAACTAATGGATGTTGATGTACGCACAGTTTGATGATGAGGTACCCATTATTAGTATATATATATTTTTTTTAAACATGAGACTACGGTTACACATTTTCTATTTTTCAAAAAGACTAGTTTATTTTTTTATTATTATTTTTTTTTAAATACATGAAGAAAAAAGAGCGAAATGGGAGAGAGACTTCGAAATAAATTCTGATTTGAAACGGACTAATTCAGACCTTGAAGATTTATGCGAAAAGTTAGACTACAAATCAGTTATATCTGGCCTCTGTTACAAAGGGAAATAAATAATTTTTTTTTGTGTTTGATATTGAATTCCAAATTTTAGCATAGGACAGTTTTATTACACGGTCGAAAAAAAACATTTTCCGTTTTTCGTATCCTTCTCCGGGATTCGGCATGTTTCATATTTTTCGCAAATCTTACAGATGTTTTTTCCGCCGACATTTCGTGTTGATTTTACGCCCCTTCTTTCGATCACTTGTGAATTTCATTTTTATATGTCGGCAAGTATATGAAGTATAAGAAAGATTATATAATCGGTCAGAAATTCGATTTTGAATTTACACCGGAATTTCTTATTTTCCAAAATTAAAAAAAAAAAAAAAAAGTGTTTGTCTATGAGTCTGTGAATACGATAACTGGAACGAATGAATGTATCGACACAAAATTGTATATGTGTATTTTGAACCCATAAGGACGATATTGTTTTTGAGACAAATCGGTCAAAGGGCAGTTGAAATGAGGGGGTTTAAATAAAAATAACTGTCAATGTAACCAATGTATCAAGATAAATGATTCAAAAATTTCAAAGGAAGACATCTATTAATTTTCAAGAAAATCGGTAAATTGGTTTCAGAGGGGAACGAAAAAAAAAAGGATTAGTACGAGCTGGGGAGGAACATCGCTATTGATCTTCCTGGTTGATTGTATGCCCCTTTCTTCTGATACATTTTGTAAACAAATAATCGCCGATCGTAAAACATATGTGACCTCTTTGACAGCTGACAGCAGACTAAACATCCGGTTTGGCTAACAATGTTCAGATATTTTCCAGACATGTTTACCAACACAACAACGCTAAACATTAAGGCGTAGTCAAGGTCCATGCCGTAGATTTTCCGTGAAAACTTCGGGATAAAATCATTTTTCATTTTCTTTTCGATACTGCCGTAGCTCTTGCATTTGCTCGTTAGGGTATTTTTAGGTTTTTAAAATTCCTTTTGATGCGAGCTTTTCTCTGATTTGAGTTTTCTATAATTCCGCGCATATTTATGATTCATATGAGACATCTTTAATTTTTTTGCAATTTTCAATTTAATACCGATTTTTACATATATTTCTGCGAATATTTTTATTGAGTCTTAGTAGTGCTCCTCAAGCTCTTCATAATGACACCCGAATCAACGTTCTATCTAAACGCGTTATCACGCTACACTAATTTCTAATTTTACACAATTCGCAACAATCATCCGCCGGCTCCCACACTAGCCCGATAACGTCACAGGCAAAACAAACACTGCACAACAAACATGCTCTATCCATTGTGAACTCAACCGTTGTTATGGCATTATTAGTCTCGAAGTTATTATCGATTGAAATCTGACGGTATTTTGTAACACAAGAAAGTTTGACCGGCTATCACTGTGCTTAAGTAGCGAATAGACGTTTTCACGTTAAAAAAGCGCGCGAATCGGACTAATACAACCCGCAAAATATTCCCGTTACTTTTTGAAAACACCTAGTATGTAGAGGGCGCCGGTAGCTCAGTGGTATGAGTGCTTGCCTTCCGAGCTCAAGATCGTGGGTTCGAAACCCGACCGAGGCCTTTTAGTTTATTTTATTTGGGAGGTAAAATAAACTTAAGCACGCCGTCCTTCGGATGGGACGTTAAGCGATGGTCCCGAGCCTGTACGATGTCAGGTACTCGTTAAAGACCCCTACCCTAGGTGAATAAAAATTTAGGGTAGGCAAAATTTAGGACTCCCACAGTAGAGTCGGGCTCATGTCCACCGGAGTGACGAAAGAGCGCTCTGGTAGTAGGCGATATGACCTCGTAGTTAAAGCCCGGGCATGAGTCATAAAACCTAACCTAACCTAACCTAGTATGTGACAGCGACGTGGGTTTACAAGCACACACACACACACATAATCTCTCTTTTCAAAAATAGTGTAAAAATACTGTAGTGACCTTGAAACATAAAAATATGTTGAAAATGTTGATTTCTATTTTGGGACCCATTACAATAACTTTCCTATAAGCTGGCAAGTTAGAATGTGAATTCAAAAGACCCTGAATAAGACACCTATTAATTTTCAACTAAATCGGTACATTGATTCCATAGAGTGAAAACATATTTGATTATTACTTTCTGGGGAAGTACTTTGTCGTTGATTCACTCACAACTTTTTCTAATATAAAATGTGACGCACACAAGTCAATATATCAGTTAGTCACAAAACTTCCCTCTTTTTCTCGTATTATTTTTTCCCCCTTCTTTTTTTCCCTTTTTACCCCCCAAATCTTTTTCCGCCATTGAAGTATCATCAAATTTCAATAAGAGCATCTGGTTCCAGGCGAGGAGAGGAGGGGGGGGGGGGGGGGGGGAGAGTTTTGACTGAAGGCGACATGAGGGACCTGGTTGGGGGCTTATGAAAAAAGTTAACGGGAAAATATGACGGAATTAATCTTTTCTCACCTACCATGGTGGATCTACAGTGAGGAAGGGGGGGGGGGGGGGGGGGGGGGGGGTTAAGGTTACCCTTTAAGAAGCCCCCCTCCAGAAATTTGGATGGGTTAGGTAGAAGTTAATAAGTATTAAAAAAAAAGTCAATGAATCACCGGCGATGTACTTCCCCACAATGAATTAATCAATTGATTTTTCGCTCCCCTTCGAAAATCAGTCGATCGTTTGCGCTAATATTGAACAGTACTACAACGGTATTACACAACTTCCTCTACACTCCTCCCGATATTTATAGATTTTTAGCATCTATTATAACGAAAATAAAGTAATAATGGATTTATTTAAACAATGATAGTATATAAAGAAATGGGAGAATTGTTTTGTTGGTATAATAAACTTCATTAAAGTTATAAATGTATAATTTTTTTGTTTTTTTTTGTATTTATTTATTAAAGCCACAACTATGTAAAAAATGCACAACCAGCGGCTGGGCTGACATGAAGGTACTATACAAAAATAATAAAAATAAAATAAAATAATAAAAATAAATATGACATGAAAGGCTTGAGAGAGGAAAAACAGCCAGCGGTGAACCCTCATGACATCACTTTATACCAGGAGATCTCTATGCCAAACTCTCTTTAATCTTCTTGCGGGATTGTGGGGTAAATTTGTACTTGTCTTGTTGCTAACGTATGGTGGGCATTGCGTGATCAGTCGGAGAGTCTTGGATTTTTATATTTAAGTACAAAAAAATAAATATAGGAAGGAGAACGTTAAAAGATAAGATCTTATGAATTTCGAGGGCGACGATATCTCAGTGTTATGGCCGAGGCCCTTAGTTTATTTTATCTACGAGGTAAAATAAACCTAAGCACGCCGTCCTTCGGATGGGACGTTAAGCGATGGTCCCGAGCCTGTACGATGGTCAGGTACTCGTTAAAGACCCTTAACCCTAGATGAATTAAAATTTAGGGTAGGCAAATACAGATGTGCTGAAGTAGTCCCTCATTGATATGTGTCCATTCTTTGACCTCTTCTCTAATACGTTTCACCACCTAAAGATGGGAAGTTGCCGAAACTAGTTGTGGTAAAAATAAAATATATAGTTGAATTGCTACATCTGTATTACTAATTTAACAAGTAAGTCCACTCCATCCGTTTTTTTTTTTTTTTTTTTTTTTTTTTTTTTTTTTTTTGTGCCTAACAATTTTTTTTGTCATTCAAAAATAAAAACATTTCCTGTTGCTGTGGTGGGCTAACCACTTTATAAATGTAGGGTGTTCTTTGATGTAGTACTTTGGGGCGCCGGGGTCGACCACCGGCGTGTCTGCAGTCGTCCCCGGCGCAGAGTCATAGTGCTTTCTTCTTTCTCCGCCAGGCTGAACACTGGGTAGCCGATTTCCGTCACCAGCTACCGTAGGTCGAGTCCCAGGTACGATCCTGTCCCTCGTATCAACTCCACCCTAGGCCCGTCGTACAGCGGACATTCGAGGATCACACGTTCTGCAGTCTCGACTTCGCCGCACGAACAGGCTTCTTCTTCCTCTTAAAAAAGAATAGCTTGGAGTTGAAATCTCCGTGACCTGATAGTATCTGGGACATCCTGTGGTCAGGCAGTATCCACGTAGAGTCCAGACGTACCTAGTTTTCCAGAAAATATGCATATATTGTTCGGCCATCCGATAATCGTGACCACCGCATCCGCCTACCACCAAGAAATATACAGGGTGGCCCTGATAAGCGGGCCACAAGTGAAATAACTCCTAAACGGTTAGAGGTATCAAAATTGTGCATAGGACTAAAGTTGTAGCACTCGCCGAGAGCTATAGTCTGGCGTCCTAGAAAATACATAAATGCCCCTTTTAATGGCTCGAAACAGCCCTTCGAAGGGCGAGGTTCCCTTTTGACCATTAAGTTTCATTACATTTTGTTAAAGTACTAAAGAAAGAAGGAAGAACTGTGCAAACAGATTTTTGATATGTCAAGTAGTTCTCGGAAAAAAAACGTTTAAAGTTGCACGTTTTTCTTATTCTGAAGTTATTAAATTCCAAATAACTTCAGAATAAGAAAAACGTGCAACTTTAAACCTTTTTTTTTCCGAGAATTACTTGACGTATCAAAAATCTGTTTGCACAGTTCTTCCTTGTTTGTTTAGTACTTTAATAAAATGTAATGAAACTTAAGGGTCAAAAGGGAACCCCGCCCTTCGAAGGGCTGTTTGAGCCATTAAAAGGGTCATTTATGTCTTTTCGAGGACGCTATACTATAGCTCTCGGCGAGTGCTACAACTGTAGTCCTATGCACAATTTTGATATCTCTAACCGTTTAAGAGTTATTTCACTTGTGGCCCGCTTATCTGGTTCTTGTTTAAAACAATAAAATGAAACATAAATAAATAAAATATTTTCGTTTGTTAGGCTTGTTTGGGTTCCTCAGCAATACGAAGCAAACACTCTGTCTTTGTGTCTGTGTGTCCGTATGTCTGTCACTGTGTCTGTGAGCTCGATAACACCCAATTGAATGTGTCAACACTTAATTTTACATGTGCACCCAGAATCCTCTAACGATCACACCTGTTAACTTTCATTCAAATCGAGCAAAGGGGAGGGGGAGATTAGGGGGACGCTTAATTCAAAAACTATAATAACTGCCTGTCAAATTTCAGCAATATCGACCGAAGGGAGAATCAGAGATGGTTCAATACAAAGACCCTAATAACTGTCCATGTAATGTTTTAATCGACAAAAAATTTAGTATGATTTTAATAGATTAATCTATTAATTTTTTCTGGGAGTCATTTATTATTGAAATGGGGGTCGATTTCCTGAGAAAACTACAGATATATTTTGAAATATCCTCGGTTGCGACGCTTCACATTTTTGTACATTCTGAAGACAAACTAACGGTATGTTTGTGCAGATCCCATGGAAGCAGTTTGAAGTTAGATTCACTGTTCATACATTTTGTGTTGTGATACTTGATTTAAACAAATATTTAACTTGCAAGTTGAAGTTACATTACATTTCACGTTAACAACTTTCTTCACAAGCTTTACAACTACTTGTTAAATTTGAGCACTCAAAATAAGTTTACTACCATATCTTCAAACAGTCTTTGTGATAATAAATTTTAACAAATCTCTTTTAAAAAAGTGAAATATAAATTATTTTAAGAAGAGTTTAAAAGCATAAAGAATAAATAGCAAGCTTCTTTTCCCCTCATTCCAAAAAGCGAACTACCGGCAATGTACTTCCCCACAACGAATTAATCAATTAATTTTTCGCCCCCTCCCCTCCAAAACCAGTCGACCATTTGCGCTAATATTCAACAGACCTTCGGCCGATATCGTAAAAATTTGACAGGTTATGTCCGCCAAAAAAAAAAAAAAAAAAAAAATGACCTCGGCAGTTATTGAGGTTTTCATGTTCAGAAACCTAACCTCCTTTTGAGGTTTTCATGTTGAGAAACCTAACCTCCTTTTGAGGTTTTCAGGTTGAGAAACCTAACCTCCTTTTGAGGTTTTCAGGTTGAGAAACCTAACCTCCTTTTGAGGTTTTCAGGTTGAGAAACCTAACCTCCTTTTGAGGTTTTCAGGTTGAGAAACCTAACCTCTTTTTGAGGTTTTCAGGTTGAGAAACCTAACCTCCTTTTTCTTTTGGCCGATTTGGCTGAAAAACAATAGGTCGTTGAGCGTTCTGGATTCATATATATAATTTCGTCTTGATACATTCATTCTATCAGGAGTTATCGTGTTCACAGACCTTTTTTTTTTTTTATCTTTTTTTTTGCATATTTGGATTTAGGTCAGAAAACATTTTCTTTTTTCTTCTCGAGTTATTATGACCTTATGCTGAGGCATATCGGCCAGCTACCACTATGATGAGGATATTGGAAATTTTTTCAAACTTAACAATGAAAACAATTGTATGAAGTAGTTGATATTAATTCAAAATAAAATTTATAGCAAAAAGTTTGCAAAGAAGCAAGATAAGGATGCGCAATGCTTCCGAAGAGGAATGGGGCCACGCACAGTCATGAAGGCGAGCAGCGAGCCGACCCGGCCGCCAGAAGACCACACCGGACGCTACCCCCCAGGGCCCCCAACTTCGCATCGAAGTTTTGGACGATTAGGTAACATTCCCTGCACATCCCAATAATAAATATATCGACCCGAAATTTCATTTGTTAAACCTAAACCCCATGAAGACGACACATTTTCAACTGAATCAGATGAACCGAAGAGGTACTGCAGAGGGGGTTGATCTCTTTTCCATGTATTTATTACTTCTCTAGCTATACGAAGTACAGTAGACTCTCCCTTATCCGACGTGACGCCGGCTAACAGAAAACGCCGGATAACGGAAATCATCGATTAATGGGAAAAAATATATCAATTAAAGCATAAAAAAAAGTGTTTTTAGGTGAGCTAAGGCTAAAGCTACAGAACATTGATTTATTATATGTACGTGCATATGTACATACATATGTATATTTATCCAAGCATTACAAATATATTTTGAAATCTGCGTTTAATTACATACCTACATATTTAAAACAAAATCTAAAATTCTAAAAATATTATTTGTAAAAAAAATAAGTAATTTTTAGATGTTTGATTTTCAACTATGTATTTATAATAATTTATTTTTAGGATATTAGTGAAGTAATAAAATATTGTATTAGCGTTCTCTTCATTATAAATACAATGTACATATGTATGTATTTACAATAAAAATACATAAAAGATTCGTGAGTTACGGAATTATTATGTCCTCGCAAATACACGTGGGTCATATAATTGATAATCTAATAATTGAATTTTAATTTTAGTTTAACAAATTTGATATTATTTTGCGAGCACCGGATAAGGGAGCGCGCCGGTTAACAGAACGCCGGATAAGGCAGAGTCTACTATATAGGGAAGATTATATAATTGGTCCCAAATACATTTACCCATCCCCTTTTTCCAAAAATTAAAAAAAAAAATATGTATCTACGTGTGTATCTGTTTGTGTTTCTCTGAACACTATAACTCCCAATGATATATCAACATAAAATTTCATATATAAATTCAATATCTCACAAGGACGATTTATTAATTTTCAGTGGAAGGGAAGCTGTTGATCAGAGACGGGCTAAAAACCCAATAACTGCCAATGTAATGAATCTATCGACAATACTTAATATGTGAATTCAGAAGTCTGTATCGAAGTCAACTATACATTTTTAGATCAAACAGTCGATTGCTTTTCGAGTGATAGCGAAAATTTAATTGATTAATTCGTGCTGGGCAAGTACATAGCTGGTGATGTTTTTATGCTATAATTTTGCCTACGATGACCCTTTTTCAATGGTTATATCATTATTATAGTAGCCTTAGGATGTTTTGTATATAGGTTAGGTTTTATGACTCATGCCCGGGCTTTAACTACGAGTTCATATCGCCTACTACCGCGAGCGCTCTTTCGTCACTCTGACATGAGCCCAACTCTACTGTGGGAATCCTAAATTTTGTCTACTCTAAATTTTTATTCACCTAGTGTAGGGGTCTTTAACGAGTACCTGACATCGTAAGGGCTCGGGACCATCGCTTAACGTCCCATCCGAAGGACGGTATGCTTAAGTTTATTTTACCTCCCAGATGATATATATATATATATATATATATATATATATATATATATATATAATACAAACGGGATCTTAGATTCTGTCTGGGATCTATTATTAGTAGGACCCTGCGGGAGTGGGCCCAGGGACGAGAGGAGAGTCTGAGGGTTCCTGGGAATGCAAATATTTGCCAAGGATATCCCGCTTCCCCCTCTTGGTACAGGATCAGGAGCTGCCATCCCCTTGCTAAGGATCAGGAGTCTAAGGATAAGGATCAGGGAACAGACAGGGTCCTCGGGACTTTATCTCTTCTCTACTCTGTCCCTCGACATGGCACATTCAGGTCCTTTCTATGAAGAGTCCGTCCTTCATTCCTTATATATATATATATATGTATCTGAATAAATTACTCTACAAGGGGGCATAAATGAATATCAACAAGAATGTCGACTACATATACCTAAGGATACTCCTAATTCTGTAGAACGCCACTTATCCGGTCTAAAATTCCATCGGTCTAAAATTCCATGATGAGTTTACAAGTTTTCCGAGCCCCAATTCCCAAAAATGAAAACAAAAATAACATTTAATAAAACTATCGATAGAATGAATGTATCGAAATGAAATTTTGTTTGTGTATTCAAAACCCTCTAAGGACGACACCTATTGATTTTCAGTCAAATCGGCCAAAGGGAAGGGGGGATTAGGGGGAGGTAATGAATGTATAGTGGCTTTCGATGGCACTAAGATAAGCTGGGCTGGGTTGGCCATTCTCTGGTTGCAGCTCTGGGCCAGCTCCAGTCTGTGATCTGAAGAGGGCTCAACTGCATAACCCCAATAACTGCCGATGTAATGAATGTATCAACAGAAGTTTGTCCATTGAACACCACCCCTGATATTTTTCCGCGAAATCTGCAGAATGTGGAGCATTAAAGGAGCAAAATGCTTCTCAACTCGTTCCCTCTTCAAAACCAGTCGACCGTTTGCGCTAATTTTTAATAGTTGATTTATAAAGGGTTTCTTAAAACCTCATACTAAATTTTGTGTCGATACATTTATTATATAGGCAGTTATCATGGTTTTGAGTTGACCCCACACCAAGAGAAGTGCTCTTCAGTAAATATCTTTGTTTCTTGTAAAATGTACTGAATGACCCTGAAGTAAAGTGGTCACAATTTACGTATGATTTCGACCAAAAACTAATCAGATCTTAGTTAGCACATGCGACATCTTCATTTGAAATTTCCAGTCCATAGCTACAATCGTTCAAAAGTTCAAAACACAAACACACATAAGTATAAAAAAGTCGGGTATAAAAATGCATACTTGCTTTCTGAGCTCAAGATCACGGGTTCGAGTCCTGGCCGAAGCCCTTAGGGTTTTTTATGTGAGTTGTGAAATATCCTGAGCCTATACGATGCCAGATACTCATTAAAGATCTCCCTACACTAGATTAATAAATCTGTATTGGCAAAATTTCCCATAGTAGAGTCTAGTTCATGTTCACTAGAGAGCATGAGCGCTCAAGAGCAACGAAAGAGCGCTCTGGTAGTAGGCCTGGGCATGAGTCCCAATAACTAAGTAACACTACACATTTTCTCTCCTCTTTTTTTCCTTTGGGTCCTATAAATTTTACCGCCAGGGGCCGCCCCCAGCCGGCTCAATCCGCCACTGCCTTTCATATAAATTTTCACCTTAATAGCAATGGAACACCTGCCCATTTTCATGACAGCTATTGAGTTGTAGTTTGATGAACTTTATTATATATATGGCTATAATGTTTATATAGTATTATAGGACATTGTTCAATGAAACCATAAAAAACCTTTTTGGGATTTATGTATTAGGGTGGTCCTTAAAGAGAAAAATTTGAAATTTTAAAACGTGCTCCCCCTAGGTCGAAAGTAGTTCCCAAAAAAATACTTTTGGCGCCGAAAAAACGAGAAAACATATTAAATAACCCGTCCCCCATCGAGGTTGAATTTTAAATGGGATTTAACATGGGTTTCAAAGTTTTCTTCAGTCGATCGATTACTGAGCCGTTGATTTCCATCTCTTTAAGGTAGAAAATGGTACTCAGGGGTTTTCTGGGTCGCTGAAGCAGAATATGATGTTAAAAACTCATTTTAATACATGCCAGTTGTCAAAAAACCTGTCATTATCATTTACTTTTTTCATAATCATGGTTTTTTCAGTAATATCATTGTCGACAGCTGTCAAGTGTGAAAATTATTTTTAGAAATTGATTAAATATCGAAAAATGTTTTCCTTACATTTTTTTAATCGAAACTAGTAGACATTTTTGTTTAGAAACTGATAATACTCAAAAAACCGTGATTATGAAAAACGTAAATGATAATGACAGGTTTTTTGATAGCTGGCATGTATTAAGATGAGTTTTTAACTTCATATTCTGCTTCAGCGACCCCGAAAACCCCTGAGTACCATTTTCTACCTTAAAGAGATGGAAATCAATGGCTCAGTAATCGATCGACTGAAGAAAACTTTGAAACTCATGTTAAATCCCATTTAAAATTCAACCTCGATGGGGGACGGGTTATTCAATATGTTTTCTCGTTTTTTCGGCGTCAAAAATTTTCTTTTGGGAATTTTTTTTTCGTTTTCACCTTGAAATCAAAAATTCCTAAGGCAATTTTTTTAGCTGAAGGAGAAGGGGAATCAGAGGGAGACTAAACTCAAAAATTCTATTAACTGCCGATGTAATGAATGTATCGACATGAAATTTTGTATGAGATTCCCTGCGTAAGTCGTGGTATGCTCTACTTATGGGGGCTAGGCGGAATCCTGGAAAACGATACTCAGGAACACAGGTTCTGGAAGCACGTTATCACCGGTATAACTTGGCCCAGGAGGATCAAGTAGAAACTGATGTTTGTGACACCCGTTGATATATAGAACAGGAGGGATTGTTTAGAGGCCGCAGACCTCGTATTTCACAGAGGTCACCCCGGTGGCATCTCATTTAGTCTTCAACCAAAACTTACTTTAATATACAGTAGACTCTCCCTTATCCGCCGTTCTGTCAACCGGCGCGCTCCCTTATCCGGCGCTTGTAAAATAATATCAAATTTGTTATTATTGAGGGCGCCGGTAGCTCAGTGGTATGCGTGCTTGACTTCTGAGCTCAGGGTCGTGGGTTCGTGGCCCGACCGAGGCCCTTAGTTTATTTTATCTGGGAGGTAAAATAAACTTAAGCACGCCGTCCTTCGGATGGGACGTTAAGCGATGGTCCCGAGCCTGTACGATGTCAGGTACTCGTTAAAGACCCCTAACCTAGATGAATAAAAATTTAGGGTAGGCAAAATTTAGGACTCCCAGAGTAGAGTCGGGCTCATGTCCACCAGAGTGACGAAAGAGCGCTCTGGTAGTAGGCGATATGACCTCGTTGTTAAAGCCCGGGCATGAGTCATGAAACCTAAAACCTAAACCTAATCAAATTTGTTAAACTAAAATTAACATTCAATTATAAGGTTCTGCTACCTTCTGACATTCACCTCTCGATTTACGATCATTTTATTAGCTGGCCAAGACAACACTGTAACACTTATTGGACGCTCTTGGTAATACAAAAGGTCGGATGATTGACTCTCATTACATACAAATATAGGATACAATGTTGTAACATGACGTCATCAACCTTTGAGAAGAACAAACACAAACTTACTGTTTAGGGGGCAAGCGATACATTTCCAGTGTTTTAATACAATCCGGTGTTCTGTAAACCGGCGCTCTCCCGCTCGCAAAATAATATCAAATTAGTTAAACTAAAATTAACATTAAATTGTTAGATTATCAATTATATATAGAGCCACGTGTATTTATGAGCACATAATAATTCCGTAACTCACGAATCTTTCATGTATTTTTATTGTACATACATACATATGTACATTGTATTTATAATGAAGGGAACGCTAATACAATATTTTATTACTTCACTAATATACTATAAATAAATTATAATAAATACATAGTTGAAAATCAAACATTTATAAAAAATGTTTCCTAGAATAGAAAAACAATGGTACCGTCCCGTCCGTGGCACAACAATATCGTCTTATCGGGAAATGAACACTTAACTAGTAAAGTCAAAGTTTAATTTTTTTCCACAGAAACCCTCTCCTCCTATTTATTTTTCCTTATACACCAGTTCTATTTTTCTCAGATTTCATTTGATTCGCACAGTGAAAAGGCCGTTTTTCAGACGTCTAAAGACACTAAAGAAGAGGTGGGACTATGCAGCACGGAACAGTGTTGTGTCAGCGAAACAAAAGAAAATTACCGATTTTTTTAACAAATAATATTTTTAGAATTTTAGATTTTGTTTTAAATATGTATGTAATTAAACACAAATTTCAAGATATCTTTTTAATGCTTGGATAAATATACATATGTACGTACATACATATAATAAATCAAAGTTCAGTATGTACATACGGTAGAACCTCTATAAGTCGAACATCAAGGGAACCGCCAAAAAATTCGAGTTATAGAGTTTTCGACTTATGGAGGATTTCGACAGGCGGAATTTTGATTCGACTTGTAGAGGTTAAGATTCATTCTAACTAATTTTGAGTTAGAGAGGTGAAATAAATAAAAATTCAAGTTAGAGAGGTAACAAACATATTTATATTTATTAGGTTAGGTTTTAGGTTTTATGACTCATGCCCGGGCTTTAACTACGAGGTCATATCGCCTACTACCAGAGCGCTCTTTCGTCACT
Source organism: Aradus depressus (assembly GCA_963662175.1). Taxonomy (NCBI): domain Eukaryota; kingdom Metazoa; phylum Arthropoda; class Insecta; order Hemiptera; family Aradidae; genus Aradus; species Aradus depressus. The sequence goes on along the minus strand of OY759225.1, from coordinate 28,719,779 downwards.
CTGGTGGACATGAGCCCGACTCTACTGTGGGAGTCCTAAATTTTGCCTACCCTAAATTTTTATTCATCTAGGGTAGGGGTCTTTAACGAGTACCTGACATCGTACAGGCTCGGGACCATCGCTTAACGTCCCATCCGAAGGACGGCGTGCTTAAGTTTATTTTACCTCCCAGATAAAATAAACTAAGGGCCTCGGTCGGGCTACGAACCCACAACCTTGAGCTCAGAAGTCAAGCACGCATACCACTGAGCTACCGGCGCCCTCTTATATTTATTATAAATCAACTTTGTTTCAAAACATCCTTAAAATAAAAAATACGTAGTATATGTAGGTATTAAAAAAAGTCAGTAATGTTTTTTTTGCTTTAGATAATTGGTAATCCTATTTATTGTATACTCCTAAATTGTTTTCTAAGAAACAATGGTGTACATTGTCGGCAAATTCTTAAAGTCGGTAACTTATTTTTCTTCGAGCTATAGAGGTAATAAGTTTCAAATAATCGAGTTGTAAAGGTTGTAAAATAAAACATTGCTATGTTCGAGATATAGAGGTCCAATTTATTTTTTCGAGTTATAGAGGGTAAATATGTACCAAAATGTCTTGTAGGGACTCACTGATTATTTCGACTAATAGAGGGTTGAGATTTCGAGTAATGGAGGTTTTGGGGCTTGAAGGGAAAGGAAAACTTTTTTTCGAGTTTTGGAGGTTTTCGACTTATCGAGGTTCGACTTAAAGAGGTTCTACTGTATTTGTCATAATGTTTGTCTAGGGAGAGTCTACTATAGTTTCATTGATTATTTGACGCTGAATCTCCGGCAATGTACTTCCCCAGTACGATTTACCCCACTTCATTTTTTTTCTCCCTCCAAAACCAACCGAACATTTGGGATAAAAATTTATAGTTGACTTATAGAAGAACTTCTGAATACTGATCTTAAATTTTGTGTCGATACGTTCATTACATAGCACAGTGTGGCAGTTCACCAACTTACCACAAAAAAATTTAAATTATGAAATTCTCACTAGAAAGATGGGAACAATTGTTATTGGAAGTAGACTAGTTGTAGACATTGAACCCAAGAGGTGGGCCTCCGTTGTTTACAGTAAGTGCTCAAAGCCGGCATGTAAACACAGGAAAGCCACGTCATTATCTTTTAACATCAGTTTCTGACAGTGGTACAGTGCCGTTCATTTATTTTTCAAACCTTAGCTAATATGTCTGATTCAGGAGAAGATATGTAAGTGAATATACTAGGTTAGGTTAGGTTTTATGATTCATAAGCCCGACTCTACTGTATGAGTTCTAAATTTTGCCTACCCTAAATTTTTATTCACCTAGGGCAGGGGTCTTTAACGAGTACCTGACGTCGTACAGGCTCGGGACCATCGCTTAACGTCCCATCCGAAGGGCGGCGTGTTTAAGTTTATTTTACCTCCCAGATAAAATAAACTAAGGGCCTCGGTCGGGTTTCGAACCCACGTTCTTGAGCTCAGACTTGTTTATTTTGCAAAAATAGTGCATAAATTAATTAAATTCAATGCATATTTGTTTATTGGAAATTTTACATTCTGAAAGCCGCCCAAAAAATTGCAGGCTGCATGCCTTCTACTTAGCATTTTTCACTTGGTAATTTAGTACCTATTCTAATTGTAAAAGAAGCAGAACCTTAGCCCTTCTTGATAAGCCACAGTATCTTTTTTTCCCTTTTACAGGAAGTTCTAATGTAGTGAAGAACTATGATTGAAATTCAAGAGTCTTAAACGAAACGTGGCGGTTCGGGAAATGGCGGTTGCACTTCAAAAACGATTATCCACCAAAATGGATGAGGAAGCTCTTCCAAGAAAATTGAATAATTTCATAAGAAGTGCGGAATTGCATTGGAAGCGCTCTGCAAGTTATTTATCTAATTTTAATTATCAAAACCATGTTTGGCTACAGAAGGACTTTTCAAACGAAAGTCAGTTCCCGTGGTAAGGTTGGCCGTCCTAGTAAACCATTCATTGAATGTAGTTACAGGTGAAAACAACTTAAATGTAAAACCTTAGTTGACAATACAACCCTCGAGGAGCTAGCTTTCGCGACAAAAATGCAACCTAATATATCTGGGAAACGCTTGGCCGCGGAAATTTTGTAACATGTTGCGTGTCCAACTTCCTCAAGACGAGGTAAAAAATACAAAAAGCATACAATGTTATTTACAAATCGCCCACCCAAAAAAATTATCCGAAGATAAAATATTATCAGATCGAAAGTATTGTTCTACAAGAAAATATTTTCCGATGGATATGTTATCGCTGCTAAGAGAACCCAACTTGTCGTTACCAACCAACTAATCCGATGGTTCATCGTATTATTTTATTATATTTTTATTATTAAACCGCTTATTGTATAAGCAAGTGCTTTTTTAATTTTTTTTACCCTAATGACACGTATCTCGGGAGTGGCTTAACACAAAAACATATCTGCCGTCGTAATGACAAGTCAATGCCATTATATGAAAACTGACATTATTGCAGAGATATTGTGAAATAATTCAAATGGACTTGAAAAATAAAATAAAACTTGTTAATTTAATATATTGTCTAATTTCACTAACTATATATACATGGGAGTACTTTCGGTATTTCTACCATCCTCAGCCAAAAGCATAAGAGATAAGAGTCTTATCTCTTATGCTTTTGGCTGAGGATGGTAGAAATACCGAAAGTACTCCCATGTATATATAGTTAGTGAAATTAGACAATATATTAAATAAACAAGTTTTATTTTATTTTTCAAGTCCAAATGCCATTATAGTGTCAGCATCTATCAATTTTCAACGGAATCAGTCGGAGGAGAGGGGGGATCAGCGGGGGCTTAAATCAAAAATTCTTATAACTCCCAATAATGAATATATCGCCGCACAACTTAGTATGAGGTGTTTTACACCTACGGACCTAAGCATCCAGTGCTCTTATCCCTTCCCTGGAAGCGCTGGGCTTCCCCTTATTATATTACTGTATGTTTATTCTACCTAAACCAAGTCCTTCATGAAGTATTTAGTCTCTCAGTTTCCTTAATGAACCTGAGAATTCTCCCGTGGTCCAATCTTTTAAAATCCTCCTCTGTGATTACATCTTTACCATCTTTACGTTCGCGCGTATCCCGAGCAAATGCTCAGGAAGTGTGCCGCCGTTTCGATTTCTTCCCCACATCTGTCACAGGTGGGACTGTCCTTGACTCCTACCGAACGGACCGTATCCTATTAGAACTCCAGTTAGTTCAGGATCCCTTCCTTCAACACCTTGGACTCCCCTCCCAGGAACATCTCCGATTGTCTGCATGTGGTCTTGTCTCTCCATGTACCCTCCAAAAGATCCTTATTCCACTCTTTAATCCGGGTTCGGTATCCGAGATATTCCTAGTACTGGCTCTGGCCCCATAAAGGGCTTACTTGAACCTTCCTTGGCTAGACGGTCTGCTTCCTCGTTTCCCTGAATCCCCGAGTGTCCCCAGTAGAGTCCAACATTCTTGCAGTTTCCTAGGGTGCAGTTTCCTTTCCTATAGCTGATTTGCTCTAGTATGAGGATTCTGAAATCAGTATGTAAACCAAATATTCGAGTTTTAGCTCAAATAGGTTTTGAAGGGAGAGCGAAAACACCATTGAGTAGTTCTTGTTGGGGAAGTTGTGGTGATTCACCAGAGTGCTTATGTTTTGTTACCTTATATATCCCAAAAGTTGTCATTAACTATATGTCTGTGGAGAAATGTAAATCATCAGAGACCTCTGTAGTCTGTCTTCGACGTGATCTATGACTTTCAAAAATATTAATTTTAGCTCCAAGAGACTTTCTGACAATTTATGTACACAGAACTGAGGTAAGTAATTATATATGTGGAGCGAGTGTGGTGACACTTTCAGCCCACCGTAACGTATGGCTCCAACTGTCAAATTACTTTAACTAACATACAAGAATATAAGGACTGTCAGCTATACTGGCGCCATCTGCCTAAGAAGTATTGTTTCATAGAAAAATTACAACCATAATGAATATAAGTCATAATTTCAGTTCAATATAAGATATAACCAATTAAGAAATCGTCAGTGAATGACGGATAATGTACTTCCTCAAAACGAATTAATCAAGTAACGTTTCGCTCCCCCCTCCACAACCAGTTTTTGAGTTAAGCTTCTCCCGTAATCCCCCCCCCCCTCTTTGGTCGATCAGGATGAAAATTGATAGGTGTTGATCCACATTGGGGTTTTGTTGCACATATAAAATCTCATGTCGATACATGCATTCAATCGGCAGTTATTGGACTTTTTACGTTAAGCCTCCCCCCTATACCCCCTCTTTCCTTCGTCGATTTGGCTGAAAATCAACAGGTGTCTTCGTTAGAGGGTTCTGAATATGCATATAAAATTTCGTGTTGATATTTGCATTCTATTGGGAATTATCATGTTCACAGACACACAAATACAGAGAGAGACATAACATTTTTTTCTTCATATATCTCATTTGGAGACAGCATTTTATTTTTCATATTACATTTTTTTATTTTATTATAGTGTAGGTTATTTATAATAATATATATGCAACCAATGCTCTTATACCTTTCCTGGGAGAGTTGGGTTTACCTTGTTACCTCGTTGTTTATATGCAGTACCTGAACCAGACCTAGTCTCCCACAGTTTCCTTAACGAAACTGAGAATGCTCCCGTGGTCCAATCTTCTAAAATCCTCCTCTATGATCTCAGCTTTACAGAAAATGTGAAATCTCGACCGAGCATATACCCAGGAAATTTGCCGCCTTCTCGTCTTCTTCCCCACATCTATCACAGGTAGGACTGTCCTTGACGCCTACAGTAGGTGTCTATTGAACGGACCGTGTCCTGTGAGAACTCAAGTTAGTTGCCGAAGCTCGCTCGTTTTGAGGTTCAAGATCCCATCCTTCAACACTCCACCCAGGAACATCTTTGACCGTCTGCATAATAATAATAATAATGATGATAATAATAATACATTTATTTCCATTAAACCAATACATGATAATATGATACGTCAAAAGAATTTATACATTAAGATAGCTTATAAATTAGATTTATAACTATTTGAGTCTAACACATCTATGATTAGTAGTAATAATAAAACTATTTAAAAAAATTAAAATGAAATTAATAAAAACTGAACAAATAAAAAAGGTACTTAAAAATATATGAGTGTATGAAAAAATTATTACAAAATACGTTTATAATAAGTAGACACATTTTTCAATTTAATAAAAATTAAGATAACTATTTTTCAAAAAATCTCTTCGGAAGTGTCTTTATCCCAACGATGTTTCGGGACGTTCTTACGTCCCATCATCAGGTCTCAATGTGCGAGATATAGAAAAGAAAGAAAACAATGTAACTATAACAATATATGAAAAATAATACATATAGATTAATCAATTATAAATGAATATATAAAAAAGTCTAAATAAATAAAAAATTATAAATATAGGTTAGAATGTAGATAGGCTGATTCCCGGAGGGAAAGAGAAGACGAAGAAAAGCTAGGAAGAGAAGGATGAACGCAGTCGATGTACGAAATTCGCAGTACGAAAATGGATAACTCTGGCTGTGAACAGGAATCTTTGAGGTAAGTCTCTGGAGGAGGCCAAGGTTTGAATGGGGCTGTAGCCCCGAGGATGATGATGATGATGTGTACCTCTAATTATCTCTTTCCTTAAAGTTCTTTTTTTGAATTTCAGCGGTAATCCGTGTTTCTCCTCCTTGTCGGTACGTCTGTTTTTCTCTTTATGAACTCTGATTTTGATATATAATAATGAATGTGTCTCTTTTAGAACAAGACGTCAAAAGGAACCGAACCACTTCGCAAAGAGACGCCGTCTAATGATCCATTAGGACTTAATGATGTAAATAACCCAATGGGGAGCAATAGAGAGCTTGTGAAGGAATACTTGGAACTTACCAATGAGAAAAGCCCCCACAAAAGATGAGGCTTGGCAGGGCGTCAAATTTTCCACAAGGCAACGTAATTGGGGGGAGGGGGGGGGGGTCTGTTTCCCCAAGCTCAGTCTGTTCAGGAAGGGGAAGGGAGACAAAACCGCAGAATCAGCAAAATTCCCTTTTTTTGTTAGCCCTCTGGTTGGATATCTGAAATCCCTCTTTATACGGGCCGACGGACTGATCCCAGGATGTTAAAGGAGTCGGCTTGGATCCACAGTCGTTCTTTACTGATCAAAGTTGACTGCAGAATGCGCTGAGGGCTTCCACGGCGCGTCTCTTAAGGATTGATGTGGACTGCTGAATGTGGTTGACGTATATTTGTAAAATCCCTCATAGACCATTTTTAAGGCAAGGTAGCTTGGAAAATGGTGTTGGCGCATCTTTTCAAAGGTTAAGGTCAACTGCAAAAAGTGATTGGATATTTCAAATATGTGCGTTTTTTAGTGGTTAAGGTCAACTGCTGAATGTGGTTGGGCTGTGGTTAGAACCTTCACACATGAGCGTTTTTTTAAGGGTCAGATTCGGCTGCAGAAAAAAAAAAAAAAATATTGGCTGTCCAGGTTAAAGGGTAAGGTCTTTATCGAGTACCTGATACTGCCATTTATTGTCCCCTCAGAAGTTTTGACGTGCACTAACAAAAACGTTGAATACAACATCAATTTCTGACTGAATACATAACTTCCCCTATTCTTGGTATAGCTGAGAAAGTAAAAATTGTTTTTGTTTGTTTGCATCTCAGTTTGTGTGTTTGTGAACACAATAACTCCCAATAGAACAAAGATATCGACATGAAATTTTGTTTGTGTTTCGACTAAACCATGAGGATAGAAATAAAAGATGTCTTCCCACTGTTTTTTAGACCAGAACTGGTTTTCGACGCAACAGCGTCATCGTCAGTGGTTCATCTCACCCACACGGTTTTTGTCTTGTAACCGCTATGCTGTGTGGGTGGGATGAACCACTTATGATGACGCTGTTGTGTCGAAAACCGGTTCTTGTCTAAAATAAAACAGTGAGAAGACAACATTTTTTATTTCTATGGGAAGTCTCAGGAAACTTTGTGGAAGAAGACATGTTATTCAGCCCTACTGAAACAGCAGTAATTAAAAGTGCGCCTGTGACGTTAGTTGGTGCGGATAGATCGTTTAGTCGGTATAAAAACATATTGTGATCTGATCGGCAAAGTTTTACGTTTGAAAATTTATGAATGTACACAATAACAAATAATTTTAAAGACGAATGAAACGTTTTACAACTCTTAAACTTAATTTTTATTTATATAGGTAACCATTTTGTATTAGACGAAAAAGTTCGAAAAATTTGTTACTAAGCTTTTTTTTTTATTTTGCATATTTATTTTGTTTTACTTGCATACTTTCCAAAAATAAATGCATATTATATGCACATATTTAAGGTTTTTATTTCATATAAGTCCGGCCTTAGTGGTGAACTAATGAGGTGACGGTGAAGTGTGATTCGCCGCCTTCTTTTTCCATTAACACCTTGCTCTATTATATATTTCCGGTAGCGTTTTGTGTATCTAGGACCTTGGATATAGTCATGTTGCTGAATGGCTGCGTGCTCCCTGAAGAACTGTTCTGCTGACAACACTATGACCTGCCCTTTAATCAGCCACTTGGTTATCCAGCTCTGCTGTAGCTGTCCCTATACAGGCCCTCTGTCCTCAAATGGGCCCTTCGACTAACTCAAACATAATTTAATTTTCACGGGGGTGCAGAAGGGGGGGGGGGGCAGGGGGAGAGTTTAATTTCCTTCCAATTGACCATAGGCGTCCCCCCTAGATTTTCCCTAACGTTCCCAGTCCCTCTATCCCTATGTATTGTACCATTTCCTCTCTCTTGGGTTAATACAGTAAATCTCAATTAAATGTTCCAGAACAATGAAAACCTCTCTACTATTCGCATATACCTCAGCCCTGGATTTACTTCCAATAATAGCCACTACAACGGAATTCACCTATATATGTGTTCCGTTGCACATAATTCTCACATAATATCGGTAAATCGATATATCATCGATAAATGTCGATTATCGGAATATCAGATTTCAAAACTTCGGGTTCTCGGAAAAGAGATAGTCGAAATCAATCCACGGTAGTTCGTTCTAGGAAATCTACTCCTTTATATAGAATCTTTATCACAAATGTTCACTATCTTATACTAACTTCCTATCAGTCTCCCTGGCTCAAATCTTTAGTGTAGATCAGGCAAACATTCCATAAATTAAAAGAAATATAGATAGAATTTTCCTCATATTTGTTATTACAAAAACAAGATTTTTATCTCGTAAAATTGTGTACGTTCTCGGTTAAATCAACTTAATCTATTTCTTTTAGGAATCATTGACGAGAAAACTGCATTTAACCATTTATTCACTACGGCGGACTAGTCCAAGTGTTTTCGGTTAAATCAACTTTAGAGAGGCATCATTCTCGAGTATTTGAAAAAGAATGGTTAATAATAAGGTAAGTATGTACAAAAATTAGGTGTGGTCCAATAATTAGGTAAGTGATGGGGAATGATTAGGTAACTAAGGGAAAATCCAAGAAAGGATTAACAATATTCATTCTCATTCACTCCTGTAGATTTAGAAGGTATATAATTAATAATGATGCATCATAATTTATTTATTCCAAAAACTGGATTTACACGATTAATGCAAAAGTAAAAAAGTGCTGTCCTGAAAAGTTACGAATTTAGACTTACCAATTTATTCCCTGTGACCACAGATATATGAATAAAAATAAAAATACACAATTTTCTGAGAAAACATTTTTTTTTTTTTTTAATTTTTATTAAGTGTTTCAAACAATTTATCTGAGAAAGTATCCAAAAGTATACATGAGTTAATGTATCTATTGGGAACCAAAGACATTTTGGAGGTTTGCTCTAAATTATCTCTATATCTCTTTAGGCAATTGACAAGTGACACTCTCAAAGCTGGATAAAGCCACACATTGTGGACAGATGGAAGGCAAGTTTAATCCAGAAAGGACTTTTAGGTCAAACCGAGAGGGGGGGGGGGGTCACTGATCAGAGATTATTGGATCTATTTGGGAGGGGGTGGGGGGGGGGCGTGTAAAAATGGAATGAATGAGGGGCCTCGCACTCATCTGGTTTTGAAATGGCCGGATCAAACCACGGCCCGCTCATTAATATTCTCTCAATTCAACTATCCCCCCATCCCCTCGATATTATTCAATTTCCAATTCAATCATCTCTGATTCCCCCCTCCCGCCCTCCCCTCCGCCCATTTTATGCTCCGTTAAATTTTTTTTATACATTTTTAACCACCCATTAAACGTTTTTTACACGTTATTAAAAAAATATGTGTTCACGCAGATGTTGCGTAATATTAGCGGATTTTAATTTTACTCGTATTTTTTTAATTACGAGGTCATAACGCCTACTACCAGAGCGCTCTTTTGTCGCACTCATGAACATAAACACTGGAATTGGAGTCTTAGCCTACTCAGGTTTATTCACTTAAGCGGTTTAAGCTTTGACCATCGTCTCATCCGAAGGATGGTGTGCTCAAGGTTTCTCATTTTCCTGATAATAAACAAGGCCTAGATCGGATTTCGAACCCACAATATTGAGTTCCAATCGGCCCTCTCCTATAGTAGAGAAAATAATGTTTTTACTTCTTTATACTTGTGTTAGTTTTTTTATTATGACTCATGCCCGCAGCTTTAACTACAAGCTCATATCGCCTACTACCAGAGCTCTTTCGTCATTCTGGACATGAGCCCGACTCTACTATGGGAGTCCTAAATGTTGCCTACGGTATGAAAGTCCCGTCCGAAGGACGGCATGCTAAAATTTCTTTAACCTCCTTAGATAAAATATACTATGGGCCTCGGCCGGGTTTCAAACCCACATCTTTGAGCTCAGAAAGCAAGCACGCATACGAAGCTCTCTTTTTTATACTTGTTTATGTTCTGAACTTTGTGAGTGGTCCAACTCGGGAACGATTGTAGCTATGGACTTGAAATTTCAAATGAAGAAGTCACATGTGCTAACTAAGATCTGATTAGTTTTTGGCTAAAATCGTACGTAAATTGTGACCACTTTACTTCAGCGTCATTTATTACATTTTACAAGAAACCTCTTCAATACCATCTTCGCAGATCGCCCGGTTTGCAAGATACATGCCGAAAACCATTCTTAAAAGTCGTTTCGAAACATATTTTTAGACGTTATGCTTCATTTACGATAAACCGGTTAGTCCTAACGAATGATTTGTTCTTACAAAAAATGTTTCTTAAAAAGTTCGAATCACCAATTTTCATTTGCGCTCAGATTTCAAATTTTAAATTTATATTATACATTTCTGTAGAAAATAGTTCAAACCTGTATTTTTATTAGAAATAATTAAAATTAAAGAAAAACGTATTCGGTGAATCATCGGCTATGAACTTCCCCAGTACGAATTAATCAATTACGTTTTTGCTCTCCCTCCAAAACCAATGAACCGTTTGGGATAAAAATCTATAGTTGACTTACAAAGGGACTTCTGCTTCCTCATTCAAAATTTTGTGTCGATATATTGGCCTCTGATCCCCTTCCTTTTGGCCTATTCCTGGATTCACATGTAAAATTTCGTATCGATACATTCATTCTATTATCGATATAGTATCATATTCACAGACAAACACACTTTGGAATCAGGGGATCGGAAAACATGAAATTCCATTGAAAATTCAGCATCGAATTTCTGGCCGATTACATAACTTCGCTCTCCCCTCGCCTCAATTTCACTTCATACTGGGTCTCATCTCTTTTCAAATTCTGTTTGAACATGGAAGGGTTTCACTTCCAGCTGAGGAGGTTTTTCCCCTTGGTCTGAGATCTAATCCCTTGTCTATGGACCCTGAGTGAGTGGTGGATCTGTGGTAGGGCTGGTAAACGCCACTGGGTTGGCCTCCTACAATAGGGTCCCCTGGTCTCAAGTCGACAAAGGGCCGGACTCTCAGTCCCTTGCTCCCATGACAACCCTTCTATCCTAGAGCTTTATCAAAATACCTTATACCACCAACACACACTTCTCAATATATTTTATATCAACTCAACAAAAAAATATAAAAGAGTTTTTTTATACTTTCTTATATCTTTAGTATAAGAAAGTACCTACTGTAATCTTGAAAAAAACCAAGATCGAGTTTTCAAAGGGATATTACGTTTTAAGGTCCCCTGAACACGTTTTGAACATTTTCAAAATAATGCCTGCGTGGTCGTGATAAACATAAACATGAAATATCAGAACCAGGTTTAGGGGAACCGCGGAAACTTACGAGTGTTTTTAGGTGTAGCCTCAAATTCAGAGATCAAAGGACCGTCAAAAAAGCAAAAACAGTAGTTAAAGGTCCAACAAAAAAAGAGATCAAACATTTAGAGGGAGAGCTGAAACTTATGTGTAAGTCGGGTTTTGACTCAAATTCGGAGATCGAGAGACCTTCAAAAGAGCAATAACAGAAGTTAAGGGTCCAACAAATAAAGATTCAAAGATTTAGAGAGAGAGAGCGAAAACTTACGTGCGAGCGCTAAAACATTTGCACTCTTTCACCGAGAAGCTTGTGATCTGGAACCGTGGACACGAGTGCGAGTCTGGAACCGTCAACCCGGTACCCGAAAATTCGAAAACCCGGTTCTGCAGTCGCCAGGAACCGGTCTCGGTTCACCCAGAACAGGCTACCAGCTCTACTAATGTACTAACATCGTGTCTGATTGAAGCCTATTACTGATATTGCTGTATTAATGTTTCTTTCAGAAAATATGAAGAATCACCTATATTCTATATTTCTTCCTCGGTTATTTTCGTTAGAACTAGAACAAATTTTCATATTTTCTTATAGTTGACTATCATCGTACCTAGTTGAAGCTTCTCTATTGAGATTAATCTGGTGATAATTGATGCATTAATCTGTTTTCTAGGGTACAGAGGCGATCACAATGTATCAAACTTAAGATTAAGTTTCTGCTCTCCTTTTAAACTTTCGAAGTCTTTATTTGCTGGAACTTACCTTCAGTTTTTGCTCTTTTGTGAGTCCTTCGATCTCTGAATTTAAGACTACAACCCGAGTCCGCTTTATGCAACTTTCCGCTCTCCCTCTAAACCTTTAGGTTAGGATCCGGGTGTATGGGCCGGATTCTTGAACCGTGAACCTGTCAGGGTCTAGAACCACGTTCAGAGGTAGCGCGGAAACTTACTTGTGAATACTAAAGTGTAGCCTCAAATTCGGAGATGAAAGGGTCAGGGGTACTCGAAAACCCCTAAAACTGGAGCATATCTCCTGATTTAAAACTAAATTCCAAGCCTCCTTAGCTTATTCCCTGGCTTTAGAAGACATAAATATATTTGTACTTCCCCAGCTCTATAAAGTATTGGGGAAGTTATGTAATCGGTCAAAAATTCGATGCTGAGTTTTCAACGAAATTTCCCGATATCCAGATTCCGAATACTAAAAAAAAGTCTGTGTGTCTGGAATAACACGATAACTCCTGAGCTACAGCTCCATTCGAACCTTGGCCTCCTCCAGAGACTTTCCCCAAAGATTCCTGTCCAGCGCAAGCGTTCTCTAGTTTTGCATCCCAAAGTTCCTTGCGTCCCCATCGACTGCGTCCATCTTTCAGCCTCCTGCATCCTCTGCACATGGCCTGCCCATCGAAGCTTCGCCAGTCTTATCACTTCTGTGACCTTGAGCTCTCCAAACTCCGTACTCAATGCATCATCACGAAATTTTATATGTATGTGAATGCAGAACATAACTAACGACACCTACTGATTTTCAGCCAAATCGATCAAAGGGAAGGGGGGGGGGGATTAGGGGGAGGCTTAACTCATAAACTCTTATAACTGCCGATGTAATGGATGTATCGACATGAAATTTCATACTTGAAGTCAAAATTTAATTAGAACATAACCTGTCAAATTTCAGCAAATTAACTTTTGCTGTGGAAATACACAGCCGGTGATTCACCGAAGATTATTATTTTTTCCAGAATATTAATACGGTCCTTTGAATTTCATTAAAGCATTGAAAATTAAAAGCAATTTCATATTGTTTTAACTGGCCTATTTCCCAAAGTACAAAATTGAAATCAATATTTAATTATAAAACATTTTAGCCAGTTAGGGGAATTTTATTAATAAGAAAGCTGAATTGAAGTTTAATGTAAATATTGACTTATAAACTTCAAGTAATATAAATAAGTTGATATGGCGACAATAATATTAACATATAAAAAAATAATTCATTAAAATATTTAATTAAATTAACGTTTATAATTAAGTCCAATCGTCAATGAGGGGAAAATAAGTTCGTCGTTGAATCATCGATAATGTACATTCCCAAAACGAATTAATCAATGAAATTTTCACTCTACCACAAAAAAATACGTAGTTGAATTACATTGAGGCTTCTGAATCCTCATAGTGACTCATTTTTGTGTCGATGCATTCATTATATCGGCAGTTATTGTGGTTTTTGTGTTAAGCCCCCAGACAATTTTTTTTTTTTTTCTTTTCAGAAGGTCGGAAAACATGAAATTCCGTGGAAAACATTAGCATCGAATTTCTGACCGATTACAGACGATTTTTCCCCTTTCCTTACTATATCAGTTATGTGCTCTTTGATACGTTCTCTTAATTTGCGTGCGTATTAACGTATCAAAAAGCACATAACTGATATAGTAAGGAAAGGGGAAAAATCTACATTTGCGAAACATATAAATGATATGGGTCACTCATTCAATGAAACAACCGGCATAAAGTACCTCCACCTAGACCATTAGATTCTCTAGAACAGCTAGAAATTAATAGGACTCGAAAAAATGGGAATTGTTTGAACGACCAGACACACTTCAAATTTTCTCCTTTGTTAATCCCTCTCAGCTAACAAATATCCATGGCAATATTAACCTAAGTTAAATAATTTTCTACTTAGACATATAGTAGCTATATATTGTACATTTACGTTATATTGTTTTCTTGGAATGTTAGTTTTTGGTTTTATTTTAATTTTATTTTCTTGTTTTTCAAATAAGTTCACAGTTGGTTATTACCGTTAGAATAGAGATTTCCACCTCCTGGTTTTACCAAAGGAAGGGGACCCTTTCAACTCAGGTACTCTTAGGTTAATATAAATATGTATGCCTGGCAAATATCTCAATTATTGTTGAACCTTCTGCTGACGATGGCGTAAATCGGTACACATTTAAGTATATGTTTGTGGAATTAGACAATATAAGTGTTCAAAAAAGTGTTTTATCTATCATTTTATTTTATTTATTAGTATTTCCACTGTATCAACACAGAACGCAAAAAATGTATTCAGACATAAATAAATATTTGACTTACATAGTGGCCTCTGAATCCTCATACTAAATTTTATGTCGATATATTCATTTCATTGGCAGTTTGTTACGTTAATTTAAACATTACATTTTCTCTACTAATATTTATTTATATCATATCTCTGTTTAGTATTTCTGAAATTGAAGGTAATTATTTTATAATTTTCTGAGAATTAAAGTTGCACATAAAATCCTAATATAATTAAATTAACTTTCATAAATACTATGAATAATGTGAATATAGAAGATGATCTCGTAGTTAAACCCCGGGCATGAGTCACTGTTACAATAATAATGAAGGGTACCCTTATGTTACAATAATAATGAAGGGTACCCTTAAATATTACCAATGTTGATAAATACATTATATATACTATATTTGAGGAGTTTGGAGCCAGAGCGGACCAACCCACAATTTTTCGAAAAATGAGTTATTACCATCCTGATGTTGGCATAGGTTCCCTTTTTCAAAACCAGTGTGGATCACTTAGTTTCTTCACTTCAGTGATAGATAGCAGCACTTTAAGTTTAGTCCACAAATATTTTGTGCATATATTTTCAAAGTCACAATGGATCATACGGCCTTCAAAAACTTTATAGAACACAAAAAGGGATCACTCATCCAATACTATTCTAAAATTTCAAATATAAATAAATATTTGGGGCCCATTTTTGAAGATAAACAAAATGTACTCAATTTTCAATTGCCATTTTCTTCCTGTTCAGTTTCAACCAGTTGGTCCGCTCTGGCTCCAAACTCCTCATATTAGGGTGGCCTTTATTTTGAAAAAGTTTAAATTTCTCAGACATTCATTGTCATTTTTTCAACATTCTAAACAAAATTCCTGGTGAGGTCTGAGAAATTTAAACGTTTTCAAAATAAGGGTCACACTAATAACTATATATACATAATAAATAAAATTGTTTCGCAAAATAAATTAATGAAAGTGTATGTGTTCTAACAAATTGGTCAAGTGATGAGTGTCGGAACTCGAAGTCTGTTTTCCAAACAAACTGGCAGTGAGAGGAGCCTAAGGCTACTAAATTTATAATTAAATTGACTTTAAGAACTCCATTAAAATTTCTGTAGTCATTCATCCCTCTTATGGATAGGCACTTACTTATACATAGACACTCTAAATACTTATGCTACAAATGGTACTTAAGTTCAAAACTTTTTTTTTAACAAAATTAAATGACGAAGGTAGAAAAAAAAACTCTTGAAAGTTTCATTTTGTTTATTAATTAGAAATAATAAAAACTTCTTATAAGGCCCTTAGATTCTGAGAAATGAATAAACCTTGGGGGTTTTTCGGATGGGACATTAAACTATGTTTCCGAGTCTGTACGATGTCAGCTACTCGTTAAAGACCCCTCCTACTCTAGGTAAATAAAAATTTAGAGTAGGCAAAATTTAGGGCTCCTATAGTAGACTTGGGCTCATGTCCCTATTGGAAGGCTATGTCCTCGTAGTTGTAGCCCGGGCATGAGTCATAATAACTAACTAGAAGGACGGATCCGAATCCTATCTCCCGCTTATCAAAGCCAATACTGATAATGGTTTTATTTGAGTGGGATAAAAGTTTTTGATAAATATGACAATAACGGAATGAGCGCTAGTGATACTTGCATTGGTAGAATGGGACTTTATAAGCTATCTAATTATGTATTAAGTATTATTAGAAGATATAAGCTCATGATCGCAGGTTCGAAACCCGGCCGAAATCCTTAAGGTTTTTTTTATGGAAGTTTAAAAACCTTGAGCCTCTTTGTCCTTCAAGGAAGCCTCGTTAAGCGATGGTCGTCAAAGAGGTAGTTAAGCCTGGGTAAGCTATGATCTTTAATTATTATTATCATGCAATAACTAACTAACTCTAATCAGTTAATTCCAGTAAATTTTGGAGAAACAATTTTTGGAAAAATTACCGCTCCAGAAGGTTGATCGGGCGGTGGTCGCTCAACCCGTCATCGCCTCACTTTGTCCTACTGCCTGACTCCCTCGACATATGCAAGATGCACCAAAAAAAAAAATATATAAAAATTATCTGTGAATCACCGGCTATGTACTTTTCCACCATGAATTAATCTACTGTTAGGGCTTGAACTCCCCCTGATCCCCCTCTCTTTTGGTCGATTTGGCTGAAAAACAATAGGTGTTGTCTTTAGGGGGTTTTGGATCACATATAAAATTTCGGGTCTATTTATATACATTTATTCTGTCACAGACACACAGACAGTTGGTCATTTTTTTTTTCATATTTGGAATTTTGAGGTCGGAAAACATGAAATTCCTTTGAAAACTCTGCATCGAATTTTTGACTGATTACATAACTTCCCCTATACTCCGTATAGCTGAGGAAGTAATAAAAGCCGCTCGACCCGTCATTTGGGGTTTTGTAGTAAAGCAAATCCAGTTTTCAGATTGAAAATATATTTATTTTTAGAGGGCGCCGGTAGCTCAGTGGTATGCGTGCTTTTCTTCTGAGCTCAAGAACGTGGGTTCGAAACCCGCCCGAGGCCCTTAGTTTATTTTATCTGGATGGTAAAATAAACTTAAGCACGCCGTCCTTCGGATGGGACGTTCAGCGATGATCCCTAGTATGTTAAAGACCCTTACCCTAGGTGATGAAAAATTTAGGGTAGGTAAAATTTAGGACTCCCACAGTCGAGTAGGGCTCATGTCCACCAGAGTGATGAAAGAGCGCTCTGGTAGTAGGCGATATGACCTCGTAGTTAAAGCCTGAGCATGAGTCATAAAACCTAACCTAACCTATTTATTTTTACTAGACAAAAATTGAGGGAAAATTGCCGTCCCATTTCGCTTTAATATCCCATCCGAAGGAACAGACTTCAGATTTGTGTTCAGAGCGCAATACATTAAATTTGACACCAGCTTTCAGCACTGTTAGTATTTGGTAATCAAATCCATACGAGAAAGGAGCTTTCAACGTTAATGTACCCGTGTGGTATATACTTGACTACTACTGATCACCGACAATGACGTACGTTACTATAATATACACATATTAACTAAAGCGTACATGGGTCACTTCGATAATTAATGCCTTCTAACATGGAATCAAACATCCAGTGGTTCACGAATGAATTGATTTTTGCAGTAATTCATTCACTTATGCCACATGAATCGAATGAATATATTAATTCTTGCATCAATTCATTAATATTTTGATTTTGACGAAGTATAGAGGAAGTAATGTAAGCAATTAGATCATGTTGAGTTTTCACTAATCCATGTTTTTCATTTTTTTTTTTTTAATGTACCAGAAATAGATCTTTGTATTTGTATTTATTTAATAACTAACTATCTTGGTGCAACGGCCGGTTGTAGGACCCCGCCACTCTCCGGAGCAACCGTTTGGGTCCTCCAACATACTTTATTGGCGCTTCCTGAGAGAGCTCGACACCAGGGCCTCTACGTTTTATGGCTGCGTTGCGCCGGGGATGGTCGCAGGTGGGCCGTGATAGGGGATGAAATTGGGATAAAAAAAAACTGCTATTTTTTATTTTATAAAGAGAATGTCTCATAGCCCTCTTATAATAACAATAAATTTATTTCCGTTAAACCAATACGTGGTATTAGGATACGTCAAAAGAATTTATACATTAAGATAGATATATAACTACTTGAGTCTAACACACCTATGATAAGTAATAACAAAACTATTAAAAAAAGTAAAATGAAATTAATAAAAACTGAACAAATAAATACTTAAAAATATATGAGTATATAAAGAAATTAATACATAGATACATTTATAATAAGTAGACACATTTTTCAATTTAATAAAAATTAAGATAACTATTTTTCAAAAAAACTTCGGAAGTGTCTTCATCCCAACGATGTTTCGGGACGTTCTTACGTTCCTTCATCAGGTCCCAATGTTCGAGATATAGAAAAAAAAAACAAAAAAAAAACAATGTAACTATAACAATATATAAAAAAAAAAAATAATAAATATATATATATTAATCAATAATAAATGAATAAATAAAAAAGTCTAAATAAACAAATAAAAAATATATAAATGAATAAATAAAAAATAATAAATGAATAAATTCATTATAACTGCCTTTAGGTTAGGTTTTATGACTCATGCCCGGGCTTTAACTACGAGGTCATATCGCCTACTGCCAGAGCGCTCTTTCGTCACTCTGGTAGACAAGAGCACGACTCTACTATGGGAGTCCTAAATTTTGCCTACCTTAAATTTTTATTCAACTAGGGTAGGGGTCTTTAACGAGTACCTGACATCGTACAGGCTCGGGACCATCGCTTAACGTCCCATCCGAAGGACGGCGTGCTTAAGTGTATTTTGTCTCCCACATAAAATAAACTAAGGGCCTCGGTCGGGTTACGAACCCACGCTCTTGAGCTCAGAAGTCAAGCACGCATACCACTGAGCTACCGGCGCACCGGTATCCAAAACAGTCGATTGGTGTTAGAGAGAGCGTGGAAACTTAGTAGATTAAGGCTGGGGAAGTACATTGCCAGTGCTTCACTAAGGATTTTTTGTTTTATTGAAAGCGAATGAAAGAATGAAAATTTATATATATATTTTTTTATACGTTACATAACATTCTCAAAGATTTCTGGTCATTAAGTTCGAATCACCCCCTAAACGTGTTACGTAATTACTGGATGGGCCAATCAAAAGATATAAAAAAATCGATAGAATCCGTAACGATAAGATTGGATGGAACGTACACCGCCCCACGCAATTAATTTTTGTAAATTCAATTTTGGGAGTATAAAAAATATTTCGCCTACTACCAGAGCGCTCTTTCGTCAGTCTGGTGGATGATGAGCCCGACTCTACTGTGGGAGTCCTAAATTTTGCCTACCCTCAAGTTTATTCACCTATTGTAGGGATCTTTAACGAGTACCTGACATCTTACAGGCTCGGGACCATCGCTTGGCGTCCCATCCGAAGGACGGCGTCCTTAAGTTTTTTTTTACTTCCCAGATAAGTAAGTAAGCACGCATACCGCTGAGCTACCGGGGTCCTCAAAAAATATATATGTAAGAGATACTTGAAGTAACATGGCTGCTCATTACGTACAGAATATATTTAAAAGTCTAACCGTGAAAATCTGCTGAGTAGGATTGGACTTGCAAAGGGTGGGCAAAAGTACAGAGTATGTAAAATAACGGAAGGAGCTAAATGAAGAAGGAAGTGGGAGCTCCTTGGGTGGAAACCACATCCTGGGAAATGGGAAATGTGCGCTGGGGGGGTTTCAGACTGTGGTGGGGTAAACAGGGGAAATCTGAGGGAGTCTCATCTGGCCCGACGGGGAAATTAGACCTAGTCTAGATGGGTTAGAGAACTTTAATAGACCTGTCTGTGACACTTCAAAACCCCCTAAACCTAGTGTTTCAAATGTTCATACCTAGTTAGCTATGATATTATAGAATTGTGCTATTATTGACCACACGTTGGTCCAAGATCAGAGATAGCGTGCTTGCTTACTGAGCTCAAGATCGAGGGTTCAAGTCCAGGCATGGGTCATAATAACTATCTAACCAACATTGGTCCAACACTTGGGTCATGACTATTTCTTCAATGTGGCGTTGTTCGAGTTGGAATTATCTGAGACTGTCGATTTTTTGAAACGAGCTAACTTAAATCTGATTGGATTTTGGCCGAAATTAGAGATCGGGGATCATATTAAGTCATTAAGTCTTAATCGAAACTTTTTTCAGGTAATACTTGTAGAGAAATTCATATTTTATTTGAGGTACGATTTTTCGCAGGGCGTACGGTTTTTGAGGAAAACCGTTCTGAAATGTAGTTTTGAAACAATTATTTTTTAACGTTTCCTTGATCACCCCGAAACGGTTACTTAGTTATTATGCCCGGGCTCTAACTACAAGGTCATATCGCCTCCTACCAGAGTGCTCTTTCGTCACTCTGGTGGACATGAGCCCGACTCTACTATTATGCCCGACCCAGGCCGTTTATTTTGTCTGGGAGCTATAAACAATTTAAGCACGTTGTCCTTCGGATGGGACGTTAAGCGATGGTCCTGAGCCTGTAATACACCTTTGGTGAAGAAAAATATAGGTTAGGCAACATTTAGGACTCTCACAGTAGAATCGGGTTCATATCCACGAGAGTGCCGAAAGAGCACTCTGGTAGTAGGCGATATGACCTCTTAGTTGAGGCCCGGGTGTCAGTCACAATAACTAACTAACTATAATTTATGGATGCTAAGACCAAAAAGTACACATGACTTGGCTGCTGGTGGTGTGTTTGTGCGATGTTGTTCTGAGTGAATTTGTTGGAACAATACACTGTGAGAGAGCTAATAGCTAGTAGCTAGAAGATGGCGGCTGGCTACTTTACGAGGAGTTACCGGCCCTATCTTAGTATTTGCTTCTTTATTTAACCTGACCTTTTCTTCCTTTATCTTGGATAAATAAACCCTGGAAAATCACCCTTCCGACCAACACACTCTTTATTTTACTCACTCCTTTTTTCATACAATTTAATTTTTATAAAGAAAAACAGAATTTAAATATAAAATTTCATGTCGATACTTTCATTATATCGGCAGTTGTGGGAGTTTTTGAGAGACATGAGCTAGACTCTACAATGGGAGGCTTAAATTTTATTAACCATACATTTTTTTATTCACCAAGGGATCTTTAACTAGTTTCCTGACATAGTGCATGCTCGTCTTTTTTTACCATCCAGATAAGAAACCTAAGGGCTTCAGCTGGGTTTGAACCCGCGATTTTGAAAGCTCAATAGGCTGACAGTGACCAATCACTTAACGTATTGCTCCTTACTTGGGTTACAGATTGGGCTGAAGATGAGCTTAGACTGGAAGCGTTCCCATAAATAGTCATTTATTAAAATTTGGAAGACAGAATGCCTGCATTCATCCTCTTTACCTAAGTCTTCCTCTGCTTCCATCTTCTGCTTATATATTATTCATGAAATAAATATTTAGACACAATATTTTACTGTACCATTCTTGTTTTGTTTATTTTATTTATTTATTTTTATTTTTCAGGTAAGGTTTCAATGTACTTGATACACATCACGTCTTATGTAAGTAGCCAACAATAAATATTAATAATAAAACATATAACTTGTTTAACATTTATGCTTAGTTAGTCTACAAGGTCATATCGCCTACTACCAGAGCGCTCTTTCATCATTCTGGTGGACATGAGCCTGTCTCTACTGTGGTAATCCTAAATTTTGCCTATCCTTAATTTTTATTCACCTAGGGATAGGGGTCTTTATCGAGTACCTGACATCGTACAGGCTCAAAATCATTAATGGCCCATCCGAAGGACAGCGTGCTCAAGATTTTTCACCTCTGACATGAAATACCTAAGGGCTTTGGCCGAGTTTTGAACACGCGATCTGCAGCTCAGTAAGCAAGCACGCATACCACTGTGCTTCCGGCGCCCTCTTGAATTGTAGTAATACGTAAATTGAATGTGATGTTCCAAATTTATTAATATAAAGCTGAAAGTCTTCAATATATCGACTTCTGTAACAAACAAACAATATATATATATCGATATAACATCGATCTTTTTCACGAAATTTCTTCCTGTTGTTGGTGAGTGTTGACGCAGTTCTGTGGTTATCAGTAAAGTTGATCATCAAATTAAGCAATAAACACTAAAAGACTAAGATAAACAAAAACTTGGTCAAATTTTGTTACGTAGTGTAATTGCCCTAGTTGTGGTATGTGGTTAGAGTGATACCTCTTAACTAAAGTCAGGGCCGACCCTACCATAGGGCGAACGGAGCGGCCGCTTCAGGCGCCAAGTCCCAGGGGTTGCCTCAGTGGTAAAGAAAAAATATTTTTTTCGCTTTTCGATATTTTGATTGCGAGGGTGTGCCTAGTATGGTATGTGAATGACCTTCTCTGTTGTTTTATTAGTTAGTAAAATAATACAAATGAATGATATCTTTATAAAAGTAATTTTTGTGATAAATAAATGTACCTTAATTCCTACATATTTTGTTTGTCATTCTACATCAACTGTTCCTATAGGTACTGTGAAGAGTACAGTGCCAACGAACATGACTGTTTTCAATCGACAAATTAGACAGAGATTTAAGATGTTGAGATCTTCCAAGTTCCATGCTTGCACGCACAACTGGTATATATTAGGGGCAAGCAAGTGAGGCGCCATATTGGATCTCGCTCCATCCTAAAACTTGCCCTGACTACAATCCACTACATCCCCATACCAACCAAGAAATACAACCCTTATTTCTATATGTAATTATAATTTCAAGAGTATTTATTTCAATATTTATTTAAGGGAGGATCTTAGATTGATCCTTCAGTAAATGAAATACTTAGAAAGAGGCTTAGTTTCGTTAAGCCATCACTTGACTTACTTCGAACTTCTCACTTCGTTGAATATTGTACGAAACCTCTCCAAAGTTTTCTAATTGATCTTCTGGTTCGTGAACAACGCGAAATAGAATTACAAGTAATGGGTCAGTCAGGATCTACAGTGAGTGGAAGAAGTTCCAAAACTACATCCCATGCCGATCTATCATTCATGTACTTTGTTTGCTGAGAGATTTGTACGGGGGCTCCCCTCTTTCCGTTTTTTATCCCACTTTAAAGAGAACAACTTTGAATATCCGTCAATAAAATTTCA
The DNA here is from genome assembly GCA_963662175.1 of Aradus depressus. NCBI lineage: Eukaryota > Metazoa > Arthropoda > Insecta > Hemiptera > Aradidae > Aradus > Aradus depressus. Next base: position 28,696,746 of record OY759225.1, on the reverse strand, counting down.
CTTCGAAACTGTCTTGAAAAAAAAAAAAAAAAAAAAAAAAAAAAGTTATTTGGTTCAACGCAAAAAGTGCTATTCACAATAAAAAGTGTCTTTAAAAAAATATATATATTTTATAAATTCATTGGTTATTGCAGAAAAATAAAAAAAAAAAAGGTCCAGGGTGAATCACCGGCTGTGTATTTCCCCAGCACGAATCATAAAATATTTTTTATTATTTACTCTCATTACTTTCAAATACCCAGTCATGCCTATGAAGTGAGGGGGAGGGAGAGAAAGAACTGTAAACTTGGTTGGTATAAGAAAGTCCTGTAATGGCCACATCGCATATATTATATATCGCATATATTTTATTTATTTTTTGCTTACAAATATACATTTTTTTTTTTTACCGATTACATAACTTCCTCTATACTTCAAATAGCCGGGGAAGTAAGCAATGTATCAAATTAATAGAGTCGACAGTATCTTTTCAATGTAGAAGGAAATCGAGGTTCTGTCGTGTAAAAGAAAATTCAAAATTTGGCCAACGTTTCGAAAACTATTTATTTTCTTCTTCAGGGCCTACAGAATTTAAACAAACAAATTAGACATCATGGACAATGATATCAACAAATACTTTATAATAATTTGGGAAATAGATGGAAACAAATTTTTTAAATATAAATGAAAGAGAGAAAAATAATAATAATACACCGAGGGTCACGTAGGTAAACTCAGGTAGCCCTCGACAGTTACATATATGACACCACAGCACTATACTGGACACAAACACACACATCCACTCAAGTCATTATAAAGTTATTTTTATTTATTAGTTATTTAGAGATATATATATAGTTTTATATAGATTATTTTATTACTACTTTCAAAATTTGTATTTATTTTTAGTATTTATTTATTATTATTATTTTTCTCTCTTTCATTTGTTAAAAAAAAATTGTTTCCATCTCTTTTTCAAATTATTATAAGGTATCTGTTTACAGGGGTGTAGCCAGCGGGGGCACGTGCCCTCCCCCCCCCCCCCCCCCCCCCCTGGCCAGAGCAAAAAACCAAGATTACGAAAATTGTGCTTTACTTAAATGTACATGGTTAAAACATGTCTTTATTATTGAAAACAAGTAAATTTATTTAAATATACATGAATTCGATCATTTCATTTCCTCGTTCAAAATCTTCATTTATGTTATACTTTATACTCTTAAAGCTGATTTTACATGCGCAGTAAAAATGCAAAGTGGAGCAGCAGCAAATGCACGCTATTGGATGGGAGTAATTTAATTCTAGAAGCAAAGAAACCACAGCGTACATTTGCTGCTTCTGAGCTTTGCATTTTTGCTGCTTATGTAAAGTCAACTCAAGTATTACAGTCAGTGGTTACCTCAGGGGGAGCTTCTAGAGGTCCGAGTCTCCCAAATTAATAACAAAAAGTCTGCAGAGCTAACCACGGAAACTCTATCCCCCCCCTTGCTAAAAATCCTGACTACGCCCCTGTCTGTTTATATCATTGTCCATAATGTCTAATTTGTTTGTTTATATTCTGTAGGCCCTGAAGAAGAAAATAAATAGTTTTCGAAACGTTGGCCAAATTTTGCATTTTCTTTTACACGACAGAACTACAATAAGAAATGTATATTTGTAAGTAAAAAATAAATAAAATATATGCAATGCGGCCATTACAGGACTTTCTTATACCAACCAAGCTTACAGTTCTCTCTCTCTCTCCTTCCAAGACATATTCTAAATAATAATAATAATAATAATATTATTATTATTATTATTATTATTACTTAAAATATGTCTTCCTCCATCTCTTTAGAGATTTATTAGTTTATTCATTAATTAGGACAGGGTACTGTATAAAGATGCTGTAGGATAATCGGAGGATTTTACAGGAGAAGGAATATCTCCTTCTTTTAATTTATAAAGAAAGAGATGGTTTGTTAAGTAAATAATGTCAAATAATCCAGACATTCTGGAGGCAGATGGATTTGTCTCTAAAATCCTCCTGATTGCTTCAAGTTTCCTGAAGTAATAAAAATCTCGGATGTCTCAGTTAACGTGGAAAATGAGAAAAAAGTTAGTAAGAAAAAGCTTTCTCAATTAATTAATGGTTAGGTCAAGGAGGCTTAAACCTTTTTTATGTAAATAAAAAAATTGGTTATTTAATCGTTTTTTTATTATTTTCATTTAAACTCAGTTGCTCCATAATGTAGTGGATCTCATGGAGGCCACAATGTATTTCAGATTTTAATCTAATTGGTTATTAACAGTGTGACTCACATCCAGTCTTAAGGTTGTCCTGAGGAGCCGGGACTGGTCAAAAGACCTCAAAACAATTGGGGACAACCATTTAATTGGACGTGCAGACGCTTTTTATTTTTTATTTTACAAATAGATATTTACAACAGTATAAATAATAAATGGAACAAGCAAATGTGCTAAGAGAGAGATAATGGCAATGGAGGAAAAAAATCACTCAGTGCTGACACTCCCTAGTCACTGAGTTACACTCATTTGTAACTAATCACTGTCACTGCTGCTGCTAAGGTCTCTAGGCCATTGACGCTTAAACCGTCGATGGGGAAGTATGACAGAATGGAGGGCACGGACTAGAGGATTATTGTGGGAACTAAGAGCGGAAAATAATTTTTTATACTTGGATTTAGCAACTTCGGTGACAAAAGGTACGTTAAGGTCAGTGTGAAGAGTTTTGTTGGAGACATAGTAAGGAGCATTGGCTATTGTACGAAGGATTTTGGATGCGGTGGAGATTGGAAGCCTTAGCAGTACCCCAGAGTTTAAGTCCGTAAGTCCACATAGGTTTGAGTACTGTGTTGTATATAAGTCGTTTTGTTTTCAAAGTTAATTTGGATCTTTTGTCTAGTAGTCTAATGCCGCGTTTACACTATGTTGCAAAACATGTATATAGCCGAGCTATGTAGCTATGCTACAAGTTTTTGAAAACGCCACCCGAAAACAGCTATATAGTCGGGCTCTATAGTTCAATTCAAGAGCTATATAGCTGGAAGTGAGTTTCCCGTCGGTTGTCGGTAAGACCAAAGGGAACTATGCAGCTGAGCTATATAGCCGGGCTGGTTGTTGTACTACAGCTATATAGCTGTCGCCCGTAGACGCTCGTCAGTTGTGTGCTTGCCATCTCGAACTAAACTGGTTGATCTCATCAAGTACATACTCATACAGCTGCTGCAGCTACACAACGAAACGTTTTTAGTGATAGCTATATAGCTCTGCTTTATAGCTGTTTTGCTACATAGTGTAAACCTGCCTTTATAGTAACAGTTTATATCGTCTGTTCATTTCTTGTCTTTTCAGTCTCATGTGAGGATTCTAAGTTATTCGTTTCTCGAGCATGAGGCCTAGATAGTGATTATTCGGAACCTCCCACTATGCTCATTTGAAACACATACAAATATGTTGCTACAATTTTTGGCTTGGGTTCTACAGGTTGCCTACAAACAGACAGACATACGACTGAAAACATAAGGATACAATAATGTGCAACACAGCCTTTAGTTCCAGGAAGGCTCTAATCGTAGTCAGATCCTCCTGGAAGGGAGGCGATGTTTTATAACATGTTTTACAGACTGGAAACATGTTTAATTTCATTCTGTTATCTTTACTGACACTTGATGGATATCATGTAGCTTGTTATACAACATGCTCCATGTAGAATTTTTTTTTTCCTTGCCTGTAAAAAATAATGCATTAGAGACCCGGCTTTTGTTGTATAAACAAAAGTTTGAAAATATAAGTTAGTTAAAAACTTATTTAAAAAAAAATTCGTAGGTGAATCACCGACAATTTACTTCCCCAGAACGAATTAATCAATTAACTTTTCGCTTCCTCATCCAAAACCAGTCGACCGTTTGTGCTAATATCCAAAAGTTCACTTACATAGGGGCTCCTAAATCCTAATACTAAATTTTGTATCGATGAATTCATTACATCGGCAGTTATTAGGGTTTTTGAATTGAACGCCCCTTTTCGTCAGCCGATATCGCTGTAATTTTGACAGGTTATGTCCTCATTGGGTTTTGACTCTCCTTTGTACGATTTGGTTACAAATTGATAGGTGTTGTCGTTAGAAGTTTCTGGATTCACATATAAAATTTCGTGTCGATACATTCATTCTATTGGGAGTTATCGTGTTCAGTCATACAGACAGACAGCTTTTTTTTTTTTCGTATCTGGAATCTAGAAGTTGGAAAACATGAATTCTGTTGAAAACTCCGCATCGAATTTTCGACCGATTACATAACTTCCCCCATACTTGGTACAGCTAAAGTTTTGAAACGTTCTCTCTAAACCGTTGATCTCTTAATTAATGGACCCTTCCTTCTGTTTTTGCTCTTTGAGGTACCTTCGACCTCTGAATTTGAGGCTACATCCTGACTTCCACGTAAGTTTTCGCTCTCCCTCTAAAATTTGGATCTCTTTACTTGGTGGTCTCTTCTATTTTAGCTCTTTTGAGTACTGAAACTAAGGGTCTACTAGATAAAGTGATCATAAGTTTGGAGGGAGAGCAGAAATTTACGCATGAGTTTGCATAAAGCGTCGAATTTAGAGATCGAAGGACTCTCAAAAGAGCAAAAACAGAAGGTATAAATCTACCAAATAAAGAGATCTAAGGTTTAGAAAGAACGGTTCCAGACCAGCCCTCGGGTTCATTCATTGTTCCTGACCTGGGACCCGGGGTCATGGTTCAAGAGTCGCACTCGGGTTTTTGGTAGTCTAAATTTAAGAGGTCGCAGGATTCTCAAAAACAGAAGTTAAGAATCCACCAAATAAAAAAATTAAAGGTTTCGAGAGAGCGAGCGCTCAAAAACTTGCGCATTTTTTAACTTTTTTTGAAGCTTGTGAAAATGTGGAACCCGAGACTGGGTCTGGAACCGTGAATTAATAGGCGGCCGACCTGTAATAATTTTTAATAATAAATTTTAGTAAAATTTTTGCAATAGTAGAAGTACAGGAACAGGACTCATTGCAGTTGGGGCCGATATGTGGACGACGTATCAAAATTGTAGCCAATCTCTTTGATGTTTGTTCTTACAACCGGCAGACTATGGATAGCTCCCAACGCCAATTGTCCGTCTAAACATTGAACAAATGGTCTTGGTCCAATGTGTGAAAGCCGACATTAGACTGAGGGTTAAAACTCAGTGAAAACACGACAACATGTCTTAAGCAAGAAGTCTCTCTGGAAGGATGTCATTATATAAGTGACACATACTGTGTCTGTGTTTACCCTACTCTGTGTAGGTCTGTTTCATACTGTGTATATGTTCCTCCCCTGACATCCTGTTTCCTGTTCTCAGTTGAGCTGCCTTAATACAATTACAACTGACATGTGGAAAACCTCCCACTATTGAACCCTCCCGCCTTCTGGAAAACAAAGGACATACATTAGACACTTTATCACATTAAACAGGAAATACACACAAATACTAGTCTATGTTGGTGTTAACGTGAAATGGGACGACAGTCAGAAAATTTCTCATAATCATAAAATGTATTTCCTGGCTACCCAGATTTATTGTTTTTAATTCTGAAAAATGCATTGGATCAAGAATTAATTTTTGGAGTGTGGATAGCTGCCGATTGAATGTACCGACAACAAAATTTGTATGTGTGACCAATAGCCACCACGCTTAAAAATGTTAAGCAGAATCGGCAGAAGGGGAGGGGGGGGGGATCAGAGGGGGGCTCAGAGGGGGGCTCAACTCAAAAACCCCTCTAACTATCGATTTAATGAATATATCGACATTAAATTTCATATTAAAAGTCAAAACCCAATGAGTACATAACCTGTGTCAAATTTGAGCGATATCGGCTCAATGGAAAGAAGGGTTCAGGGGAGGGGGCTCAAATCAAAAACCCTAATAACTAATTTGATCTGGGGAAGTTGTATTTTGCTGGTGATTTTTTTTAAATTTCAGACAGAACAATATAACCGAGATGAGCCCACCGTACGGGTCATGATTTAATTTTCACGACGCTTGTTGTTCCTATAACAGAATAACTATTCCCGTATTCATACGAAGGAGGAAGGTAGGTACTTTTGAATAAAATGCTATTATGCATTAAGTAAACTGTTCCCTTTTTTTTGATGTTCTTCTTGTAAATATATATTTTTTTTTTACCTTTTCAACAACCCTTCTTAGCTCTTTGAAAAGGTGCCTGTACCTGAAAAGAGCTTCAGACGTCAAAATTATTAATGAAGCAGGCTGACAAGGCAGGGAAGAACAAGATTGCAGGGGGAGAGAGGGATGGAAAAGAGGGGGGTTGAAAAAGTTATTTAGGAAAAGCGGGGTAATGACCTAAAGACAAAGGAAACTTCTCATGAAAAATGCACCCCCGAGCCCCGAATTAGAATGAAACACAGATTACGCTTTATTCTGTCTGCTCTGGATAAATAGCGTTTCAGCTCCAGCGGAAATTTGCATTTCAATGATACACTGCATAGATTAGCTCAGTTCGCTTATTAAATAAAACAGAAAAGTTTTGCTTAAGGTGATGAGAAATTTAGTCGCCACCTGTTCTGGTTTTTTTGTTTTTTTTTTATGGATGGAAAAGAGAAGAAAGTACGTTGGTGCAAGGAATAACGCAAAGGTTTCTTACAGAGCAGAAGTGAAGATTACTGTAGTATAGAGCCGCTGAATCAGCTGACATGCTGGAAGGGTAGGGAGGGAGTGAACATCTTGGCAACGCTGCATCAGTATCACTAGTAGTACTCATGCCCGGGCTTTAACTATGAGGTCATATCGCCTACTACCAGAGGTCTCTTTCGTCGCTCTGGTGGGTATGAGCCTGACTCATCAGTGAATCACTACATCCCATGGTGACTTACTTAGGAGGCGCCGGTAGTAGGGGGAGCGTCCTAGCCTACTGAGCGGCTTCGATAAGGCCGATGCTTTTAAGTTTTTTTTCTAGAAGGTGAAAAAATCTTGAGCACGCCCTCCTTCGGAGTGGAAGTTTAACAATGGTCTCGAGCCTGTACGATGCCAGATACTTTTTAAATACCTTAGGTGAATAATCCTAGGTAGGCAAAATTTAGGACTGATGAGTCAGGCTCATACCCACCAGAGCGACGAAAGAGACCTCTGGTAGTAGGCGATATGACCTCATAGTTAAATCCCGGGCATGAGTCACAATAACTAATTAATCGGTGACTTACTTAGGGATTGAATTATTGTACTAAATTTCTTGTCGACACATTCATTCTAACGGGAGTTATTGTGTTCGCAGACAGGAGTCAAAGGGCCGGAAAACTTGAAATTTTGTTGAAAATTCAACATCGACTTTTTGACCGATTCATAACTGTTGATTAATTTGAGCTGGGAATGTACCTTGTCTATGATTCACCGACCACATTTTCCAAATGACCAGAATCCACTCTCATCAAATACAGGCCACGGCCACATCCCAGACCAGCTTCCTCGTATAGATTTTCTCTATAGAAATGTTATTTTAATTTTTTTAACGACTTCCTCTCATTTATATGTAGAAAATGTTCAGAATATAAGAGATGAATTTTTATTTTTAAAAGTCAAGTTAAAATATATTTCTTTATTAGTAGCGTTTCCATTAATTTTCAATGATTTTGAGGGCGATTTTCTTATACACTCTAAATAGTATTAAATGAATTTGGAAGGAGGGGGCAGTGTGATCTGTATAAAAGTGGTTAGTGTAAGAAAGTGTTATTACTTCACTTATTTTAGGTTAGATTAGGTTTTATGACTCATGCCCGGGCTTTAACAACGAGGTCATATCGCCTACTACCAAAGCGCTCTTTCGTCACTCTGGTGGACATGAGCCCGACTCTACTGTGGGAGTCCTAAATTTTGCCTACCCTAAATTTTTATTCACCTAGGACAGGGGTCTTTAACGAGTACCTGACATCGTACAGGCTCGGGACCATCGCTTAACGTCCCATCCGAAGGACGGCATGCTTAAGTTTATTTTACCTCCCAGATAAAATAAACTAAGGGCCTCGGTCGGGCTACGAACCCACGTTCTTTAGCTCAGAAGTCAAGCACGCATACCACTGAGCTACCGGCGTCCTCACTTATTTTATATTGCAATTGTAAGATCTAGTAACTGTTGATGGGCTTTAACTACGAGCCAGAGCGCTCTTTCGTCACTCTGGTGGACATGAGTCCGACTCTACTGTGGGAGTCCTAAATTTTGACTACAACGTCACGTATATACATACATATAAATAAATAAAAGTACCTTTGCGCATCTACTTCACTCTATTTTCACTCCTACATCTCCTCTACATCTTCTCTCACTCAAACTGGTTTACTTCACTTTAACCCTAAAAACAACTCTCTCTCTCTAGAATGACCACTTCCACAACACAACTTAGACGGTTTCTCACTATTTAAAACAGCTGATCGTCGTCTTTTGTTCATCATTCATTGTTTGTTCACCATTCGTTTTAAAACAAAATGCTACTAGTCCATTTTTGTATATTTATTCACTATTTAAGTTACTTCACACCTAACAGCTGTTTTTATACTAATAATAATAATTGATTTTTTAATATATTAATAATTTTAATGTGTGTAAATTTTTTTACATCACAGTTCATAGTTAGCAATTACATTACTGCTGGATTTTATTTATTTAAGTGACGTAGTATTTGTTGAGTAATTAGTTGTATCAACAGGTTAAATTTGTAGGGAGCCCCCCCTCCCCCCTCTGGATTCAAGGGAAAGTTAGGGATAGGGAAGACTTGTCTGGAGAAAAGTAACCCAGGGGAACACAACTAGCCAATTAGGAGGATTGGGGACTTGGAGGAACATCTGGGAGCAGGGCATAAGAGCAACTTTGGAGATCGAACATTGGCAACTTCCTAATTCGGACGAGGAGGGGTTGTGGTGGGGGTTGGAGAGGGGGGGGGGGGGGGGTACGAAGAGATCGGAGGAGATACCTGGATGACAAATCGGCTGAACTCCCTGACCTGGGGCGGGAGGGGAGGGCTTCATTTGCGAGATACATGCCGAAAACCGTCCTAAACATTTCAAATTCAAAGCCATTTTAAAAATATTTTCTTCATTGACGTGAAAACGGTTAAATTAGTTAGTTAGTTAAACGGTTAGTCCTATCGAAAATTCGCTTCCTTTCGAACATGTTCTCTATTAAATTTTCAACTAACGAAATGCAGTAGAATATGCGTTACCATCAATACAAACAAAAATATAGCGCCTCAAAAAAAAAACAATATATTTCCTTAAGAAATATAAATACTACAGTAGAACCTCTTTAAGTCGAACCTCGATAAGTCGAAAACCTACCAAACTCGAAAAAAAGTTTTGTTCCTTTCCCTTCAAGCCCCAAAACCTCCATTACTCGAAATCTCAACCCTCTATTAGTCGAAATAATCAGTGAGTCCCTACAAGCCATTTTGGTACATATTTTCCCTTTATAACTCGAAAAAATAAATTGGGTCTCTGTATCTCGAACATAGCAATGTTTTATTTTACAACCATTACAACTCGATTATTTGAAACTTATTACCTCTATAGCTCGAAAAAAAATAAGTTACTAACTTTAAGAATTTGCCGACAATGTACACCATTGTTTCTTAGAAAACAATTTAGGAGTATACAATAAATAGGATTACCAATTATCTAAAGCAAAAAAAAATTACTGACTTTTTTTAATACCTACATATACTAAGTATTATTTATTTTAAGGATGTTTTGAAATAATGTTGATTTATAATAAATATAAATATGTTTGTTACCTCTGTAACTTGAATTTTTATTTATTTCACCTCTCTAACTCAAAATTAGTTAGAATGAATCTTAACCTCTACAAGTCGAATCAAAATCCGTCTAAGTCGAAAACTCTATAACTCGAATTTTTTGGCGTCTCCCTTGATGTTCGACTTATAGAGATTCTACTGTATATAGTATTTATAATAAATATTTAGTATTTAATATTTCTTGTGGAATAGACAATATTTGAATAAGTGATTTTGTTTTATTTATTTAGTTATATCCATCTTCCATACATTACCTTTGGCCCACAATAAATATTTGATCTCAAATATTTTCTGTTTTATAACCCGCATCGGTAGTTCAGAGGTAGCGTGCTTGCCTACTGAACTCAAAATCGCGGGTTCGAAAAAACCTTGAGTACGCTCGGGACCAAAGTGCGGCGTGTTCAAGGTTTTACAGCTCGCAGATAAAAAATTATGGGCTTCGGATACTAACCATGATAAGATATTATGTTTGTTACTATGCGTTACAATGTAATATATATTTTATAATATATATAATTAATATTAATAAGTAATATTTAAATTACTGGATCTGTCTATGTTAACATTAATAATAATAGTAATACATTTATTTCCGTTTGACCAATACATGGTAATAGGATATGTCAATAGAATTTATACATTAAGATAGCTTATAAATTAGATTTATAACTACTTGAGTCTAACACACATAATAACACACTATTAAAAATGTAAAATGAAGTCAACAAAAACTGAACAAATAAATACTTAAAAATATATGAGTATATAAAGAAATTAATACATAGATACATTTATAATAAGTAGACACATTTTTCAATTTAATAAAAATTAAGATAACTATTTTTCAAAAAAACTCTTCGGAAGTGTCTTTATCCCAACGATGTTTCGGGACGTTCTTACGTCCCATCATCAGGTCCCAATGTGCGAGATATAGAAAAGAAAAAAAACAATGAAAAATAATATTCAATTATAATTGATTAATATATATATAGATTAATCAATTATAATTGAATATATAAAAAAGTCTAAATAAATGAAAATTATGAATGAATAAATAAAACAATAAGGTACATTGGACTGACCTTTAAGGTGTGGAGGAACTCTGCCCAAAATATAAAAATGAAAGCTTTGTATCAAATAATGTTTTTTGACACGCTTTTTTTTTTTTTTTTTTTTTTTTTTTATTGTGGTTATTTTATTCTTTTTGAACAGTGATAATAAAATTCCGTTTCCGTGTAAACGGTTTCCTCTGACATAAACATTTTTAGTTGAAATTAAAATTTTTTTATTGTATCTATTGACTTCAAGAAGTGGGCAAGGGCATTGAATAAATTAATTTATTTATGAGTTATATTTTTTTTAAAAAGAGAAGAGCAATGTTTAGTTATTCGAAAGTCTTCTTTCTTCCTGGTATCGTAATCGTGACTAGTATTGTTGAGGGGGAAAATATTTTTATTTTTCCTAATAACCATTAATGTTTCAAATATAAACAGCGATGGCGAAGGCAGGATTTTAAGTTGTTTAAATATTTCTCTGTAGCTTGTCCTATGAGTAATACTGTTTATACTTCTTAATGCTTTACGAGGCAGGAAGTGGCTTCTAATAGGATAGTGGATAGGACAGGATATTAACAGGTGGTATACGTCATCCAATTCGTTTTTGTTAGACTGTCAATATAGAATTGTTTATATACAATTAAATAAATAAAACATAATTACCTTTTTCAAATATTGTCTATTCCATAAGACATTTCAACATATAATACCGGTTTCGGGATCACCATCGTCGGACATTCAACGATTTTTTTTTTTTTTTGATATCATGGTCGGAAAACATGAAATTACATGAAAACTCAAAACTTTCTTTTCTTCCCCTAATCCCTCTTTCTCTTTGTGCGATTTGGCTGAAAATCAATAGGTGTTGTCCTCATGTAGTTTTTGGATTCAGATATAAAATGTTATATCAATACATTCATTCTAGCGGGAGTTACCGGTTCATAGAAACACACAAACACAGAGATGACATTTTTACCTCTCCATCCATTCGATGTATTGAGCAAGTTATGTAATTGCTGAGTTTTCAACGAAATTTGTTGTTTTCCGATCTCCCTGATTCCAAAAGTGAAAAAAAAAAAAAAGATTTCTGGCTATGTCTGTCTGTGTACCGACTAAGTTACCGACGACATTTTTTTAACTTCGCAGCATATAGGGAAGTTATTGTAATGAGTCTGAAAATAGAAATCAACATTTTTATGTTTCAAGGTCATTACAGTATTTCTACACTACTTTTGGAAAGAAGTCTGTGTGTCTACGTACATGCGTGGTCAATTTTTCCTGCACGATATCTCGCGAATGAAATTCCATATCGACTCCTTTTTGGTGCCAATCGAAGCGTATCAACGTAAATATGATCTGGAAGAAATTTTATCAAATTCGGTCCTCCCATTTTTTTTATTTGAACAAAAAGATTGCTAAAAAAGTGGATTTTAGAAATTCTTGACAAATATTCATCCGATCTAATTTGTTCTGGTGGCAATGTAGTATCCTTTATAGCCAGATTGAAAAATAGGCTATATGGCGTCTGAAAATTTTGAACGGGAGGGGGGTTGTGGGGGGGCTAAGCATAACAATTGTTCTAGCTCATTAACGGATGGTCCGATCGTCATGAAATTTCACATGTAGTATTCTTAAGAGTCAGGATTTAGAAGCCACTTTTAAGGGTCAGTTATTGAATATTAGCGCAAACGGTCAACTGGCGTTGGAAGGTGAGCAAAAAGTTAATTGATTAATACATTCTGGGGAAGTACATTGCCGGTGATTCACCGTCGACTTTTTTAATCTGGAAAACAATACATATTGATTGTCTAAACAAACGTCATAATGAATTCATTTGAAAAAAGCTTTTCAACATGAATGTTGGATACTGATGCCAGAGTTCTGTTAGTTGGTTTTAAAACAGAGTGAACCGAACTGTGAAATCTGTTGTTTGTTCTCGTTCTGTTTGAACTGAAACTTTCTTAATAATAAATGTATTTATTGTCCTAGTATAAGGGAAGTTATATAATCGATCAGAAATTCTATGTTGAATTTTCATTGGATTTTTATGTTTTTTGACTACTTGATTTTAAAAAGAAAACAAACAGGTTCTCGGATGTGGGCCGTGTATTATGATGACTCTACAAAGATGGCAATTCTAAATAATGGTACGTGTCCATCTGAGAGAAAAGTCTCGAGAGAAGTGTCCGACACAAGTTTCAGGGCCGTGTCCACTGGCGACACTCGCGCTCGCGAGACCTCTCCGACAGAAGTGTCAGACACAAGTCTCAGGGCCGTGTCCACTGGCGACACTCGCGCTCGCGAGACTTCTCTCCGAGAGAAATGTCAGACACAAGTCTCAGGGCCGTGTCCACTGGCGACACTCGCCCTCGCGAGACCTCTCCGACAGAAGTGTCAGACACAAGTCTCAGGGCCGTGTCCACTGGAGACACTCGCGCTCGCGAGACTTCTCTCCGACAGAAGTGTCAGACACAAGTCTCAGGGCCGTGTCCACTGGCGACACTCGCGCTCGCGAGACTTCTCTCCGACAGAAGTGTCAGACACAAGTCTCAGGGCCGTGTCCACTGGCGACACTCGCGCTCGCGAGACTTCTCTCCGAGAGAAGTGTCAGACACAAGTCTCAGAGCCGTGTCCACTGGCGAAACTCGCGCTCGCGAGACTTCTCTCCGACAGAAGTGTCAGACACAAGTCTCAGGGCCGTGTCTACTGGCGACACTCGCGCTCGCGAGACTTCTCTCCGAGAGAAGTGTCAGACACAAGTCTCAGAGCCGTGTCCACTGGCGACACTCGCGCTCGCGAGACTTCTCTCCGACAGAAGTGTCAGACACAAGTCTCAGGGCCGTGTCCACTGGCGACACTCGCGCTCGCGAGACTTCTCTCCGACAGAAGTGTCAGACACAAGTCTCAGGGCCGTGTCCACTGGCGACACTCGCGCTCGAGAGACTTCTCTCCGAGAGAAGTGTCCGAAACAAGTCTCAGGGCCGTGTCCACTGGCGACACTCGCTCTCGACACTTCTCTTGAGTACCAATATTTTTCTGTTCTGCGCATGCATATTTATTTGTTTTCAGGAGATTCCTACTCTAGCCTGCAATACCTTTTCCGTATTCCACCTTGCACTATTGGAAGAATAATTCCTGAAGTATGTAAAGCCATATATGACAATTTACGAGAAGAATATTTGAAGGTGAGCAAAAAATAAATGTAAAATAAAAATTACTTTTATTATGCAAAAAGAATAATAAAAAAAAGTGCACAAAATAATGTATTTCAAGAAATAGTATTTACAGCTTTGAACTATAAAAGATACAAATAAAAAATCAGGAACATGATTTTATTATAAACTAGAAAACTAACTATACATTTTATCATATCATTTTCGTCTTTTTGAAACTGTGAAACAATAAATTTGAAAACATGAAATAAATAAATAAAAATCAAAATGAAAATTAAATAATCTTTCATCTCTATAGATATCTAAATGTATATTAATAAAATTATGAAATATCATTACATTTATAACTATAACAGTAGAACTTCCTTTTCTTCATATTCACTTATTAATTTAAATACATCCTCGTCAGACCACTCGCGTTTTGTAATAAAAACTTTATCCGTCATTGTTCGCTAAACTAAACAACTAATTAACGGAGGCAGTGTCGGAGACTCGCTGGACTCTTCAAGCGCTGTCGGGAGACTGGAGACTGTGTCTCGAGAGAAGGAAGTAGGCGTGTCCACCTGAGACTTGCCGCTCTCCGACAGTCTCTCCGACACACTCTCGCGCGTGTGTCTGACAAATCTCTCAGGCCCGTGTACACCTGCGACTCGTCTCTCGAGACTTTTTCTCTCAGATGGACACGTACCATAAGACACGGCAACAACTAATTCGAAAACTACCGTCGATGCTGTATTCTCGCGATATTTAGAGACACTACTATCACAATTGTATATATCTTATTTTAGCTATCACAAACCTATAACTTCATGTCCAAAAGAAAACTGAAGAAAAATAAATTGCAAAGTTTAATTTCTCATTCTACTTTTTTTATTGAAACATTATAAAACAAATTTTAATCTAAATCTGTGCACGACAGCAAATTTTTGAAACTAAAGCAGATGTTTACACATCAATTCTCGTGAGTACCGCGTCACTCACACATGGTGTTTTTCTTTTTTTCATTTTTGGAATTTAAAAGTCCGAAAATATGGAATTCCGTTAAAAACTAGGCATCTAATTTTTTCTCGATTACATAACTTCCCCTATACTTTGTGTAGCTGGGAAAGTTGAAGATTATATTACAGTAGAGTCCCGCTAATCCGGACATCCGGTTATCCGGACGGAATTTAAAAAAACTAATTAAAATTTAGTAAACTAAAAATTTAATTTAGCGAGCTGTAAGTATGAAAATAATTCAAAGAGAGGGTTTGTCTTACTCAGTCGGCTACGATGAAAAACTGCCGACAAAGAAGACGAAGCGCTAAATATTTACAATTTATATTTAAAAAAATATTTATAATGTGCATTTTACAGCAAATTCCGTTTAATCCGGACTTTCGGTGATCCGGACAGGGTCCGGTCCCATCTAGTCCGGATTAGCGGGATTCTACTGTACTATAAGCGAAGATCGTCAGGTAGTCGATTGTGTGTTGTAATTCTTAATCGGAGTACGTGACTAGGAGCCACAAAGCACGTTGCGGCACCGCCCGTACAAAGTTTGCTGTAATAACGCAAAGTAAACCAATCTGAGGGGGGTACCGGGGGGGGGGGGGGAGCTACGCCCCGGTCGATATGTAAATTACATGCCTTTCAGTTACAGACTTCACAAAGGTTTCTCACTTCCTCTCCAATGGTTCCCATCATTTCAAAATGAACCCCCCCCCCCCCAAATGAAGTGATCCTCCGAACAAACATTTCACAAAATATTCAAATGTTGTCACTGTCAACACTACTTCAAAAGTTGATTGTATTTTGGAAATTGATTCCCTGAAATTGTAACACATCTCGAGAGGGTGGGGCGGCCGCTGCTCAGAGTCTACTAAGCTCAAGATCGCGAGTTCAATATCCGGCTAATATCCAAAAAAAACTCGAGGAACGAATAATTCAATTAACTTTTCGCTCTCTCTCCCAACTTGCGCTAATGCAGTTGACTTCACATAGGGGCTCTTAAACCCTAATATTAAATTTTGTGTCAATGCATTCATTACATCGGCAGTTATTGGGGTTTGTGAGTTAAGCCCCCTCTGATCTCTCACTTTCCTTCAGCCGATTACTCTAAAAATTAATCGTCGTCCTTTATGGGGTTTTGAATTCACTTATGAAATTTGGTGTCGATGCATTCATTATAACGGCAGTTATTGGGGTTTGTGAGTTAAGCCCCCTCTGATCCCACACTTCCCTTCTCTCAATTCTGCTGAAAATTGATAGATGTCGTCCTTATGGGTTTTTGAATTCACATATATGATACATTCATTCTATCGGGAGTTGTCATGTTCATTTAGAGGTCGGAAAACATGAAATTCCGTTGAAAACTCCGCATCGAATTTTTGACCGATTACATAACTTATGTCTGTGTGTGTGTGTGTGTGAACACGATAACTCCCCATAAAATTGAGGTATTAACACGAAATGTTATATGTGTATATCCAGAACCTAATAAAGGACACCTATTAATTGAGGAGTTTGGAGCCAGAGCGGACCAACCCACAATTTTTCGGAAAATGAGTTATTACCATCCTGATGTTGGCATAGGTTCCCTTTTTCAAAACCAGTGTGGATCACTTAGTTTCTTCACTTCAGTGATAGATAGCAGCACTTTAAGTTTAGTCCACAAGTATTTTGTGCATATATTTTCAAAGTCACAATGGATCATACGGCCTTCAAAAACTTTATAGAACACAAAAAGGGATCACTCATCCAATACTATTCTAAAATTTCAAATATAAATAAATATTTGGGGCCCATTTATGGAGATAAACAAAATGTACTCAATTTTCAATTGCCATTTTCTACCTGTTCAGTTTCAACCAGTTGGTCCGCTCTGGCTCCAAACTCCTCAATTTTCAGCGGGATTGGCCAGGAGGGGAGGGGGGATTAGGGAGGGAGGCTTAACACAAAAACTCTAATAACTGGCGTTCTGATGAATACATCGGTACAAAATATCGTAAAATTCGAAACTTCATATGGATGATGGGGGAACAGGAGGGGACAACTCAAAAATCCAAATAACTGCCGACATAATGAAAGTAGAGTCGGGCTCATGTCCACCAGAGTGAAAAAAGAGCGCTTTGGTAGTAGGCAATACGAGCTCATAGTTAAAGCCCGAATATTAATCATAACTAACTATAATTTGATTTGTTCTTTTATATGTATCCGAAAAAATAAAATGTTGACCCTAGGTCGTTTAGTAAACTTATAAAGTATTTTTGGTTCTCCTGAAATATATTGAATTTGTAACGAGAGCAAAAATCTAATTCTTAAATGTATTTCATTCGTAAAACATCGTTAATTTTTAAAATAAAAAACGCGAACAAAGTAGTTATATTACAATATATATAACTATGGAGGGGGCCGGTATTATATTACAATATATATAACTATGGAGGGGGCCGGTAGCTCAGTGGTATGCGTGCTTGACTTCTGAGCTCAAGGTCGTGGGTTCGTAACCCGACCGAGGCCCTTAGTTTATTTTATCTGGGAGGTAAAATAAACTTAAGCACGCCGTCCTTCGGATGGGACGTTAAGCGATGGTCCCGAGCCTGTACGATGTCAGGTACTCGTTAAAAACCCCTACCCTAGGTGAATAAAAATTTAGGGTAGGCAAAATTTAGGACTCCCATAGTAGAGTCGGGCTCATGTCCACCAGAGTGACGAAAGAGCGCTCTGGTGGTAGGCGATATGACCTCGTAGTTAAAGCCCGGTCATGAGTCATAAAACCTAACCTAACCTACATATATAACTATGTGCGTCCTAAATTTTGTTTAGCCTAAATTTATATTCACCTAGGGTAGGGGTCATTAATGAGTACCTGACATGGTATAGGCTCGGGACCATCGCTTAACGTCCCACCCGAAGGACGGCATGCTCAAGTTTTTCGAAAGTAGTTTAAAAAAATTCATTAAAACTGAAAAGCACGGCCAAGTACACATATATAGATCACATGATATTTATTATACATTTAAAAAAATTCATATCATAACATTGATGACGTCATCCGGACACCCGGACACTGAAATGGCAATTTTGACCCTTCGAAACTTGTTCAAAAGTTATTATTTTTGGCTACTTTTTTATTTATATTTTGTTCAGCTCTGAGTTCTTCAGACGGCTATGTCGGAAAAAATATAATTTTGTTTATGAATAATATACTTTTTTCGATGCAAAAAGTGGCATTTGGTGTCACGAGAAAAGTAACACAGCAGTAGTGTCTTTCAACATTTTTTTCGGACTTGGCCAGAGACACTGCCGTATCTCCTGATATATCTACATGAAGTTTTATATTTAAATTCAAAACATCATAAAAAAAATGAATCTATTAAATTTCCGCGAAATCGTCAGAAGCTGGGATCAGAGGAGGCGGCTTGACTACAAAATTACATAATTCCGATGTAATGAATGTTTCAAAACAAAATTTAGTATGAGATTTCAGAAGTCTCTAATTATATGTTTTTAGGCCAAATGGTTTTGGAGGGAGAGCATACACTTCTCCTATACATTGTATAGCTAAGGAAGTAAAATATAAAACGTAAGTTTAGCCAATGGGCGAAAAGAAATAAAACTTGTTGAAAGAAGCTAAAATAAAAGATGAAAGTTGTAAGAAGGTCCGAGTCGTGGTAAATCGGATCTTGAAACTTTATGATCCATCACTTTGAGGAGAGTCGGGGCGTTGTTTTTTGGTAGCTTTGTACGCTTTGAGACGCAACAAGTTACCAGAAAAGACTCTCTTTTCATCTGTCCATCTGTGGACAGGCAAAGGAAGGGCAAATGGGAAAATGGCAGAGGGCAGAAGACTCAAAAAACGAGGAGAGGACACCGAGAGAGAGAAAAAAGGAAGAAAACACCGATGAACCAAGGCTCCTTACAAAAACTAAAAGGACATGGCCAAGTTGGAGGTTTTTTTTTTTTTTTTTTTTTTTTTTTTTTTTCGACGGTCTATGAAACCCTTATAACGAATGTTTGACGCCTATTTGTGTGTCTAGAATCTATTGAAGCCATATTAGTGAAACTTTGCAATAAGTTAAAGAGCTAAGGCCAGTCGTCCACTGGGACCGGAAAGTTGCGAAAAGTAGCGAAATCAGTTCGTCAGAATTCGGTCGAAAATGCACAAACGATCCAAACATGTGACAAGGTGGGGGACCGCGCCCACTAGACCCGTATCGTTCGTCAGTTTTCGGCCGAACAGATGCGAAGTGCGAAGCGATCCCATTCTGCTGGGATTTTACGGACAAACAAGTGCGAAAGAGCTTAAAAAAACAAACTCCGAATACATCCTCACATTGTACACCAAATAATTCTTCTGATGATTCCTCCGGGGGTCAGTACAACGCATCATCCTATTTTCACGAATTAGATCCTAGTGGAACCTTCTTTGTAAATCAATAAAAAATTACTTACATTTTTTGTACTACGTTTGTCTAGTTATTCGTTTGTATCGTTATTATGTACCTTAGTTTAGTTTGAAAGTATAAAAAAATACAGTTTGTGTAAAAAAAAAGTACAGTGATTTTTTCTTTCTTTCCACTTACCTTAATATAACAGCCAGCCGTTCTTGTGGGGAAATCGCCACACGAAAATTACTGCATTTTTTTTGCGTCTTTTTTGAGTCTTGAGTAGATGTTGTCAAGAATGTATTGAAAAGTGTCCTTTTCCATTCGAAAATAGGAGAAGTGGTGGTTATCATCGATTTGAAGGTCACGCCACAAATGAGAAAATTCGCCAAACTCTTCTCTTTTTTCGAAAATGGGATTCACCCACATTTCCCGTCTACGTCTATATCGCCTTCGTCGATAAATCAAAGGTGATAATTCCAACGCTAAAAATTCGTCGTCAGAGCCATCCCGTCTACGCATTCGGACGTACTGAGTGGATCAATGGACGATCGGCATTCGCACGAACGGCTTCGCCCGATTTCGTTGCTTCGCAGTTCGCAACTTTCCGGTCCCAGTGGACGACTAGGCTAAAGGTAGACCTAGCAAAAGATCAGTAGACAACATCCTATTCAAATCCACATCTCCAGCTAATGGATCAAATTCAAATAGTTCTGGCCGCCCCTGCTTCCAGTTGATCTTCCTTTTTGTTCATGCCGCTTCCTGTAGATATTCTTCATTGATTTATCTACCAGTAAAACTTCCTTCTTATTAATAGCTCTTCCAGTTGATCTTTCTTCACATTAATAGCTCTTCCAGTTGATCTTTCTTCTCATTAATAGCTCTTCTGATATATCTTTCTGCTCATTAATAGCTCTCCCAGTTGATCATTCTTCACATTAATAGCTCTTCCAGTTGATCTTTCTTCACATTAATAGCTCTTCCAGTCGATCTTTTTTCTCATTAATAGCTCTTCCGATATATCTTTCTGCTCATTAATAGCTCTTCCAGTCGATCTTTTTTCTCATTAATAGCTCTTCCGATATATCTTTCTGCTCATTAATAGCTCTTCCAGTCGATCTTTTTTCTCATTAATAGCTCTTCCGATATATCTTTCTGCTCATTAATAGCTCTTCCAGTCGATCTTTTTTCTCATTAATAGCTCTTCCGATATATCTTTCTGCTCATTAATAGCTCTCCCAGTTGATCATTCTTCACATTAATAGCTCTTCCAGTTGATCTTTTTCTCATTAATAGCTCTTCCAGTTGATCTTTCTTTTCATTACTAGCTCCTCAAATAAATCTTTCTTTTCATTAACAGCTCTTCCAATCGATCTTTCTTTTCGTTTATAGCTCTTCCAATCGATCTTTCTTCTCGTTTATAGCTCTTCCAATAGACCTTTGTTCACATTAATAGCTCTTCCAGTTGATCTTTCTTTTCATTACTAGCTCCTCAAATAAATCTTTCTTCTCATTAACAGCTCTTCCAATCGATCTTTCTTTTCGTTTATAGCTCTTCCAATAGACCTTTGTTCACATTAATAGCTCTTCCAGTTGATCTTTCTTTTCATTACTCCTCAAATAAATCTTTCTTCTCATTAACAGCTCTTCCAATCGATCTTTCTTCTCTCTAATGGGTTCTCCAGTACATCTTTCTTGTTCTTCCAACAGATCTTTCTTCTTGGATGTCACTCTTCCAGTAGGATCTGATCTGATGTTCATTCCAGACTGTGTTGAAAGGAGAGTAATGAAACCCGAATGAGTCTAATCATCTCTTCCTCCCCTCCCCCCCAGAGAGAAAAGCACCAACAAAGGTTTAAGCTTATGTAAATCCTTACCTCAAGGAAATTAACTTTAGATATAATGAATAGTCAATCCGTCCGGTTCAAGTTGGCAAGGAAAAGAATTGAGAAGTGAGATCGCTTTTGTAGGGCAGAGACGAGGCAGGGAAGGTTACTGAAAGGTTCCCTGTTTGACTCTCCTTAATGAGAATACTCCTTAATGAGCACTTTACCCCCACCCTTTCCTCCCCTCCAACCCTTATTATAAATGTTAAATAATTCTTCATCAGGGGAGGGGGGGGGGGGGGGGGGGGGGGTGTCGAGCTTAAAAAGTTCTAATGCCTTTTGTTCCTGCCCTTAGAGCTGAGTCCTTAGCTCTTGTTAAAGTAAGAAATGGGAAGTAGAAAAGACGACGGCATTCTCTCAACTTCAATCAAGGTCCCATTTTTTTTTTTTTTTAGAAAAGAAAATAAATAGGCAAATTTTTTTTTTTGTTCTTAACTTTCCCTAACCTCACAAGTCAGATAGAATTTTCCAAGCACGAACCAGCTGTCGAGAACACATAGCTTTTCTCTTTTAAGAAGTTTTCTCATTTTCTTTATAACTACACAAGAAAAATTTTCTTATATGTGCCTGCAAAGAATTGCATAGAATTAAAGCAGTGCGGATTTTCCTGTACCACCACTCTTTTCGTCTGTTTTGCTGAAACAACATCTTCTAACAGTATACGACCTGTAAAGCCCATTGGCAGAACTACCATGAGATGTGAAAAGTAAGAAATGGAGACGATAGAAACATCACATATTCGTAGAATCTATATTCTGGATTTTGGATACGCGGAAAGTTATTAATATTGACAAATATTCTATGTGATTGTGTGTAAAAAAAAGTAGAAAAAATGTTTAAATCATAAAATTCACAGTAGGTAATGTCAGTTTGAAATTAATTTATATGAACGCAATATTTTTTTCGGTAATTTATTATACATTTTTTGGCGCGCTATAACTTTGCTCGTATTGATTCTATCTGAAATGTGAAAGTTGAAAGATGATTAGAAATTTAATGAGAAACATTTTTAGTTAGCATAAATTTTTCGATATGATTAATGTTTTCCGAGTGAATTGAGCAAATGTCTAAAAAAGTGGGTTTCAAGACGATGTTTGGACATCAAAGTAAGTCATGTACAGCTTGCTTACATCTCAGTCTGACTTCTAGGTATTTTCAAGTTACCATATTCTTATAATTATTTAAATTCCACATTGAAGTTTTAAATAATGCTGGCCATTTGAACATGAAATGTGTTTTCATCTGCAATCTGCAGTTTTCTTTGCGTAATTTTCTTAGTAATGCCTGTTTGCAATGAATTTTAGATGGACAGGGAGAGGGATGATGTAAAATTACGTTATTATTTAAACATAACTTTGCAATATTTTTTTTAGAAATTCTTTATACATTTTTTGACGCGCTATAACTTTGCTTGTATTGATTCTATCTGAATTGTGAAAGTTTATGGATGATTAGAAATTTGATGAGGAACATATTTTGTAAGCATCAATTTTTCGATATGATTAATTTTTTCCGAGTGAATTGAGCAAACGTCCAAAATAGTGGGTTTCAAGACGATGTTTGAACATCAAAGGAAGTCATGAACAACTTGCCTGCATCTCAGTCTGACTTCTAGGTTTGATCAAATTACCATAACTGTATAATTAGTTAAATTCCTCTTCAAGTTTTAAATAAAGCTGGCCTCTGTCCTCTTCAACACCTCACTGTTTCTTATTTTCTCTCCACCGCTTATGTGTTTTTTTAATTAATAATTAACACCTTCTATCACAGAAATAAGGTAATATTTGAAATGATACAAATTATCTCAAATTTAAAAAGCCAGTGAATCACTTGCTGTATACTTCCCCAGTATGGTTTAACCAATTACGTTTTCTCTCTCATTCCAAACCAAATTGACCGTTTGGGCTAAAACTCTTCATACTAATCTTCATACTAATTTTTTCGATACATCAGCAGTTATAGCGGTTTTTGTATTAAGCTAATCCTCTAATCCTCCATTTCCTTTGGCCAATTTGGCTCTAAATCGATAGAAGTCGTCTTTATGGGGTTCTGGGTACACATATAAACTTTGTGTCGATACATCATATGTATAAAGCTGAAAATGTCTGTGCGTTGTGCCGCTATAACTCACGAACGGCTTGATGGATTTGATTAATTTTTTTTAATTTGTTCGTCATCGTCTGTGGAAGGTTATAGGCGTATTAGTGCCTCACTATCTGGTCCATCCCAGCATCCACCCACGCAATCTTTGTAACTCAAAAACCACTGCAATGATTAATGAGGAATCTTTTTGAATAGATAAGTTTTAGCTCAAAGCTAGCGTTACTACAGTTGAAGGACTATAAGTCTTATTCCGTATGAATAATTGAAAATTATAACATCATGAATGTACTGTCGAGGAACTGAATAGCCTTATAGGAGATATTGGGAGAAAAGTCAAAGTTCCCCGGGCAACGCCGGGTATTACTGCTAGTTCATTATAAAGGCAAGTATTAGGATATATGAGTCGAGCACCCTTCCTCTTGTCTCCTTTTTCCCTTTGATCGATTTGGCTGAAAATCATAATGAAAAACATAAAATTCCATGTGTTTACATTCATCACAACTGTAGTAATTGGAATCACACTGTTTACACCTGTAAACAGACTACCTGAGACCAAACTCATAGACAAACAGACTATCTGAGATAAACAAATTACCTGAAAGACCATTATAAGACAACAAACACGTATTAACCTCAAGTACAACATCAACAGTGGTGGAAGATGATGTCATCACATTGAAAGGGCTCGCCCACAGTACTCGACCAGCAGCCAGTGACGATGGTGTCCACCGAAAGGTGTGAACAGTAGTTATTGGAGTTTATGAGATAAGTCTCCCGCCTTTATCCCTCTCCTTTCCCTTTGGTCGATCTGGCTAAAAGTTCTGTCGTTCTTATGGGGTTCAGGACAGATATATAAAATTTCATTCCGATATATTCATTCCTTCGAGAGTTATCCTGTTTTTACGTCATAAATAGAAGCTGAACTGTCTTCTTCTTGGTTTGGTTTATTTGGACCACCATATTGGATCAGTGATCCGGATCGCTTTACGAACATGCCTATAGTCATCTGATCTTACCATCTATAGCTTACAGATGGGTCCTTATTTACATATTACACTCTTTGTCCATTGGCCAAAATCAATACATTGTCTTGAAAGAGAAGAGTTTAGCTGATAAAATCGTTGGGTTGCAGTAGAACTCACCCTCCCTTTGAATAAATCATCCCCTGCCCTCCTTCTCAGAATGGATCATTTTGTACAATTTTTAGAAGTTTCCACAAAAAAGATTCACCGTTAAAAAAGGGAGAGGGGGAAGTTAGCGTTGTGGGTGCTCTTTAAAACCATTTCCTTGTCCCAACCCCCTCCCCCGGGGGATGGAAGATCATTGCGCCTTCTCCCGGCTTGTCGGCTGCGATCCTCCCATAAATCGGATTTGTGGCAGATCGAAGGGTGAGAAGTTGAGAAGAAGAGAGAAAGAAACGAAATTAAGGGATCTGTCAGTTTGGGGGTGAGGGGAGAACCTCTCCAGGGAAGGACGATATTCAATATCTGGATGATAAGGAGTACAAGTGGGTGGATCATGAGTCGTTGAGGGCTACCGATATCG
This sequence comes from Aradus depressus, assembly GCA_963662175.1. NCBI lineage: Eukaryota > Metazoa > Arthropoda > Insecta > Hemiptera > Aradidae > Aradus > Aradus depressus. Next base: position 28,671,822 of record OY759225.1, on the reverse strand, counting down.
GAATCTGATACAGTCCTTGTTACTGGTGCTGCGGAGAGATCCACCCCGTAAACAGACAGGTTGTTATATATAAAGAAGTCTAGAGGTGGCGTGCTTGCCTTCTGAGCTCAAGATCGCGGGTTCGAAGCTCGGCTGAGGACTTTAGAGTAATCTGTAAGCGTTGTTAGTATAACAAGGTCACATCACATAAAAAATAAAATATATGTGTATATTTTTTTTTATAATTTTTCAGAGGGCGCCGGTAGCTCAGTGGTATGCGTGCTTGACTTCTGAGCTCAAGTATGTGGGTTCGTAACCCGACCGAGGCCCTTAGTTTATTTTATCTGTGAGGTAAAATAAGCACGCCGTCCTTCGGATGGGACGTTAAGCGATGGTCCCGAGCCTGTACAATGTCAGGTACTCGTTAAAGACCCCTCCCCTAGATGAATAAAAATTTAGGGTAGGCAAAATTTAGGACTCCCACAGTTGAGTCGGGCTCATGTCCACCAGAGTGACGAAAGAGCACTCTGGTAGTAGGCGATATGACCTCGTAGTTAAAGCCCGGGCATGAGTCATAAAACCTAACCTAACCTATAATTTTTCATAAAAACTACAAATAATAAAAAAAATATTTTATTATTCGTTGTTACGCGATGCAACGCTTCTTTGAAATATATTTAAGGGAGCCATGGTGGCCGTGCGGGCTAGAGCGTAGGGCTTTGGTAGCTTGGTCTCACCATGGTTCGCGGGTTCGAATCCCTTACGGGAGTGAGTTTTATTTCGTAGGTAGAACTCCCTCCCTGGGCCATGGATGTCGTAAACAATTTGATAACACAGTGATATGGCTTATACGCATCAAATATAAGGCCAAAAAAACAAATAAAAAATATTTATATACATTTAAATTTTTTAATATTATTTTTTAAAACGTTTTTTAGACGAATTCAAAACATTGAGACCTACCGTTCCAGAGGTAAAAAAAGACAAATTAATCAATTATGTTTTAGATTACATAAGTTCACCTATATTTCGTATTACTGGGAAAGTAATAGGCGATAGACCTAAAAAGTGTGATCTCTCTTACTTTCCCTATGATCTCTATTACTTTCCCTGTGATCTCTATTACTTTCCCTGTGATCTCTATTACTTTCCCTGTGATCTCTATTACTTTCCCTATGATATCTATTACTTTCCCTGTGATCTCTATTACTTTCCCTGTTATCTCTATTACTTTCTCTGTAATCTCTATTACTTTCTCTGTAATCTCTATTACTTTCCCTGTGATCTCTTTTACTTTACTTGTGATCTCTATTACTTTCCCTGTGATTTCTATTATTTTCCCGGCTATACAAAGTTTAGGGGAACTTATGTGATCGGCCAGAAATTCAATTTTCACCGAGAGAGCGAAAATATAATTGATTAATTTGTCTTTTTTTTTTTACCTCTGGAACGGTGGGTCTTAATGTTTTGAATTCGTCTAAAAAAAAAACTTTTAATGAAAATAATATAATTAAAATATAAAAGAAATATACTATAATTGTTATGTGAGTCTGTGTGTGTCTGTCTGTGAACTCGATAACTTTCAATATAATGAATGTATCGATACGAAATTTAGTATAACTACAGATGTTTATCTCAAACTTGATGGATTAAAAACTTAATTGATTAAAAGTCTTCCCACTGTTTTATTCTAGACTGGTCAGTTGTCCTTTAACCGCTGTGCTGTGTGGGTGGGATGTACCACTGATGATGACTCTGTTGCGTTGAAAACCGATTCTATATAATTGATTAATTCGTGCTGGGGAAGTACACTGCTGGTGATTCACCTCCTTTTTTTATTTCAGTTTAAACAATTCGAAAAATCATTCAATAAATGGTCCGAACTCCCCCTTTTACTCCTTGTTATTACCAAATATTTCCCGATGATTCATGGAAAGCGTTAAGCCGCCCCCTCCTGGTCATGCCGCCCCCACATTTCCCTTGGGATGTTTCCAAAACCCACCCCCCGAGGGTATCAACACCTACACAAAGTTTTTCTACTTTTTATCCTTTCTAGTCTTCCTACTTTTATATTATTATATTTCCGCTTTACTCTTTGAAACTCTTTCCTCCACCCTTAAAAGTAAAATAAAATGATAAAAAAAAAAGAAACTTTTAACCGGTCAGAAAAAAAAAAATAAAAACTGTTGGTTTTCTGAGCAGGAAGAGGGACGAAGGAAAGACCAAGTTTTCCTAGAAAGGAATTGAAGCCGTAGGAAGGAAAGTTGGAAAAGAACGCTTGGGAAAGTCCCTTTTCGCCTTTCCCACTTTCACTTCTCTTCTAACTCAACTTTTGTCACTCTAATAAATTTTCTTCATAAAAAAAAGTATATAAAATACATGATGTGGCAATAACAGGACTTTCAAAATCTTGATTTACTGTGTAGTAGACTTGTCGTATCATTGTACAGCGTAATTCTGAGAGCGACTTTCTTATACGTAGTAATAGGGAGAGAAAGTGAACTGTAACCATGTTTGGTATAAGAAAGTCCTGTAATGTACCAATATCAAATTTATTTTATTTATTTTTTTTTATTATCATAAAGTGTCATAGAAACTACCAATAATAAATAATTTTTTATAATTTGGATCTTAAGCGATTTTTTAGACTTTAATGTACAGGAGAAAGGGACAGAGAAAAACCCCGTGAGGGCTGGAGAAGGGACAGTTAGCACTATCACTATAACCTTCTGAACTTCCATTCTCTATTTGTTAATAAAACTTTTCAATGCAGCACTTTTTTACTTTTGCATTAATCGTGTAAATCCAATTTTTTGGAATAATTAAATTATGTTTGCATCATTATTAACCATATACCTTCTAAATCTATAGGAGTGAATGAAAATGAATATTGTTAATCCTTTCTTGGATTTTCCCTTAGTTACCTAATCATTCCCCATCACTTACCTAATTATTGACCAGACTTACCTAATTATTGACCAGACTTACCTAATTATTGACCAGACTTACCTAATTATTGACCAGACTTACCTAATTATTGACCAGACTTACCTAATTATTAAATAAGTTGAGCAAGTTGATTTAACCGAAAACGCCCCCTTCACTTGAAATAGTCTGACGTAGTGAATAAATGGTTAAATGCCGTTATCTCGTGAATGATTCCTCAAAGAAGCAGATTAAGTTAATTTAACCGAGAACATACACAGTTTTACGAGATACAAAGAAACCCACATTTTTATAATTTCAAAAGTATTAGAGTTCTGAGCTCCCAACTCTTCACAGTGTGCAGATGGCTTGGGAGATGATCACAGTACACTTAACTCATTTTGGCGATTTACGACTTAACAACTTATTCCTTGTGATCATAAATATATTTTGTGAAATAGACAATATGTTTATAAAATATACATTTTCTTTTTAAGAAATTTTGTACTAAGATTTAGAAGTTTCTGATTAGATTCGGTTACTGGTTTCAGGAGGTCAGACGAACTTAGTTCATTAATACGCGCGGGGACAGGATAATGCCTCTGATTTACGAACGAACTTTTTTTTTTCTGTACATAATATTTGTGGGACTTTGTCTTTTTAATGTGAACTCGTATGTTATGTAAGAAAAATGTAGGTCTCACGCGATGTTACATGAGGTTAGGTGAAATATTGTAGCGTTAAAAGATAGAAACCATACTGCAATTGCGTGGGCGAATATTCAAGAAATGCATCGTAATACATTCTTTAAATTTTGCTATATAAAAAACGTAAAATTTTTCGTTTAAACTAATATGGAAATTGTTGAACCAAATGTTAAATATTTCAAATTATTATCAGGTAACTGCGGGTCTCACAATCAATGAATCCATTAAAACCATCAAGTGGCAAAAATAGTCAATATATTGAATTTAGACCACTTTAGGCCAAAATGACAACACTAGGACCATTTTTGGCTAAAATAAATATTGAATTCATAATCAGCGACCCAAAAAACATTCATTTAAGTAGTAAACATCCGTTAACAAAAACTTGGACCTGATAAAAAGCCAGCTTTCACAAATATTTTGCACCTAGTTCCATCCAAATTGATCCAAAATTGAGCGGGGGCTCGAATTTTGAAAATCAAAACTCATAAATTTCACACTGTGCGGCGCCCTCCAAAAGCAACCTTGCGAAGAGGCAATATCGTAACCAATGAAGGCCTCTGGGTGATTATTGCTAGTTGAAAGAATAATAGCAAAGGTCTATTTAATAAGAAAACAAAACAAGGTTAGTTTACAGCAAAATTACGCATAAATTTCCTCAATGATCCAATTGATGTTATTCTATTTTTCTCTCTGACTAAAAAAAAATTGTTATTACCGAATAACGATGTGTTATATCGAGGAAGTGACGTGAACACGATAACTCCCGTTAGGATGAATGTATCAAGATAATGACGACTCCTATTGATTTTTGGCTTCATCGGCCAAAGGATGTGGGAATTAGTTGGGGAGCTTTTCACAAAAAATCGTTCTAATGAAAGTAATCGGCATAAAATTTAGAATGACACCTATGAATTATCATTGGAATAGCCCCTAACGGAAGAGGGAATCAGGCGGCTTAACTCAAATAATGAATGTATCAACATGAAAATTTTTATTTACATTTAGAATGATGATTCAGAAGTCTCTGTGCAAAACAACTGTTGCATTTCAAAAAAATAGGCCAATTGTTGCCAGATGGAGATCGAAAATATAGTTGACTACATCGCTTTTTTTTTGGTTTAATTATTTTTTCTCATTCTTTTTTACTTTACCTTTTTTTCTTTGACATTTTCAATTTGGTTATTAGGTACCTACTTTCTTCTACTACTCTTTATCAATGCATCCGTGGAATATTAACAACCCTTAGGGCAAATCCAATAAATTTTTGAAAATCAAACGAGGGGGAAAAAAAGTATATATTTGTTTGTCACATTAGTTAGGGGTTGAGGAGGATTGATCGTGTGGGGCTTTTCGTACTGATTTGGGCAATTCAGATGAATGCTGAATATAGAAAAAAATACGAAAATCATGTCCAATATTAGTGTCTTTATCGAGACAAATTGAAGAAAAAAAAGGCTCAGTTATATCATAGCGAGTAAATGGTGTTATCTTTAACTCATGCTTGGGCTTCACGAAATCATACCTCTCGCAAGTGCGTATCCCCAACCACCGTTTGGATCTGTGAATTTTTTTAAAAAACTTTGATGGAAACAAAATCGATGTTTTAATTTATAATAATTTTAAATGTTATAATTTTATTTATACACTGATTTTATTGTAAATTTAGTTATAATTAATTTTCAATGATCGACTGTGGCACCCGGGGCTGCTCTTCAAACTGAAACACTTCCTTCCCAGTACTACCAGAGCGCTCTTTCGTCACTCTGGTGGAGATAAACCCGACTCTACTGTGGGAGTCCTAAATTTTGCCTACCCTAAATTTTTATTCACCTAGGGCAGGGGTCTTCAACGAGTACATGACATCGTACAGACTCGGGACCATCGCTTAACGTCCCATCCGAAGGACGGCGTGCTTAAGTTTATTTTACATCCCAGATAAAATAAACTGAGGCCTCGGTCGGGTTTCGAATCCACGTTCTTGAGCTCAGAAGACAAGCACGCATACCATTTAGCTACCGGCGCGCTTCTTTATTATAAAGATATATATTGTATATACAGAGGGCGCCGGTAGCTCAGTGGTATGCGTGCTTGACTTCTGAGCTCGTGGGTTCGTAGCCCGACCGAGGCCCTTAGTTTATTTTATCTGGGAGGTAAAATAAACTTAAGCACGCCGTCCTTCGGATGGGACGTTAAGCGATGGTCCCGAGCCTGTACGATGTCAGATACTCGTTAAAGACCCCTACCCTAGATGAATAAAAATTTAGGGTAGGCAAAATTTAGGACTTCCACAGTAGAGTCGGGCTCATGTCCACCAGAGTGACGAAAGAGCGCTCTGGTAGTAGGCGATATGACCTCGTAGTTAAAGCCCGGGCATGAGTCAAAAAACCTAACCTAACCTATTGTATATAGATTGCAAATAAATAAATTAAAAAAAATGATTTTCAATTTAATAATTAAATTAAAATTTAATTTCCGTAAAATAAAATAATAATGATAATTATCATTATTTTTTTAATTTACTGATTTACTGTGATACTTCAGTTTTAATGGTTTTATCTTCTGGTATGTGTAATCCATTGTTATAATACTTTCAGTTCTTGCAATTATTATTATTAATATTGACCGTCTTCATTCGGGGTTTTAAACGAGTACCTGACATCGTACCGACTCGGGACCATCGCTTAATGTCCCATCCGAAGGACGGCGTGCTGAAGCTTATAGTAAATAAATATACAGGAAAGTGAAAAATAAAAATAATGACATCACAGTATTTAGCAAACCATAATCGGTAAGAGTGTCGGTAAACCATTTACCTATGTGGTTTTAATTTGTGGCTAGGAGAGGGGGGGGGGGGGGGGGGGTTGTGGTGGCCTTTTTTTTCTGGCCAAAAGCCCCTCCCCCTCCCGAGCACCGGCTGAGATAATTAAGATTAATGTATTCATATGGGATCCGGGGGTTTGCCCGTTCTCACTAATTGTTCTATAATAAATTAGGGAGGAACAATAGTTGATCCACCCCAGGGTATAATCAGTTTTAATAATAACTGCTGACAGAAATCTGGGGGCTTTTGCCTCTGTGCTTTTCTAACTTTGGGAGTCAAAAAACAGAGCAAGTATATCAAGTACACTCTGTTATTAACTGAAAAAGACTTATTTTTTTCTGTTTTTTTTTGTCTGGGAGGTGTAAAAAAACCTTGAGCACGCCGTCCTTCGGATAGGACATTAAGTGATGGTTCTGAGCCTGTACAATAACCGGACTGACACTAAACCCATGATCAGGGATTATGTAATGAATCAATGGGAGTCATCCTGGAAAAACGAGATATGTAATAAGTTGCGGATGATTAAGGACACCGTGAGACCCTAGACGAGCAGCCAAAGGGCCAGAAGAAGGGAGAAGGTGGTGATGTGCTGCCTCCGTATCGGCCACACTAGGCTCACCCACGGACATCTCATGGCCCGGCAACCACCCCCACTCTGTTCAACGTGCATCCAGCCACTCACGGTCGAGCATATGTTACTGTATTGTCGCCGTTACTCAGCCGTGAGAACCCGTTATAAACTTCCCTCCTCCCTGCCATTACTGTTGGAAAATTCTCCCGAAACCCTCACCAAACTCCTGAAATTTCTCGACCACATCGGAGTCATAAACCGACTTTAACCCTTTTCCTTAAAAGTGGTACCACTTGTTCCTGCCTGGCTTCTACGTCTCGCACCTGGTGAAGAAAAATAACATTGCTTATTGACACCTGACCAAAAGATCGTCGTACCGGGCACTCATGACTTTGAGGTTGAAATCTCCTCCAAAAACGAAGAAAAAAAAATAAATAAAAATAACAGATATTCGTTTAAGACCGCTAATTCAAACATTGCTTGATGTAATATGAAGATGGCTGATGTAGTGAGAAGTGGTTATTTTACAGGTTGTAAAATAAAATATAATCTGATCTTTCACAGATTTCATTAATTTTCCCTAGACGGCTTTCGAGGTTGCCATGTTTCGAGGATGCATCTTAATGTGTGTACATTTTTTATATCACACCCTACAAGTCAACTATAGATTTTTAGCTTAGGCATTCGATTATATTCGGAGAAAGAGCGAGGACATAGGTTATTCGTGTTGGGGAAGTATCTTGCCAGTGTTCCAGATATCTATATCTACACACTTCGAAAAAATTATTCTATCTAAAATTTTGGTTTTTCTTGAAAGAGAAAAATAATTTTGTGTGGACAGTGAAGAATCATTTCTAAAGGGAGGTCGGTAAATAAAAATGAGCAGACTTTCCTGGGTTGATGTTGACTGATGGTTACATAGCTGGCTGGCCACTGCAGAGAGATAACACGGGGCCCAAGAAATAACACGGGGGGGTCATAAAGGTCATGGGTGTCCGCAGTGAGGGGAGGGACAAATACCATAAAAATATAATAATAATGGAAATTTTAGTTAGTTATTATGACTCATGCCCGGGCTTTAACTATGAGGTCATATCGCCTACTACCAGAGCGCTCTTTCGTCACTGTGGTGGACATGCGCCCCATATTGCCCGTATATTGCCTACCCTAAATTTTTATTCATCTAGGGCCGGGGTCTTTAACGAGTACCTGACATCGTACAGGCTCGGGACCATCGCTTAACGTCCCATACGAAGGATGGCGTGCTTAAGTTTATTTTACCTCCCAGATAAAATAAACTAAGAGCCTCGGCCGGGTTTCGAACCCATGGTCTTGAGCTAAGAAGGCAAGCACGCATACCACTGAGCTACCGGCGCCCTCTAGATTTTATTCATCTTACATAAAATTTAATAATCAAAATAAATAAATAATTAAATTAATAATTAAATAATAATATTACCACATTTCCTGGACCTCAAGGGCCGCACTTAGTTAGAAATGCCACCTTTCTAGAGTCACAAATACACGGCCCAGTAATTTCCTCTGATTTAGGGTGCAAAGAGGCGAAACACACATCCAAAAACCTCTTTTTTATTTTTGTTTTTGTGCGAATAGAACAATAAATATGCGGTTTGTTGCTTAGCAGAAAATATTTCAAAAAACGAAATTTGTTTTATACTTTTAACTTAGAAAAGTAATCCGTCTATTCCATTTAATGGGAATGGCTCAAGGCGAGTCCAGTGCCTTGGAATAATTAATAGTTATATATAATTTTCAATCTGGGGAAGTAGATTGGGTGGGACTTTTCAATTATCTAAGTGTGACTGTTTCGGTGGAAGGACTTGCTGCTTCAAGTAGTTCCGCCACTGTCCAACTTGGAGCTTCCACCCGAACTTGACAAACTTAGCCCAGTCAGTCCTGTTCGACTTGACACAAACTTTACCGGAGGGGGAGGAGGGAGGACTTGGTTCCTCACTTAACTTGAATCCGGCTCAAACTCATCTCTCAACTTACGTTCCATTCCGATTTTTTCCTCTCTTTCATAAAGTTCTATTAGATCGGAATGAAGAAAATAGTTTCAGTTCAATTTTCCAGTTGAATGAAACTATAAGGAACACACTCCAAGTGATTTAAGTTGGAAAATTGATAATTTTCCATTTTCTTGAAACTTTAGGGGACTAAACTTTTTTTTTCCACCTTTTAGCTCTATATGAGTTATGTAATTCATGTTTCCAGAAATGATTTCAAAAAAGTGTCGGTGAATCACTGGCAATTTTGTGTCGATGCATTCTGCAGTGAATAGGGTTTTGAGTCCTCTGACACCCCCCTCCCCTTTGGCTGATTTGGTTATAACTCAATAGGTGTCGTCCTTCGAGCATTCTGGTTACACATATAAAATTTCATGTCAATACATTCATTCTATCGCGAGTTCTCGTGTTCACAGACACACGCTTAGACAGGAAATCGTAAAATAAGATGTGATAATTAAAATGACGTAAATGTTAAATAAATAAATACAAAATTAAAAGAGGGCGCCGGTAGCTCAGTGGTATCCGTGCTTGTCTTCTGAGGTCAAGATCGTGGGTTCGAAACCCGACCGAGGCCCTAGTTTATTTTATCTGGATGGTAAAATAAACTTAAGCACGCCGTCCTTCGGATAAGACGTTAAGCGATGGTTCCGAGCCTGTACGATGTTAGGTACTCGTTAAAGACCCCTACCCTAGGTGAATAAAAATTTAGGATCTATCCTAAATTTTTATTCACCTAGGGTAGGGGCCTATACGCAAAATTTAGGACACCCATAGTAGAGTCGGGCTCATGTCCACCAGAGTGACGAAAGAGCGCTCTGGTAGTAGGCGATATGACCTCGTAGTTAAAGCCTGGGCATGAATCATAAAACCTAACCAAACCTATAAAATTAAATTAATAATAAATAAATAATAAAATAAAATAATAAAATTACCACATTTCCTATAGAAATTATAGCTGGTTTTCTACTAAATTCTGATTTCCACATTAATTACCAAAAAGGGCCCTAAAAAAATATCGAAAGTTCAAGACGTGCATTTTTGAAGAATGTGCACATACTTTAAAAATTTCAATTAACAAATTTTTCATTTGAAGATACTAAAGTGATGCCATATTGTTTTTCTAAATTTGCAAAAATGTTAAATCTAATCCAAAGGTGTATATTATCTTACTGGGTTAACAGGGAAAATGAATAGCATGGAATAAGAAAACAAATATTGGGTTTATTTATCTTAACCTACATTATAAATTAGTTAACTAAATATTAAAAAATAAAAAAATAATTTAAACTATATCAGCCTCTTTTTTTGTTTTCTATTGGCTACTATTTATAATTCTATAATATTTTGGGCATATATAAATATAAATAAAAAGTACCTTTTTTCTTCTATTTTACACCTATATGGTTCACCAGCGTAAGCCCAATAACACTTCTATCTCTACTAGACTCCACCTTCACATCTCACTTCCGACTTTTCACCTCCACAACACAACTTAGACTGTTCCACATTATTATATTATTTAAAACAGCTGATCGTCGTCTTTTGATCTTTATTCATTGGTTGTTCACATTTCATTTTAAAACAAAATGCGACAAGTCAATTTTTGTATATTTATTCACTATTTAAGTTACTTCACTCCTAACAGCTGTTTCTATACAAATAATAATAATTGATTTTATAATTTATTAATAATTACAATGTGTGTAAATTTTTCACATCACAATGAAGCAAAATCTAATTTTTGACCAAATTCACAAATATCATTTCACGCTTAACACAACTTAACCACAGTAAATATATCTATCTGTGAACACGATATATCTCGAGAAACTGAATGTACCAACCCAAAAAAATATTTTACACTTACACCCAGCACCCATACCGACAACACCTTTTGATTTTCATTCACATGTCGATGTAATGAATGTATCGACACAACATTTCTTATGTAGATTCAAAATTCTGTAAAGGGCATCGTATTGAAGATGGGCTGTATAGATTTTTTTTTGGAAGGGGGGTCGATAGATTATTTTTGATTTAATTACATCTCTATAGGTGACTTATTCCTAACAATGCCTCTGGCGATGAATATATATATTCACGAATGAGGGAATGCTATTTTCAGACATTGATTTGATAGCTAGTGTATAATTAACATCAATGATTTATGATATGTATCCATAACATAGATTACATTTCTGTATGGTACAAATTTAGTGATACATAATACATGCATTAACTTTCTCGACCAACAAAATTAGTTATACATGTCCTTGTTATTTTATCAAAATATTCTAATTGACAGATGAACTGCTCTACATCCGATGAAAACTGGCGTTCCGAAGGGATCGATACTTGGCTCTCTTTTATATTTGTTTAATAAAGTCTTCGCTGAATCATCGGCAATATACTTCCCCAGCACGAATCAACTGCTTTTGTTCTCCCTCCAATAGCAATCTCTTATTCTATGCTATTCATTTTCCCTGTTAACCCAGTAAGATAATTTGGATTAGATTGAACATTTTTGTAAATTTAGAAATACAAAATGGCATCTCTTTAGTATCTTTACAAGAAATCCAATTGAAATAATTATTAATTGAATTTTTTTTTAAATATGTGTCCTTTCTTCAAAATTGCACGTCTTGTAATTTCGATATTTTTTTAGGGTCCTTTTCGGAAATGACTGTAGAAATCAAAATTTAGTAGTCCAGCTATAATTTCTACAGGAAATGTGGTAATTTTATTATTTATTATTTGTTTAATTATTATTAATTTTATATTTATTTAACATTTACATTTTTTTTATTATGACAAAAGGGGTACTTACAATCTTTCAAGTAGCATGTTACTGCGTGCTACTGGTCGAGTTTCTACCAGTAGCATGTTACTGATTTCAATTGAAAACAAGTCGAGTTCGACACTCGCTTTAGCAGACCTACATGTGTGCTACTGAGCATGTTACTGATGTACCCTTGCTAAATAGCAGCCATTTTGTTCTATCTGTCATTTTCATGGAAGTTAAAAGTGGGATAGAGTAATATTTCGATCTCCTTGGATTTAATTTATTTTATCCGTTATCATTTCCCTCCTAAAGTCCTAACCTTAACTTTTGCTTTTGTTTGCTTTTCTGTTTCTGACTTGTTTGCATAGTTTTCATTTATTTACGTTTTCCTTTAATTTAAGTTTTATAAAAATATAAATTTTTCGAAATGGAAAAAAGAAAGAGAGAAAAGTGTACCAACAAAAGATGGACTAAGGAGAATACCGTTCTGTTTCTTAACATAATTTTAGAATGCAAGGAGAAATTTTAGGTTAGTTAAATCAAGCGCATTTGATTCAAGTTTGGTAAAACTGTATTATACCATTCAGTTGACTTAATCACTGATCCCAGCTTGAAGGGTACAGAATATCTGCAACACTGGACAGTACATAATTTTTCTAAACAGTCTTCTATTTCTTCAATTTCGGCTTCAAGACTTTCACAATCAAAAAGTTTTAACAAACAATCATACGCCAAAACTTCACTTAGTCTAGTTTTTTGACTAATTTTAGGCATTGTTATTTAAATAAAATTCAATAAGTATAAATAAACTGTGTAATTTTAATAAATCAAAGGAATACGTAATAAATATATAAAAAAAACTCATATTCCATAGAAAAAACAACAACAAACCAAAATAGTTATACAAAAATAAGGTTAAAATGTTTAACTGTTTCTCCGCCAGGAAGTGCTGCATGTCATTTAGCAACTTACGATCGTACAAAAGTTGGATCGCTCATAATCAAACATGCTACTCCAGTAACATGTTACTGGAGTAGCATGCTACTTGAAAGATTGTGAGTACCCCTAATATATATATATATATTAATAACACCCTCCCTTTGAAACTGAAACGTTAAATTATCGAATCATCCGATGGGTCGAATTGTTGGAAATTTTACGACGTGGTTCTTGAGTTGGATGAGCAACCCTCTGTAGCCCTTGAAAGCCTCCAGACGGACGGACAGACCCCGAATTAGGGTATCGGCCCCGTAGTATGCTAATAGTGAAATGTTCTCTGCTATTACCATGCCGAGGTTTGCAAATGGCGACCATTGATGCTGTATAATTCTCCCCTTACGACCCATGTAATCACTTCTCGTTCCTACTTTAGACTCCAAACTTCCCACTTTTTCTTTTTCCTAACGATTATTTACAGATTACATTGGTCTGAAGTGATTTGTTAGTTTGCTATTGTAAAGGGTTACTAAAAGAACAAAAAAGTTTGACGGTGAATCACCCCGGTTATGTAGGTACTTTCCCAGAGCCAATTCGGAGGGGGGGGGGGGGGGGGGGGGGGTAAACTCAATAACCACAATAATTGCCGATCTAATGAATTTATCGACATGAAATATTATATTTAAATTCAAAACCCCATAATGACAACACCTATTAATTTTCCGCGGAATCGGCTGAAGGGAAGTGGAACCATAAAGGGCTCAACTCAAAAACCCAAAATAATTTCCGATCTAATGATTTTATCGACATAAAATTTTATATTTAATTTCAAACCCCATTAGGCCCTTTTCAACTACTTCTGAATTATCACAATAAATTTCGTGTGGGTAAATTCATATTATCGACAATTATTAGGAGTAGGACCTTCTGGAATAATTATAAAAAATATTTACCATAATTTAAATTATAATAAAAAAATGTATCTAATATTTGAATGTAATTATTTCATTTTATTATACCTAGAGATCGATTTTCAATGGATTTTCAAGTTCCCCTGAAATACGTTCTGACCATTTTCGGGTTATTGTAAAGGGTTAAAAAAATAATTCTCTGTGCGAATTATTTGGGTATGTTTTGTTCAATATCTATATTTTATTTCATATATACTTATATATTTTAATGTGAGGGCGCCGGTAGATCAGTGGTATGCGTGCTTGCCTTCTGATTTCAAAGTCGCGGGTCCGAAACCTGGCCCAGTTAGTTTATTTTATCTGAGGAGGTAAAATAAACTTAAGGGACGTTAAGTGATGGTTCCGAGCCTAAAGACCCCTGCCCTAGGTGAATAAAAATTTAGGGTAGGCAAACTTTAGGACTCCCACAGTAGAGTCGGGCTCATGTCTAGCAGAGTGATGAAAGAGCACTCTGGTAGTAGGCGATATGACGGCTTAGTTAAAGCCCTGGTGTCAGTCACAATAACTAACTAACTATAATTTATGGATGCTAAGACCAAAAAGTACACATGACTTGGCTGCTGGTGGTGTGTTTGTGCGATGTTGTTCTGAGTGAATTTGTTGGAACAATACACTGTGAGAGAGCTAATAGCTAGTAGCTAGAAGATGGCGGCTGGCTACTTTACGAGGAGTTACCGGCCCTATCTTAGTATTTGCTTCTTTATTTAACCTGACCTTTTCTTCCTTTATCTTGGCTAAATAAACCCTGGAAAATCACCCCTCCGACCAACACACTCTTTATTTTACTCACTCCTTTTTTCATACAATTTAATTTTTACAATGAAAAACATAATTTAAATATAATATTTCATGTCGATACGTTCATTATATCGGCAGTTGTCGGAGTTTTTGATTTGATTCCCCCCTCTCTTTGGCCAATTTGACTGAAAATCAATAGATGTCGACCTCAAAATACTTTAAATTTATATATGAAATTTCATGACATCAGTAGTTATTGGGGTTGTTAGATTGAGCCCCCCTCTGATCATCCTCTTCCCTTTCGCCGAACCATAATAACTAACTATATTTAATTATGTTGGTTTATTGTTTTACATATGATAATTATACGTAAAAAATAATCTTCAATTTCGTATCATATATACGATTGTTTGAGACCTCTTAAGTTTTTTATATTTATGTAGGTATTTCAATAATTACCATCTTATAGCCCTTTTTGGTCTCATTTATTCTTTTTCTTTATTTTTTCTTCATTTCCATACAACAACAATATTTCGTCTTACCAGGACATTTTCAAGTACATCACTGAGAAAATATTGCATTCACAATAACGTTCACAATCTAAAACAAGCTAGCCATATTGTAAAGTTATTTTGTTTCTTTTTCTTACATTTTTATTTGTTTTCATTACATACATGTTAAAACTCCTTTTAGCGGAGGAGTTTTAACATGTATGTAATGAAAACAAATAAAAATGTAAGAAAAAGAAACAAAATAACTTTACAATATGGCTAGCTTGTTTTAGATTG
Organism: Aradus depressus; assembly: GCA_963662175.1. Lineage (NCBI taxonomy): Eukaryota > Metazoa > Arthropoda > Insecta > Hemiptera > Aradidae > Aradus > Aradus depressus. The sequence continues at coordinate 28,656,571 of OY759225.1, read as the reverse complement.
TGATCGTTATTGTGAATGCAATATTTTCTCAGTGATGTACTTGAAAATGTCCTGGTAGGACGAAATATTGTTGTTGTATGAAAATGAAGAAGAAAAAATAAAGAAAAAGAATAAATGAGACCAAAAAGGGCTGTAAGATGGTAATTATTGAAATACCTACTTACATAAAAAAAAAAAAAAAAATGTTAATAGCAATAAATAATAATAATTATTATTATTATTTATTGCTATTAACATTATTTTTTATTTCGCACATTGTTACCCCTGAAGAGACAAGAACGGAAGTACAGTTCTGGGGAAGTACAATGCCGATGATTCACCGACGACTTTTTCTTTTGCCGCATCTCTAAACAAGGTAAAAATGTTTACAATTTAATGAAGAGCAGATGGGAGGTTTGGTTCATTTTGAGCCAGAGGTCAACGTAAAAAACTTGGAATAGAAAATTTCAAGTTAATTGCCTCCGCGTTATTCTCCCGCCTTGCCCGCGTTATTCTCCCGCCTTGCCGGTGTTATTCTCCCGCCTTGCTGGTGTCCTAAATATATAAACAGTTTGGAGAGAAGAAAACGTTATTTGGACAAAGTACATTTAAATATTAAATAGAACGCTAACACGTTTCAAATTACACAACCATTTCAGTCTCAACTCTTAACTATTAACCAGCTGATTCTGTATATAATGCACCAGAATACACCTCGTTTTCAACTCAAATCAACTTCTTCAACTTTTTAACTGCTTATTTTTTGGCGTTTTTACTTCCCCAGACATACGAAGTAGAGGGCAAGTGATATACTCGGTAAGAGCTTCGATGGTGTTTCCAACGGAATTTCCGATGTTTTCCAAACACCATAACGGGAATATATCTACAAAAAAATTTATAATTAAATTCAATTTCACAGTATTTCAGTTATTGTGACTGATGCCCGGGCTTTAACTAAAGAGGTCATATCGCCTACTACCAGAGCTCTCTTTCGTCACTCTGGTAGACATGAGCCCTATTGTGGGAGTCTTAAATTTTGCCTAACCTAAATTTTTATTCACCTAGGGCAGGGGTCTTTAACGAGTACCTGACATCTTACAGGCTCGGGACCATAGCTTAACGTCCCATCCGAATGACGGCGTGCTTAAGTTTATTTTACCTCCCAGATAAAATAAACTAAGGGCCTCGGTCGGGTTTAGAACCCACGATCTTGAGCTCAGAAGACAAGCACGCATACCACTGAGCTACCGGCGCCCTCCCTTTTTTTTAAATATTTTATTTAATCTATGTATATACAATAAATACATAATAAGCAAATGTGAGGTCAAAAAATGAAAAAAAAAAATAAAACATAACAACATCACTTGATGGGAGAAGCCAGCCAGCACTGACTCCCTCGAAATCAATTTTCATCATTCACTATCCTCAGAGAAAAGATCGCAAGGCCATCTTCTGTTCAAGCGGCGGGGTGGATTGTCAGGATGGGAATGAGAGGAAAAGTCTTGTTCGAAAGGATTTAAATGGGAAGAAAGATTTCTGTAGAATGATTGGATTCGGGATTGGATTAATTCATTGACAGTGGGAATACTGAGATCTCTGTGTAGGACTTTATTGGTGAGCGTTGATAATTCTTCGTAGGTGTTTGGACTGGAATGCTTGGATACGATTGATGTTGGATTTTTTAGCTGAACCCCAAAGTTCGAGTCCATAGATCCAAATTAGACATTCAATGGTCATGTAAATCGTAAGCTTATTGTTAGTAGTAGTTCCCAGAGAAAAAACCTAACGTTTTAAATAAAAACTAGCCATATCACTCTTTAATCAACAGGCCCTAGGGTCATGATTCACCGGCCTCACAATAGGTCCTTCACAACTCTAAAGGTGAATACAGACTACTCTGACGTGAGGTGGGAATACGTCAGGTCAGGCATTGTGGGTCCACGTCAGACATGAAGCGGTGTTCACATTGGCCTGACTATAGCACATAAAACAAGTTCGTGTGCATTGCATTTCCCGACAGTTTGTTTTGAACCTCCAACCATGAGTGTACTCCGTGTTTTTGACATGCTGGAAGAAGAAGAAGAAGAAATGGCTGCCTTGTGTATTGCATCTATTTATTGGTGTAGCCAACCTCCAACCCATTCGTAGAAATTTCGTGAGACAAGCGGCCTCCACCCGAGATAAGTTCAAAAAGTACTTAGTTTCTGAACATGGTTCAGCAAGTTGTCCTTGGCAATGGGCAATGGCACTCCATTCGAAAGGGTAGAGTTGCTCCGTGACACGTCCAGTAATATTTATTTAATAGGCGCATTCATGCTCTAAAATGCGCCTATCTGGGGCGTAGACAGAAAAAAAAATCCGAGGGGAGGGGGGGGGGTCATCAAGTGACCCATGTTTTTTATAGTAAATTTTTAAAATTTCTACATTTCCATGTAAAATTTCTACATGGGGGTTAAAACCCCAAAACCCCCCCTGGCTACGCGCCGCTAACCTATTGAACTATTATAAATTGTACAAACTAATAAAATATATGAAAAAAATAACTGTTTTCACTAACCTGGAATGCCGAGTTTTTCTTCTATTTTGTCCCAAGCCTCTTTCCTTGTATGCTGGTTTCGATATTCCCGGTTTGTTGGGTCGTACAGCACCGGATTTGACCTAACCAACTCAATTAACATGTCTTCCATCACTGGAAATGGTATGTTTCTTTTCTGATGCCTTCCCACTACTGACAAAAAATCTAGAACTTTTGATATTCTTCCCACGCGTCATAACACGTGTTGCGTCAGACTGCATCATCCAACGTGTTCCCACATCACGTCCGAACAATATGAACATAAGCACACAAAACCCTATGTTACATTTTCATATCACACGCATCATGACGTGGGTCCACGTGTTCCCACGTCACGTCAGAGTAGTCTGTATTCACCTTTACATACTTATCTCATGGCAAGTCTTGTCGTTTATGTCAAATATATGCATAGCACTATTCAGTCAAGGGGTCGGAAAACATAAAATTTCCGTAGAAATTCAATATCGAATTTCATGACTTCGTTAAGCTCGGGAAGAAAAATTTTGAAAAACAGGGAAAGTTAGGCCTTTATTAAAAAGAGACTGAGAGGCCAGCAGGAGCCCATTTCCCGTTCCACTCTCTTCCTCGTCTCTTCATTGTCAGTTTGTTCAATTTTTCATTGTTGTTTCTCAATAACGAGGACTCTGTCATTCTTTTGTACCTATTGTTTTTATTATCTTCTGAAGCACACTGAAAATGGACAAAAAGATTTTTTAATTCAAATTATATGTTTATAAAAATTTATTATATACCTATATTTTTTTTTTTTAACTTTATTTATATTTTTATTATTATTATTATATTATTTTTTTTATTATTATCGTTGTAATTATTTTCTCATTGTATACACAGTATATTATTTTGTACATTTCCTTCAAGACCACAGAGATTTCACAGGTTGTAAAACAAAATATAGTCGACCTCTCACAGATTTTATTAATTGTTGCTAGCCGGCATTCGAGGCAGTCTGATAAAATAATTTTGAAAATAACATAATTTAGAGTGTTTCAATAAATGAGATTTTTATGAAAAAATTAAATAAACGTACATAAAATTTTTTGTAAAAAACAATTTAACAATTTAAAACTGGGAGATCGGAGTACGTGAGACTGGCTGAAGGGTGACCAAGGAAGAGAGGCTCGACTCAAAAATCCTAGAGTAGCGCCGGTATATCTTGTCCCTTAGGGAGACGTTCTCATGGCGACAGCGTCGTTTTCATGGGTTCCTATTGGCTATCCCCTCCTTTTCCCCCCCTCCAAGCGAACTGGCCACACCCTCCCGAAGGGACAAGATATACCGGCGCTACTATAATAACTGCCGATGTAATAAATGTATCGAATAAATGTAATTCATACGATGATTCAGAAGTTACTATGTAAGTGCAATACTGAGTATTATCCCAAACGGTCCATTCACTTTGCAGGGAGAACAACAATTTAATTGATCAATTTGTTCTGGGGACGTACATTGCCGGTGATTTACCGACGACTTCTTTTATTATCCACAAAAATTGTATTTATTTTTTTCTGCTAAATTTAGAAATAACATTGATAAATATATACGCAAGATGGGGGATGTGAAGCTTTTTATTGCACGTAATCAGCAACGCCGGGTAACCTGCTAGTATTCTGTAAAACTTTTAAGAGGAAAGTCTGACTTTTAAGTTGATATAACTTTTTCATTTTAATTGCATTTTTTAATGAAAATTTTATATCTGGGCAGGTAACGTCCGTTATAAATTTACTAAATTTATGTGGAGTCTTCAGAAGTACCTAACATTTATGTCGTAAAAACCTTATTATGAATAACATATTGTTGTTTCTATTTGTCTGGAACATAACAAAAACAATTCAGAACGTATATTCAAGAAACTTCAAGGATAATCAGTGATTAAAAAGGCGTTGGTCTCAGCATGGTTGTGGGATCGAATCCCGTCCGGGAGAGTTTCATTTCGTAAATAAAATTCTCTGTCGGGACCATGGATATTGTAAATAACTAAATAATTATGTTAGGAGCATGACTAATATGCATCGTACATAAGGTCAGAAAAAACTGTCTGCATATCACAACTTTATGTATATCACAAGTCTATGCATATCATAAACTCTATGCATATCACAATTCTCTGAGTATCACATCTCTGCCTATCACAAGTCAATGCATAACACAAGTCTATGCATATCACAACTGTCTGCGTATCACAAGTCTATGCGTATCATAAACTCTATGTATATCATAAACTCTATGCACAATTCTCTGAATATCACATCTTTCAGCCTATCACAACTCTCTGCATTTAAAAGGGTTGGAATGTGTCTAAACTTGTATATACTCACAAACAACGCTGGGCACCATGACTAGTTTCTTATATTTTTCTACGCCTCGGGTCGGGATAAAGTGGCCGAGCTGATTGGCCGATTTTTCTCAAAAATCAATATTGAGGTCCTACTCAAGACTCAAGTGGAAGTAATATGTCAACTTTGATTAGTGGCTGCAGAGGTTATTTGGAATTGGACACACACAAACTTCTACACCACTACTCAGGCACAAACAAACCTAATCATCCACACAGAAATAGAAACCTTTTTTCTACTTCTAGTAGAGAGTTAAGTTTACTCATTATGTTGTTCATCCCTTACGAAAAGTTACAGAAAGAACCAATTAACCTATTTTCAAAGAAATGAAAATAAGATGTCTTCCAAGAGCTTTATTACAACCAGAAACGGGTTTCAATGCAACTCCATCATCAGTGGTACATATGGTTTGGCAACACTATGTAAATACGCAAGAAAAAATATCGAGCTCGCAGAAGCTGCATGAAATTGGTGGATTTTAATTCTACAGTCAGGCCGGTGAATCATGTCCACCGTACTGTTGGAACGTGGGGTGAGGGTGAGCTGCGATGTTGCCGCATGCTCTTACCATCTCCCGTCCTGTAACCTATTTTCATTCTAAAGTCAGCCGGTGATTCATGTTGTTGGAACATGGGGTGAGTTTGAGCTGCGATGTTGCCGCATGCTCTTACCATCTCCCGTCCTGTAACCTATATTCGTTCTAAAGTCAGCCGGTGAATCATATTGTTGGAACATGGGGTGAGGGTGAGCTGCGATGTTGCCGCATGCTCTTACCATCTCCCGTCCTGTAACCTATTTTCATTCTAAAGTCAGTCGGTGAATCATGTTGTTGGAACGTGGGGTGAGGGTGAGCTGCGATGTTGCCGCATGCTCTTACCATCTCCCGTCCTGTAACCTATTTTCATTCTAAAGTTAGCCGGTGAATCATGTTGTTGGAACGTGGGGTGAGGATACACATATACAATTTCGTGTCGATATACTCATTCTATCGATATATACTCGATTCTATTCACAGACGGACAGGATTTTATTTTTTTCATTCTTGGAAAAAGTAAATATCGAATTAGTTATAATTAATATTATTATAATTGATTACATTACTTCTCCTATACTTAGTGTAGGTGGGAAAGTATAAAAACAAGAGTTCAAGGTTTGATTATCGAAACCTTAAAAACTTCGGAAAATTTGTAGTCATCCGTCATTTTCATCAAAAATAATTTTACTGAGGAGAGAACAGAGATCAATCATACCCAAAAACTTTCACAGCCTCCATTATCTGTTTCAAATTCTAGTTGATTTTTCTTTTTTTCTCTTTGATGTGTTAATTCACAATGTTTTATAAGGAATAGGCCAAAGAGATTAATGACAAATTACATTGAAAAGGCGGAAACTTTGTTATGGGGATGGCTTAATTTTATAAACTTTTTATCCTCTGTGTAGCCATTAGAAGTTTCTGTGCCGAGTCCTGAGGATATTAAGAGGAAAAAAATACAGGGGAGAGGCATTAATCGATAGATTATCGTTGAAAACAACTTGTCTTCTTGGTCTTTCATGAGGTTCATCAAATATCTCATTTTATGCCTTGACAGGTAAACATTTTCAACTTTCACTATTCCAGCTACCTGGAAATGAATTTAATCTAATTGTTCTGAAATAAAAGACTTCCCAGACATCAGATCATGGTTACTTACTTCCCACAGATATGATAATAATTCCTAGGCATCTAGCCTCGTATTACTACCCAGACATCTATCGATATGATTACTAGCGAGGATAACGGCCGGGAATAGATGCTACCGGTCACTGCAGAAGGTGCTCGGATCGAGGACTGAGTCCCGAGACGCCAAAATAGCAATTTATAAAACAGTCCTGAGACCGGTCGTCACATATGCGAGTGAAACCTGGGTCCTGACTAGGAGGGACGAAGTCTTACTAAATACGTGGGAGCGGAAGGTATTGAGGAAGATATACGGCCCTACTCCAGAGGGGGATAGATGGAGGATACGGACCAATAGAGAGCTGAGGGACCTGTGCAAGAGCCCGGACCTGGTGGCTTTAGAGAAGCAGGGACGGCTGCGATGGCTGGGGAGTTTACAGAGGATGGAACCAGACAGATTGCCGAGGAGGATACTGTAGGGACACCCGGGAGGACAAAGAAGAAGAGGTAGACCCCGCTTATGTTGGCTGGAGGACGTGGAGGATGGGTGTGAGAAGATGGAGACGGGAAGCCGAGGATAGAGTAGAATGGCGGAAGATCGTTGCGGAGGCCCAGGTTCTACAATGACCGTAGCGCCAGGGAAAGTAAAGTTAGTATCTATCGATATGATTACTTCCCAGACATGTCATGGTTACTTACTTCCCACAGATATGATAATAATTCCTAGGCATCTGGTCTCGCATTACTTCCCAGACATGTCATGGTTACTTACTTCCCACAAATATGATAATAATTCCTAGGCATCCGGCCTCGCATTACTTCCCAGACATCAGTTCATGGTTACTTACTTCCCACAAATATGACTGTAGTTTGTAGACATCAGTTCATGGTTACTTACCCTCACTGGTTACCTCCCGAAGATGTCTGTCTGTCGATGTGGTTACTGTTTACTCATTCAAAGCCCCAACTCCGTCTAGATCAGCTCCCTACTAGTTAATTGGTTTTAGATTAGTCTCACCTCTTCACTAACCACTCTCTCCTTCAAGTTGGTTTGGTTAACTTTATTCTACTTTCAGGGTCTTCCCGAAGTACACCAGTAGTAATCACTTCAAATCTAGAAACACTTGTCTTTCTCTTACACTATATGTTTCCGTCATTAAACACATACAAGAAAAATTAAAAATTTTAAATCGATACTTACAGCCATGAGTGTCACTTAGCAGGCGCAAAGGTTCATTTCGCAACTAGTTTAAATTATTTATTTTCAAATACAGTTGTACATTATTAATTGTGACCAAATAATAAAATAAAGTAATGTTTATCATTTTATTATTTGAATTTTACATTAATTGTTTCCGTCTGATCCCACCTTTTCTTCGGTTGATCCCGCTGAAAATTAATAGGTGTCGTGCTGGCTCGTTTATATCTTATCCATAATGTCATAAGGACTGTACCTATTGATTTTCAACCAAATCAGCCATAGGAAAGAGGGGAGGGCTTATGAGGGGGGCTTTTAACAAAGATATCAATAACTGCCGGGGATTCAACTCAAAAATGTAATAAATGTCGACCAAATAAATTTGTTGAAGTCTGGGATATATTATTGAAGTGTGGCGCTGTCTAGCTGTGTAACATAGGAAAAAATGTTTTTTTGAATAAGTTCGTTTCATGTTTCTATGATTAAAGTAATATCTTAAATAAATATAAAAAGTTGTCGGTGATAAATCAATGAAGTTCTTCCTCCCCCTCTCAAACCAATCAACCGTTCGAACTTCAGTATAATATATTAGTAATTATATAATTAGTATAATTTTCATAGGAACTTCTGGATTCTCATACATTTTGAGTTGAGCTTCTTCCTCTAAACCCCCCTTTTCCTTTGGCCAAATAAATATGTCTCATATTTAAGATGTTGTAGGACGAGATATTTCATTAAAATAAAATGTTTTCAACACAACTACAAAATCATCATAATCAGTGCACATCCCATACGTATAGTGTGGTGTCTAAAGAAATACTCGTGGCTCCAATATTTACTGAAAAGTATTTCTTTAGACAGCACACTATACGGTTGGGATGTGGCACTGATGATGACTCAGTTGCGTTGAAAATCGGTTCTGGTCGGAAATAAAACTGTGGGAAGACAGCGTCTTTATTTTTATGGAATCTAGTCTTTTGGCGTTTCTGGATATACATTGTAGCATTTCGTGTTGATACATTCATTCTTACGAGAGTTATTCTGTTCAACACAAGATATATACTCGTATTTAGTGTAAGCGCCTTCGGTTGTTACACCATCCTTAGATCAATTTTTTAAAAAGTCATAAAAATTATTTATTATAAAAAATACTCAGTATTTGTTAAGTCGTGGCTGAAGATGGTAGCAATACTGAAAATACTCCCATATATTTTGTGAAATAGACAAAATTTTAAAAAACATACGTTTTTCTTTATACTTTTTATTAAGTGTTTCACAATATCTCTGCAAAAATGTTAAGCATCATTGTATTTTGTAATAAATATTTTTGTTAAATAAATAAAGTGGAACCATGACTTACTATAATCCAAATTGCAACCGCCCTCTTCCTGAAACAAAATCATAATATCCCCATAATATTCATTGATAATAATCATAATATATTCATTGATAATAATCATAATATTCATTGTTTTTAAATTTCGCCCTGAGGAGCTACCGCTGGAGCTATCCACTATCAATCAAGTCCTGTAGGTAGCTGGTTGTTGCGACCAACATTATTAAGACAAAAAAAAAAGTAATAAAAAAAATAAATGTTAGTTTTTGAATAATAATATAATATTTATTATTTATATTATTATATTTGATTCATTTTAGTGTTTTATTTTATACATGCTTTTAAAGGAACTATTTTTTTATTTATTATTTATTACATATATTTTATAACATATTTAATTAATTCCTAATATTTTTAGATATAATGATAAGTGTATTAATTTATTTAGTTAATAACATTTTGTAGAATGTAAAATGTAAGTGTGGCCAAGTGTGAGGACTATCTACAATATTGTTATGATCGTTGACCAAGATGGATGGATATGTTTTAGTTGTGATGTTTCTATGAAGTTGATGATACAAATAAACTGAGAAAAATAAATTACAGTATTCTTTTATTTTATTTTATTCTCTAATTTATATTGGCGCCCTGAAATAACAAGTAAATATGCTTTTCCTAGCAAAAGTTCTGTATTTTTCTTTTCCTAATCTACGAGTTTCCGGAAAATTCTCTTCTATATCTATGTATAGGAAATAATTTCTGAAAATCCTTCAGATTTAATTTTACATAAGCTCCCCTCCCCCCAGTATCTTGCGACATTAACAAAATTATTTTGCAGTTTACTCTAGATTCAAGATAGTATGTTGAAGGAGGACTCTAGCGAGACTTGGTTTAGTGCCGGGACAGTGCTCTAAAGCCGAGACTCCCGAGACACTCTAGAATGTTTTTACGTTCCTAGTCTCGGAATATAAAAGGTTCCGATTACCCTTTTCCAGTCTCTGCTTTATGTCTCTCTTGGTCCGATTGTCTTACCCGTTCTTATATACACATCTATATAGCCATCTTCTGTGTTTTTTTTTTCTTTGAACAAAAAAAAAAAAAAAAGTTTTTACTACCGTTTATTTATTGCTGATCTGTTCTTTGTAAAAATTTACATTCTACAACTACAATAAAATTGTACGATGTAAAATGGCAGGGATCTTTCTGGAATTTAAAAATCAGAAATTCAGAATACAATGTATGAAAGATTATAAGAAATCCATCTCCAGTCAGTGGCGAGGCGTCAAATAGAGCTTCAGTAATATAAATATAAACAAGGAACTTGTTAACTTTTAGTTATTTATTATGACTCATGCCTGGGCTTTAACTACGTGGTCATATCGCCTACTACCAGAGCGCTCTTTCGTCGCTCTGTTGGACTTGACTGACATAGTTACAGGAGACCATCGCTTTATGTCCCATCTGAAGGTCGGCGTGCTCAAGGTTTTTCACCCCTGAACCCGCGATTTTTAGCTCAGTAGACATTCTACCTCTGAGCTACCGACGCCCTGCCTGCTATATGATATATTCTTAATCAGTGCGTCAAGATTAGCGATTTTATGACTAACGTACGTCTGGAGAAGATTAGCGCCTTCATGACTAACGTACAGCTGGAGAAGATTAGTTCCTATATGGCTAACGTACAGCTGGAGAAGATTAGCGCCTATATGACTAACGTACACCTGGAGAAGAATAGTTCCTATATGACTAACGCACAGCTGGAGAAGATTAGCGCCTATGTGACCAACGTACAGCTGGAAAAGATTAGCGCCTATTTGACCAACGTACATCTGGAGAAGATTAGCGCCTCTATGACTAACGTACAGCTGGAGTAGTGCATTTACTTGGCCTAAGTACTTTTTATTTTCATTACAATTAACTAATATCGGGCATTACTATCAGTATTGTAAAGAAGATCCCTCCATTGAAAGTAATTCGAAACTTGTTCAGGTTAATTGTGAAGTCGAATAATTAAAACTTATTGAGAGAGAAGGGGGGGGGGGGGGGGGGGGGAGGACAATGAGCTGGGGGAGGGGGGGGGGGGTCGATAAAAAACAGGGAATATACTTTAATTAACTCGTTCGTTCATCGACAAACTTTGTGCCTATTATTCGACAAAAATTGGTTTCGACTTTATTCCGCTTTAATTCGATTCCTTCTTGGGACAGCTCTATCCATTCCACTCAACAGGCTTTTCAACTTCTCAAACATTCACTTTCCTTTTCTTTCCAAGCTATGCAAAGTATAGGGGAAGTTATTTAATCGATCAAAATTCGATGCGGAGTTTTCAACTTCCTGATTCCAATAATTAAAAAATAACCGTCGGGGGCCTAACAACATAATTATTTTGTGTTGCTGTGGTAGGCTTGGAGCGACCGCTGCTGACCATCTGCAACGATAAGCTGTCACTCCCAGTCCTTGGCGCGCCGAGAGAGCTCGGGGTGAATGTGGGGCGTTCGCTGATTGTAGTGCCTGCAGTCGTTCTCGGTGCAGAGTCATAGTGCTCCGCTAGGAGGCGACAAATCAGCTGAACACTGGGTGGCCGGTTTTCGTCACCAGCTGCCGTAGGTCGAGTCCCAGATACGATCCTGTCCCTCGTATCAACTCCACTCTAGGCCCGTCGTACAGAGGACATTCGAGGACCACATGTTCTGCAGTCTCGCCACACGAACAGTTCGGTTTGTTCTTCCTCTTAAAGAAGAATAGCTTGGAGTTATGTTTGGGTGTATCTGTGAACATGATAACTCCGGATAGAATTTATTGACTATATGTGTAGTCAGAATCCTCTAAAGACAACATCTATTGATTTTCAGTCAAATCGGCCATAAGGAAGGGGAGGTTACGGGGAGGTTACTGCCATTGTAAAAAATGTATTGACTCGTAATCAATGTATCAATGTTCAGCGACATCAGCCGAAGAGGGGGGGGGGGGGGGGGGGGGGGGATCAGAGAAGCCCTCAAATAGTCTAATAACTGCCGATGAAGTGAATATATCACACAATTTAGTATGAGTCGAAGCCATTGTGTAAGTTGATTTTTCGCCCAAACTGATGATTGGTAGGGGAGGGAAAGCGAAAACGTAACTTAATTCGGTGTTTGTTTTCGTTCATTTTCGGACTTCATGGGGGTCGGAAAACATAAAAAAATTCCAATAAAAACTCATCCTAGAATTTTCAGCAGAATGCGTACATTTCCCTATACTTCTATACTTTATATATCGTTGGAAAAGTAAAAAAAGTCTGCTTTTTTTTTCGCCTCTTCCAAGTAATCTGTGAAATTCCAACAAAGTGTATTTCATGGCTTTAATTCTTCATATAACCAACTAAATGAAAAAAAGGAACTTGCCTCCCTCAAAGGGTCTACTTAATAAAAAGATTTTTCCTTTCAACTTTATATTTGAATGAACTCTATATCTGAACGTATAAATTCTCCAAGTTGAAGTTAAAGGTCAACTTGGACCTTTCCCAGAAGGCTAGGTCAAGTGCTCCCATCTTGCCTTTATGAAGACATTTATTAGAATAATAATGTCTCGACTATGCAGCGTTTAGGACAATCTTGACAGGGGAATTCATGGCTGTAGGAAGGTACGTTGTTGCCCTTCTAAGGGCTACAAGAGTCTAGGACTGTCTCTTCGGCTATCTTAGTTGATGAGCGCGAGGTACGGTAGTGCATGTCGACTTGGTACGAATTCAGATGCCGCCGCTCACCCTGTTCGTGGAGCTACGGGGGTGGTTGTCCCAAGCGGGGGTGGATTCGTAGTGGCTGTGATTACTGGGACGAGCACAGGACGCCAGTTGGCCGTTTTTCATCCCTCTCATAGTCTTGGTACTTCTGCAGATATTGATGAGATGCGCTGATAGTGGGAGAATGGCAACAACGTTGGTGATGATGGCCAAACGACTTACGCATACTTTCCGGACGTCCGGCTACGCCTCGACTCTACGTGGGTACAGTCTGATCATTGGATGTTCCAAATATTATCAGGTCATGGTGACTTCAAGCTCTTCTTCTTAAAAAAAAACTAAAAATCCTCCCTTTGCCTGCACTGTTTATATTTGAAACTTTAGTGGTAATATTTTCACTCTTTACAATTCTAGTCATGAATAAGATACCAAGAAGAAAGATGATTTTCGAATAAAATCGCTCCTCTCTTTTTGAAAAAATTATAACTCATAAAGGAATTAATTTCATTAATAGCCTTCCCCCCATCTTGAAGACAGTAGAAAAAATAAGAAACTTAAAACTGCAACTAAAAACGTTTAGGTTAGAGGAAACCTATTCGGAAAACGAATTTTTTTTCTCATTGTTCAAAAATAGATAGACCTCCTTTAAGGTCTGTCGAATCTATGTTTTAATCATTATTTTTTATTATTTATATACTAATTTATTTTTCTTGTTTTTCTCTTTTATGTATTTTTATTTACTTCATTTATTTATTTATATATATATATATATATATATATATATATATATATATATATATATATCATTTGATCTCAAATCTACTCATTTGTTTGTTTTTAATTCGGACATTACGAACTTGGTTATAACGAACTGCTGATTTTCTGGTCCCTTTATGTTCGTTGTAACGAGGGTTTACTGTATTATTTATTTATTTGTGAATTTTTTAAACTTTTTTTTTTTCCCGGAAAAATAATATCCAAATGGAGAGTAGGGTCTATAATATACATGAGACATGGAGGCCGTTGATACATGGAGGGAGCTCCGGGCAGGCTGAAGAAGACAAACTGCGGGTAATATCAGGGCATGATTTGAAAGCCCTCTTTGGAAGTGAGAGAGGATCTACAAGGCAGAGCTGAGAGCTGGTTCAACATTAATGAGGCAAGGGGCGTACATAGACTCCAGGGGCATAAACAGGCAAGGGGAGTACATAGACTCCAGAGGCATAAACAGGCAAGGGGAGTACATAGACTCCAGAGGCATAAACAGGCAAGGGGAGTACATAGACTCCAGAGGCATAAACAGGCAAGGGGAGTACATAGCCTCCAGAGGCATAAACAGGCAAGGGGAGTACATAGCCTCCAGAGGCATAAACAGGCAAGGGGAGTACATAGCCTCCAGAGGCATAAACAGGCAAGGGGAGTACATAGACTCCAGAGGCATAAACAGGCAAGGGGAGTACATAGACTCCAGAGGCATAAACAGGCAAGCGGAGTACATAGCCTCCAGAGGCATAAACAGGCAAGGGGAGTTCATAGACTCCAGAGGCATAAACAGGCAAGCGGAGTACATAGCCTTCAGAGGCATAAACAGGCAAGGGGAGTACATAGACTCCAGAGGCATAAACAGGCAAGGGGGCGTACACAGACTCCAGGGGCATAAACAGGCAAGGGGAGTACATAGACTCCAGGAGCATAAACAGGCAAGTGCACACCCGGTATATACTATAGTATAAGTAAGTACTGTAATCGTGAGAAAATCCGAAATCGAATTTGCAACAGATTTTAATGTTTCATTCAATTATTCGGGGAACCGAATACGTTTTGACCATTTTCGCCATGTTGTCTGTGGGTGTCTATGAGCACGATAACTTCCGTTAGAATGAATTTGTCGACACGAACTTTTATTTGTGTATTTAGAACACTCTAAGAACGACACCAATTGATTTTCAGTCAAATCGGCCAAAGGGAAGGGGGGAGGCTTATTACAAACACTCTAATAATTAATAATAATAAATTTAATAATAATAATAAATTTTTTTCCGTTAGACCAATACATGGTAATAGGATAGGTCAAAAGAATTTATACATTAAGATAGCTTATAAATTAGATTTATAACAACTTGAGTCTAACACACTTAAGATTAGTAGTAATAACAAAACTATTTTAAAAAATAGAGCCAGTTATCTTCCAACCGCTGTGCTGTGTGGGTGGGATGAACCACTACTGATGATGACGCTGTTGCGTCGAAAACCGGTTCCGGTATAAATAAAACAGTGGGAAGACAACGTCTTTTATTTCTAATAGAAATCTAGTCCCACAACATCTTACTATCACATATGTATTTTAAAAAAAGTAAAATGAAATTAATAAAAACTGAACAAATAAATACTTAAAAATATATGAATGTATGAAAAAATTATTACAAGATACGTTTATAATAAGTAGAGTTAATAAATTTAATAAAAATTAAGATAACTATTTTTGAAAAAAACTCTTCGGAAGTGTCTTTATCCCAACGATGTTTCGGGACGTTCTTACATCCCATCTTGAAAGAAATAAAACTTGTTTATTTATGGTATTGTCTAATTTTACCAACTATATTTACATGGGAGTACTTTCGGTATTTTTACCATCCTCAGCCAAAAGCATAAGAGATAAGACTCCAGTCTCTCAGTCTTATCTCTTATGCTTTTGGCTGAGGATGGTAGAAATACCGAAAGTACTCCCATGTAAATATAGTTGGTAAAATTAGACAATACCATAAATAAACAAGTTTTATTTCTTTCAAGTTCATTTGAATTATTTCACAATATCTCTGCAATAATGTCAGTTTTCATTACATCCCATCATCAGGTCCCAATGTGCGAGATACAGAAAAAGAAACAATGTAACTATAACAATATATGAAAAAAAATATATACATAGATTAATCAATTATGAATGAATACCTATATGAAAAAGTCTAAATAAATAAAAAATTAAATATGTATATTTACAGGCCTTTAAGGACGACACCTATTAATTTTCAGCGGAATCAGAACAAAGAGAGGGGATGATCAGATGTAGTATAGGAATATGAAGTCACTCAGTCAAATGAGTTTTATCCCAAACGTTTGATTGGCTTTCAAGGGAGAACGAAGACGTTATTGATTTTGACGACTTTTTTAATGAAGCATTATGAATCCTATTGATAGTTTCTCTGCTATTTATGCTATAAATTCTAACTTCGATTCATCCAACAAGAAGTTTGAAGAGCAGAGCAGAAAACGGGTGAACACAATATATGAAAATAGTTTCAGAAACTCATTTGCCTTGCTGATGACATGAAACAAAACTTCTGTGAAATATTTCTCATACTATTATTATTTAGTTTTATACGAAGTGTAGTGGAAGTTATGACATCAGTTAGCAGTTCTATGTTTAGTTTTCAATGAAATTTTAGGTTTTCCAACCCCCTTTTTCCAATTCTTTCCTTCTTAAATATTTACTCAATTACACAAAATACGATTTGCTAAGCGAAAAATTAGTTATTTTATTCACGCTGGGGAAGTACATTGCCGGGTGATTCACTGACAAATAAATGTATACAGTAGAATATATCTATAAGTCGAACATCAAGGGAGACGCCAAAAAATTCGAGTTATAGAGTTTTCGACTTATGGAGGATTTCGAATTAGGCGGATTTTGATTCGACTTGTAGAGGTTAAGATTCATTCTAAATAATTTTGAGTTAGAGAGGTGAAATAAATAAAAATTCAAGTTACAGAGGTAACAAACATATTTATATTTATTATAAATCAACATTATTTCAAAACATCCTTAAAATAAAAAATACGTAGTATATGTAGGTATTAAAAAAAGTCAGTAATTTTTTTTTGCTTTAGATAATTGGTAATCCTATTTATTGTATACTCCTAAATTGTTTTCTAAGAAACAATGGTGTACATTGTCGGCAAATTCTTAAAGTCGGTAACTTATTTTTCTTCGAGCTATAGAGGTAATAAGTTTAAAATAATCGAGTTGTAAAGGTTGTAAAATAAAACATTGCTATGTTCGAGATACAGAGTTCCAATTTATTTTTTCGAGTTATAGAGGGAAAATATGTACCAAAATGGCTTGTAGGGATTCACTGATTATTTCGACTAATAGAGGGTTGAGATTTCGAGTAATGGAGGTTTTGGGGCTTGAAGGGAAAGGAACAAAACTTTTTATCGAGTTTTGGAGGTTTTTGACTTATCGAGGTTCGACTTAAAGAGGTTCTATTGTATATAGTACGTCTATAAGTTGGTATGTTTTGGAAGAACCATTCAAAGTTGCCTTATTTATTGCTTGTTTTTTTTAAAAAGAATAAAAACATATAATTTTCAGTCAAATCGGTAAAAGGGAGTTCAGAGACACAAAACACTAACACAAAAAGTCTAATAATTGTCAATTTTATGAATGTATTAACGGGAAATTATGTATAATGAATCAGAAATCCATAAGTAAACCTATTGATTTTCAACCAATTTGATATACCTCTGGCCACAGAGAATAAATTGATAACATTTGCATTAATCGTGTAAATCCAGTTTTTGGAATAAATAAATTATGTTTGCATCATTATTAATCATATGGGTAATTCCACACCAACTCAGCATGACGTTACATCCACCGATTTTTTTATGAAAAACAAATGTCGATGATTTGTGCTTCCGTATTGTGACCGGCTTCTAGAACACGCCACTTGAAAATATCAACAATGCGTAGGTTAAGCTCGCACCTCACGTGGTGGCTTACGATAACAGCGCCACCTGGATCTACTGCGCACGAAACGCACAAGACTATTTCAATTATTTAAAAACTGATTTTTTCATTCAAGAAATATATTAAAATGCAGATCCTTACAAATTGTTGAGTGAAAGAGAAAATTTAGCATGAAAAAAATAACAAAATATATGCCAACAATAGTGGCCAAACGCTTAAAATCTATAATTACTTTAATTGCTATTATACTGTTCATAAACATGTTTTCCCCAGAACGAAAATTTTTTTTTAATGAAAATTCAACTCCCGAACAACAATTTCTATGTGTTACGGATAAAAAATAGGTGTACTAGCATGTCGAAAAAAATCATAAATCACCATTTTTAGTGAAAAGGTCAATTTTTTTTATATTTTCGATAACATTTTCAAAATCTACAGAACATTTTCGATTGAAATCATCTGTAAAACATATTTTTTCAGCCGATATTGATACTTAAAACCAAAAAATAAAAAATCGTATTGTGAAAAACTCGAAAAAATACAACAAAATGTTTTCCTTCTGTAGAAAAAAATATCAATCGAAAAAGGCTGAAAATTTGTATTTAAGCTCATTTTTGGATGAGGAATCCAAAAATGACATTAGTTTTCCATAAAAAAATCGGTGGGTGTAACGTCATGCTGAGTTGGTGTGGAATTACCCATATACCTTCTAAATCTATAGGAGTGAATGAAAATGAATATTGTTAATATCCTTTCTTGGATTTTCCCTAAGTTACCTAATCAATCCCCATCCCTTACCTAATTATTGACCACACTTACCTAATTATTAACCATACTTTTTGAAATCGAGAATGATATCTCTCCAAAGTTGATTTAACCGAAAACACTCTCTTCACTAAGGAACAGTCTGCCGTAGTGAATAAATGGTTAAATGCAGTTATCTCGTGAATGATTCCTCAAAGAAGTAGATTAAGTTGATTTAACCCAGAACATAGACAGTTTTACGAGATACCAAGAAACCCACATCTTTATAATTCCGAAAGTATTAGAGTCCTGAGCTCCCAACTTCTTCAAAGTGCGCAGCCGGCTTGGGAGATGATCACAGTATACTTAACTCATTTCGGCCATTTTACGACTTATCTTATTCCCTATGACCATAGATATACGAATGCTGAAAATTCGTTCATGTCGCCCTGGGGATGTTCATTGCTGATGATTCATTCACCTTTAACTCAAATAAACATATATCTATAAGTTGATACCTTTTTGAGCTGGATGAAGCCCAACTCCTTTTTTTTGAGCCCGTTCAAGGGTTGTTCTTGTTTAAGAAGAAGAAGCCCCGGTAAGTTGGTTGGATTTATTTGGAGCCACCCACAGTCTGGTTATCTTAGCTCTCCAACTGATAAACTTAGACAAACACCCAGATCGGATTTTCGATCTCCAGTTTTCCACCAACTTTCAGACAGACCGTTTATTTCTTATCTTACCATATACTTCTTAGTTGTTGTTCTCTTTTTTTTTTTTTTTTTTTTCAAAATGTCTAGAGTCTAAATAATGTAGGTCTTAAATAACTCTGTTTTGCTCGATCTCTCCATTCTCTGTTAGGAACAATGTTTTCTAAGAGCATTTCATAATACGAAATTTAGAGTATTTCTTTCTGACTAAATTATATTAATACTTCTAGTATGATAATAATATATTTTTGGCGAGGGCACCGGTAGCTCAGTGGTTTGCGTGCTTGCCTTCTGAGCTCAAGATCGTGGGTTTGAAACCCGGCCAAGGCCCTTAGTTTATTTTATCTGGGAGGTAAAATAAACTTAAGCATCCTTCGGATGGGACGTAGCGATGGTCCCGAGCCTGTCAGGTACTCGTTAAAGACCCCTCACCTAGGTGAATAAAAATTTAAGGTAAGCAAAATTTAGGACTCCCACAGTAGAGTCGGGCTCATGACCACCAGAGTGACGAAAGAGCGCTCTGGTAGTAGGCGAGATGACGTAGTTAAAGCCCGGGCATGAGTCATAATAACTAAATATTTTTTTGGCAACTATATTCTCCTATTTCTTTTTTTTTTTGGCCCTATGTTCGATGCATATTAGCCATGTCACTGTGTGATCTAGTTATTTACGACATCCGAGAGGCAATTCTATCTACGAAATAAAACTCACTCTCGGACGGGATTCGAACCCGCAAACCATGGTGAGACCATGTTATCAAAGCCCTACGCTCTAGCCCGCACGGCCACCTTATATGAAGTATAGGGGAAGTTATGTAATCGGTCAACAATTCGATGCGGAATTTTATGTTTTCCGATCTCTAGATTACAAATATTTCTGTGACGATTACTCCCGATAGAATAAATATATCGAAACGAAATTTTATGTGTGAACCCAGAACCCTCTAACAACGACAAATATTGTTTTTCTAAGGGGGGATTAGGGGGGAGGCTTAACATAAAATCACTAATAACTGTCGATAGAATGAATGCATTCACATGAAATTTTATCAATGAAGAAGGCAGAAAACTTGAAATTCCTTTGAAACACGGCATCGCATAACTCTTCTGACTCTCGTCCCGATTCACCTTAACTGCAGTCGATTTAATAAGGACAACTCTCTTCAGAATCTAACGTTCAATGGTACTGTTTTTGAATGAAGAAACACAAACATAAACACATTTTCCAGATCTGATAAACAATTGAGATTCAAGAAGCTTTGAGCCAGAAGAGGATTTCAGTAATATTTCGTTTATATATATTTTTCTCTTTATCTCGAGGCAGCCTTTTGGGATAACCGATTTTACGGGTGCTACAGTTTCTCGAATCACTGCTACTGAAAATATTTCGTTTTAACCATCACTGATCTTCTTTATCTCTTATATAATTCCCCGTAAGAGGGCGCCGGTAGCTCAGTGGTATGCGTGTTTGTCTTCTGAGCTCAAGATGGTGGGTTCGAAACCCGACCGAAGCCCTTAGTTTCTTTTATCTAGGAGGTAAAATAAACTTAAGTACGCCGTTCTTCGGATGGGACGTTAAGCGATGGTCCCGAGCCTGTATGATGCCAGGTACTCGTTAAAGACCCCCTGCCTTAAATGAATAAAAATTTAGGGTAGACAAAATTTAGGTCTCCCATAGTAGAGTCGGGCTCATGTCCACCAGAGTGACGAAAGAGTGAACATATGTAATAACGCTCCTTATAACGCTTGTTTCGGCACCATTTTGAAATTTTAATTCTTGTATTTGTTTGTTATTATTGATCTGAAGTCGGACTTGTTTACAGACTCCTCCCTCATAAGACTTCATCTCAAGTGTTTCCGTTTTGAGGGCACCGGTAGCTCAGTGGTATGCGTGCTTGCCGAGGCTCGTAGTTTATTGTATCTTCTTCTTCTTCCTGCGGCGCTACGGTCCTGAAAGAACGCAGGCTTCCGTCACAATCCACCTCCATTCGTCTCGATCCAACTCGGATGTCCGCCTCTACGTCGTCCAGCCAACGGAGTCTCGGTCTTCCTCTTCTCCTGGCACCGCCTGGCCTTCCGTAGAGGGCTTGTTTAGGGAGTCTTCCTCCTTCCATTCTCTCTACGTGGCCCTACCAACGTAATCTCGCCTGTTTGATCACGGACCTGTTTTATCAATTCAAATTTAATCAATCTTATAATTTACACCTTATTCTATCCTCCAATATTTTGGAGTGGTCCTCCATAGAACCTCCAGAGGAACCATAGCATTAATTGGAAATATCCTATTTGGATTCCACTCGCGCATATAACGCTCCTCCAGAAAACAGGAGAGAAGCGCGTTATAACCGTGAAAGCATAAAAATCCAATTGTTTCTTCTCAAAAATCCATATTACATCATTATAAGAATAATTAGCGAATATGCAATAAGACGATAAAATGAGTTTCCACTTTATATTTGTGACCAACTAACAGTAGCCGAGGTACCTTGAAGAGCATTCTACTGGTTATGTCTTACAAAGTAAATCAAGTTCCTAGTTTTCTAGTCCTAGACACGTTCCGGACTTAGTAACTTAGCAACCCAGGCGACTCTGAAACTAAAAGGATTATATGAGTCGTGACTGGGAATATCTGCTCAGACAATTTGTGATAATATTAGTCGGCAGCTTATCTGAAAACTGAACATTGACACTTTAATATCCTGTTCGTTGAGAGGTCACCTGAAAAATGCACCTTCTAAGGGCATACATAGGGCTCCCTTAGGTTCAATGATTAATAGCCAATTATATGATAGCGATGCCATTTTTCATTTTATGATTTAATGGCAGTTTTGAAAGAACCTATATAAAAAAAAGAAGAAAAAAAAAATATGAAAAGTGAACATAGAATTTCTGACCGATTACATATTTTCTACTATACCTCGTATAGGTGGGGAAGTAAAAGGCTTAAGAAGTGGGGGGAACCAATTAATTCGCCATAATATAATAATTATAATATTGTATATAATAATTATAGAGGGCGCTGGTAGCTCAGTGGTATGCGTGCTTGTCTTCTGAGCTCAAGATCGTGAATTCAAAACACGACCGAGGCCCTTAGTTTATTTTATCTGGGAGGTAAAATAAATTTGAGCACGCTGTTCTTCGGAGAGGACGTTAAGCGATGGTCCCGAGCCTGTACGATGTCAGGTACTGACCTAAAGACCCCTGTCCTAGATGAATAAAAATTTAGTGTAGGCAAAATTTAGGACTCCCGCAGTAGAGTCGGGCTCATGTGCACCAGAGTGAGGAAAGAGCGCTCTGGTAGTTGGCGATATGACCTCGTAGTTAAAGCCCGGGCATGAGTCATAAAACCTAACCTAACCTGTAATAATTATAAATAATAATTATAATTGCTGAGACAAAATTCATCAGGTTTTGTACAAGTAGTAGCAAATATGATATTTCTTCTTCTGTGAACTAGTCTAACTAGAATGTAAGTTTTCTTGTAAAAAAAAATATAATAAAAAAAAGAAAATAAGAAGAAAAAAAAGGTGAAAACATGTTTTAAGCCGTATGATTGGTCTATAAACATGGTAGAAGGGCGGTGATTGGCTGTAATGAGAGTATGTTTGCTCTCTGATTGGGTGGAGCGGGACAACACATACCATCAGAATAGCCAATCACGGGACTCTATTCTGTAACCCCAGCACCAGCCTACCTGACCACTTCCTACCTTCTTAACCTTGTCTTCTTTTCTATAGTTGAAATAAACAGAATAAAGAAAGCTAGAACGGTCTGCGACTACCAATGGACCAACCAGCAAATCAGACAATTCTTTGCTTCCATTCTTTGTCCCCAAGATGAAATTTTTGATAGAAAATTCAATTTATAGTAGACTATTTCTATTGAGCAATGGCAAGTAACATCACCATTCATGAAATTTTGAATTGGTAACTTCCATAGAATAGGCGAAATTGTGTGATCGGTCAAAAATTTTATGTTGATTTTACTCCGTAATTTCATGTTTTTCGATCCCGTAATTGCAAAAACTAAAAAAAAAAGTATGTGTATCTGTGATCAAGAATACTCCTGATTGAATGAATATATCCATACCAAATTGTGTGTATGTATTCAAAACTCTATCAGGTCGATACATATTGTTTTTCATTGGCAAATCGGCCAAAGAGGAGGGGGGTTATGACCAAAACTTTAATAACTAGGTAATAACGAATTTATCAACGCGAAATTCGGTACGATGATTCCAGTTTTAATTCTTGATGAGTTCGTTAGTTACTTATGCTTTCTTCTTTTTAGCCTAGATTTATTTATATGTGGTCCTTGATAGTCTAGTTGCATAACGTATTAAGTTTAGAATCGAAATTATAGTAAAAACGTTGGAGGAGGACGTAAGAGGCAGGGAGGGGATGCACGATTTGGCAACACTGCACCTCTACCACACGCACTCTCCAGATGACTCGTTTCATCAGCCAGACTCTAGTATTGTTGCTGTTGTTTCGTGAATGTCTCCTTTTAGGTAGTTAGGATGG
Source organism: Aradus depressus (assembly GCA_963662175.1). Taxonomy (NCBI): domain Eukaryota; kingdom Metazoa; phylum Arthropoda; class Insecta; order Hemiptera; family Aradidae; genus Aradus; species Aradus depressus. The sequence continues at coordinate 28,633,028 of OY759225.1, read as the reverse complement.
AGAGTGTTGTGGCTGTTACTTGATGAATGTTTCCATGTGGTTGGCAGCCAGGTAGTATTGTGTCTGCAACTTTCTGTATACTTGTGTATGTGGTGTATGGAGGGTTTGCCTACTTCTCTGGTGATTTATACACTCCACTGTCAACAAGCGCTCCCCCCTCCCCCCTCCTCTCACCCCTTCCCTCTCCAACCTATTTGTAGGTTGTCAATAGCCCTACCCTATTATACCCCGTCCCTCCTGTGACGTCATTAATCACCCATCTCTAGAGCCTCCCTTTTTTGAAGCTTCCTTGTTGCCTTTCGCCCTCCCCCTCCCCCTCCCTCCCTCCAATGAACCTTTTATACTCCCACCTCTCATCCCCTTCTTTTTGTTTTTCGCCTTTTTTTTCTTTTTTTTTTTTCTTTTTGAAACTGTTTTTGAACATGGCGCTAAACGGCCCTTGAATAACCCCTGACAAGAGGCCATTACTCTTGGCCTGTCGACACAGCGGTATTATCTATAAGCTATTGAACACCATGACCTGAATGAACCAACCACTTTTTTCACACTGAGAAATTTTGTATTGAGAAACTTTTTTTTATTAGGCTAATATCTTTAAAAAAATATATAAACAAAGATCTTGTTTAACCTTTATATGGACTAATTTCTCAAGGAATATATATGCTACGGTAAAGTTAGATTAACGGTTAAACCTAGGATTACCCGGGTAAACTGCGTAGTACCCGCTGCCGCTTGGTTAAAGTTGGGTATACTAATAATGACAAGGCCATTAGTGGACGTATGTTCCACTATAAAGATTAGGTACTTATTAATTATTTCCATTGTTGTAAGCTGTCTAACAGCGATAATCATTCATCTGGGTACATAAATTCCTAGAACAAACATAAATCGAAATATTACAAAATTTGGGGGCGTATTTGCCGGCATTCCTATATTTGAAGTAGTACAGGTTCTAGCTTTAACATATACTTTACCCGGGTAAAGCCCGAAACGTGAACTATTTCAATTATATTTCAGACTTTAACCAAGCGGCAGCGGGTACTACTAGGTTTACCCGGGTAATCCTAGGTTTAACCGTTAATCTAACTTTACCCGTAGCATATACATACAGTGTACCAGTTTCAGTATACGCCATCGTCCGGACAAAGCGGAGCAGCAGTGCAATGTACCCCTCAAATGTTTCCAATATTTCCCAGTAAAAAAACAGATTTAAACGATTTGAAATTCTATAGGATTGACAATATATTTTTTTCTATTCTATGTTATAGTTATTTATTTTTTTTATTAGGCCAATCGACTGCAGAGGCCATTAGTGCCAGCACAATTATTATTATAGTAGATAGAGTGACATAATGTGGCTAAGGGTATCTCTCTGGGTGGCTCCAACTGGCAGAGTGGGCAGCTTCCTGTCCACCGTACCTCCATCGACTGCAGAGGCCATTAATGCCAGCACAACTATTATTATAGTAGATAGGTTGACATAATGTGACTAAGGGTATCTCTCTGGGTGGCTCCAACTGGCAGAGTGGGCAGCTTCCTGTCCACCGTACCTCCATCGACTGCAGAGGCCATTAGTGCCAGCACAACTATTATTATAGTAGATAGGTTGACATAATGTGACTAAGGGTATCTCTCTGGGTGGCTCCAACTGGCAGAGTGGGCAGCTTCCTGTCCAGCGTACCTCCATCGACTGCAGAGGCCATTAGTGCCAGCACAACTATTATTATAGTAGATAGGTTGACATAATTTGGCTAAGGGTATCTATCTGGGTGGCTCCAACTGGCAGAGTGGGCAGCTTCCTGTCCAGCGTACCTCCATCGACTGCAGAGGCCATTAGTGCCAGCACAACTATTATTATAGTAGATAGGTTGACATAATGTGACTAAGGGTATCTCTCTGGGTGGCTCCAACTGGCAGAGTGGGCAGCTTCCTGTCCACCGTACCTCCATCGACTGCAGAGGCCATTAGTGCCAGCACAACTATTATTATAGTAGATAGGTTGACATAATGTGACTAAGGGTATCTCTCTGGGTGGCTCCAACTGGCAGAGTGGGCAGCTTCCTGTCCAGCGTACCTCCATCGACTGCAGAGGCCATTAGTGCCAGCACAACTATTATTATAGTAGATAGGTTGACATAATTTGGCTAAGGGTATCTCTCTGGGTGGCTCCAACTGGCAGAGTGGGCAGCTTCCTGTCCAGCGTACCTCCATCGACTGCAGAGGCCATTAGTGCCAGCACAACTATTATTATAGTAGATAGGTTGACATAATTTGGCTAAGGGTATCTCTCTGGGTGGCTCCAACTGGCAGAGTGGGCAGCTTCCTGTCCAGCGTACCTCCATCGACTGCAGAGGCCATTAGTGCCAGCACAACTATTATTATAGTAGATAGGTTGACATAATTTGGCTAAGGGTATCTCTCTGGGTGGCTCCAACTGGCAGAGTGGGCAGCTTCCTGTCCAGCGTACCTCCATCGACTGCAGAGGCCATTAGTGCCAGCACAACTATTATTATAGTAGATAGGTTGACATAATTTGGCTAAGGGTATCTCTCTGGGTGGCTCCAACTGGCAGAGTGGGCAGCTTCCTGTCCAGCGTACCTCCATCGACTGCAGAGGCCATTAGTGCCAGCACAACTATTATTATAGTAGATAGGTTGACATAATTTGGCTAAGGGTATCTCTCTGGGTGGCTCCAACTGGCAGAGTGGGCAGCTTTCTGTCCACCGCACCTCCGTCCTCCTGGTAGTGTGGCTCTCTTCCAGCCTCCAGGAGATAGACCCTATCCCGGGGTTAGCTATTTCTCCGCGAATGGCACCATATAATTTGTTGGTGATACAGTCCGGTGTTTCAAATAATTTAGAAGTTATAAAAATAAAAACTTTTATTTTTATTCTTTACTGTTGTCTTGAAATTAAAGAATAACATAATTCAATTTGTTGCTTGTAAGATGGATGTATTTTTTTTATTTAATCATGTTCATGTCATATCTTGTTTTATATAATTTTTGAATTGTTTCTTTTATCCTCGTTCACTATTCATATTTAAAGATCATGTCCATTTTTACTACTTCATTATTATTGGTACCTTTTTATTTAGTTGTTATATTGTTTATTATTTACAATTCTTTGTATATATATTTTTTCTTTTCTTTTATTTTACATTCCCACTCATTGCCATAGAATTGTGATATTTTGTATAATAAAGTTTTATCTATCTATCAGTCCGGTGTTTCGCGAGAATTGCGGCTGCTGGGATGTGTAGGTCGAGCCATCTTTCAGCACTGCTCGACAATCGTGAGGCAATCCATCTCTTTCTCGGTGGGGTTTGAGAACTTCACAGGATTGTAGTATGTGGAAGATAGTTCTTCCTTGTTTAGTGGACATCTCGGTGGGCGTCTCCGCAACAAAATGTGGACATGAGTTAGCCAAGTGTGTCCGACTCTTAGCCTCGTCAGGACCATTCTTTCTTTTCGGGAAAGGAATGTCACATCAGCAGTGTCGATTTGAGGTTTAACCGACTTCAGAAAAGTATTGCACTCCTCCCATTTCTTTTGCCATTTTAAGGAAAATCCTTAATAATATTATTATTATTATTAAGACATCTACTAACTTTCAGCCTAATCAGTCAGTGGAAAGTTTAGAAGGAGAGCGGAAACAGCTTATCTCAACTAAGTCGAGCTGGGGAAGTACATTGAAGGAATGGTAGCTAAAGACCTTCCCTATGGTAAAGTTCTAAAAGAGGCACCACTTAAAATAATTTTCTCCCCTTGACAAATGACCGAGGGTCGAATTCCAGAGAAGGGTTATTAATTCCAGGGTTAAATGATGGCTTAGGCGCGACTGGAGATTTGGGCAAAAACGTTTTGGGTATGAGGACGTGACTTAGATTAACGACAAAACTCACCCCTACTGTCTGTCCAACATGGGGGATATTTGTCCTATTATTAGGGTTCCTAACAGTCTAAAACATGCATAATATATACTTCATATAGTATATATACATAATATACTTCATAACTTATATACGTACATAATATACTTCATAACGTATATATGTACAAAATAAAACATTCATATGTGATAGTAAGATTTGGGACGAGATTTCTCATAGAAATAAAAAGGTGTTATCTGACCGAACAGCGTCATTATCAGTGGTTCATCCCACCCACACAGCACAGCGGTTAAAGGACAACTGGTCAGTGCTGTATGAGTGGGATGAACGCTGTTGCGTCGAAAACCGGTTCTGGTCTAAAATAAAACAGACAACGTATTTTATTTCTATGAGTAATAAAACATCTTTCACAAATTGTAAAATAAAGACGTAGTCTTACCTCACACAGACAATATTATTTTTATTACATTATTATTATAATAACCGGCTTATAATATAAAATTCCAAGGTCTCCATATTGGTAAGAAACGAACATGGGATGAACTACGACAGTAAGAAACTAAGTTACGTTATCTTCATACTTCGTAATCTTAATAAGATCGTGCCAAAGGAAACATTAACTACTCTATAACTCCTATGTCCATTGTATTATCAATTATGGTATAATACATTGGGGAGCTTATAGCTCAAGCATTATTATTTTTAGACTTCAAAAGAAAGCTCTAAGAATAATAAATAATATTAATCGAACAACAAGGTTCAGAGAAATATTTAAACAATTTAAAATCCTGCCTTTGCCTGCGCTGTTTATATTTGAAACATTCATGACTATCAGGAAAGATCGTTGCTCCTCTTTTTTTAAAAAAAGTATAACTCATAAAGGAATTCATTTCTTTATTGCCCTTCCCCACTTCTTGAAGACAATACGAACAATAAAAATATATAAACTTCAACTAAATGTTAAAGTTAGAGGAAACCTTCTGGCTACATTTTTTTCTCATAGATCAAAAATAATAAAATAATCATAATAAAAAAAATCGGGGTTCGTATCATAGCTATCATTTTTATTTTTTTGCCAAAGTTCCTCCACAGATGTCCTCCTTTATGGTCTGTCGAATCTATGTTATGTTTAATCATTATTTTTTATTACTTATATACAAATTTATGTTATTTCTCGTGTTATATTATTTCAAGTATTTTTATCATTTATCATTATTCTATTTTTTATATGTTTATTTATTTTTTTTCAATTATTTATTATTTTTTTTAATATCAATCTTTTTATATTTTTAAGTATTTTGTTTTCTTTTCTTGTCAATATTCCGGACATTGTGACCTGATGAAGTGACGTTGATTTAGTTGATTAATTCGCACTGTGATTGACCGATAACTTTTATAATTAGACATCTAGGTCGGGTAATGAGGAACGGTAGGAAAGTGACCTGATGTCGGAATTAATTAATAACTCAGGGTGTAATGTAACATAACATCCCCATTGTCGGAGGAAACAGAGATTTGAGCAAAATTCAACTGTCTTATATGTAGTGTGTTCACTTTGAGTTGACATACCCCCACTCTCTCACTCCTCCTTATCGCTGTTGCTTCCTGTACTCTGTAGGACCACTGGGAAGGTTACCCAAATGTTACGGTATGATATCATCACTGAAGTAGCCTCACCATATCCCCTCTCTCTCCACCTTATCACTTTTTCTCTCTGTAGGACCCCACTGGGAAGGATAGCCTCACCTCTCCTCCATATCCCCTCTCTCTCCTCCTTATGACTTTTTCTTTCTGTAGGACCACTGGGAAGGATAGCCTCACCTCTCCTCCATACCCCCCTCTCTCTCCTCATTATCACTTTACTCCCTGTCCTCAGTAGAGCCATTAACCTTCAGTTTTCGACCTGTCTGCTCTACGTAATTATTCGGACAGTTTTTACGACCTGTTTGTCCTGTATAATTGATAGCACAGTACAGACTTCTGTACATCCCAGGTTTGTCGCGTTCATGGGTTCGAGGGAAGGTAATCGTCAAAGCATTAAAGTGTTATTGCAAAAGAGTTTGAACTTTGATCCATCAGACGCTGTTGATTTTGCTTGAGTGGTTTGCTCCTAGCTGCTCCTCCATTTCCAGTCTGCAGTTGACTGCCTCCTCCCCACACCTTCCTTATTCTTCTTTTGACGGCTCTCCTTCTGGTGCACTTCTCACTACATTAACTCTAAACCTCCCCCCCTTCAGTTGCCACAGTCTTCCTCTTCTAGTTCTCCTTTCTCCTTCACTAGTTCTCTTCAGACAAATTAAAACTTTTCATCCCTTTTCCCTCGTCTGCTCTAAACCAGTGTTTAAAACCTCAAATTTATCCTTTCTCAAATGTTTTTCCGTCTCGTTAAGCATTCATTAAATGGTTTGAAATTCTTCGTTTAAAATAGATATAATAAACAGAAAAGCGCCAGTTATTCAAGCTCAGATAATTTCCAAAATCCAATTCGCCCTGCTGTTATAGTCGTGTTTACATCTCATTATTAAGAATGACCTTATTGATTCAAATGTAATAATTTAATATAGTGTTCTTCAAGCTTCTATAATAGGATAGTTATTACAAGATGTAAAATAAATCGCACATATTTTACCATTTCATACTAGATGGTGGATATATTTATTCTATCGGGAGTTATTCCCTTTACAGACAGACTGGAACACTTGTTTACTTCCCCAGATATACAAAGTATAGGGGAAGTTATGTAATCGGTCAAAAATTCGATGCTGAGTTTTCAACGGAATTTCATGTTTTCTGATCTCCTGATTTCAAAATATGATTTCAAAAAGTAAAACACGATAACTCCCGATTGAATGAATGTATCGATATGAAATATTACATAATATGTAATATTTCATATCGATACATTCATTCAATCGGGAGTTATCGTGTTTTACTTTTTGAAATCATATTTTGATCATATTTTGAATACATATTATGTATTCAGTACCCCGGACCTCTTCATCCCCTCCCATGGCTCCTCGGCCTTCCACAACTCGCTCCTTGTCCAGGCCTCTTCTCTTTGGAACTCCCAGCCTCTCCGTCACTCTCCTTCCGTATATTTTTATCATTCATTTATTTTATTTTATTGTATTATTATTTTTTTTTAATCTTCATACTATTTCTGTTAGGCCCCAACTTTCTAAAATTGATTTTATTTCAAACCTTGTCTGGGCATCCTTCCTTCTCTTTTATATTAACCAACATTGTATTTTTTTTTTATGTTACTATTATGTACAGACTTGTTTTAGTTATTGTATATATTAAAATGAATGGTTTTTCAATGTTGAGAGAGTGAGTGAACCTAGCTATCCCCACCCCTTAGAGCTATGCCAGTTGTCTTCTAACCGCTGTGATGTGTGGGTGGGGTAAGTTAATTTTATAATTTTTATCTTCATACTCCGTACCCTGATGCTTTAACAGTTTTTTATTATTTGTATATTTTGTTATTCTATGACAAATGAACCACTGATGATGACGCTGTTACATCGAAAACCGGTTCTGGTCTGAAATAAAACTTTGGGAAGACAACATTTTTATTTCTATGAGAAATCTCGTCCCACAACATCTTATTATCACATATCAACATTGTATTATTCTCTGTCGATTTCTATTATTTTATTTTATTTTCTTCATATTTACATAGATTCTTTATTATATATATTCTTCTATTAGTGTAGATACATTTATTTCTTCATAAGTAAGCTATTCAATTTTTTTTTTTTTTATTTACAAAGAGATATTTACAACTGTATAAAAATATATACAACAAGCAAATATGCTAATACAGAGATAATGGCAATGTCAAAATGTCATGAGGGGAGAAATCACCCAGTGTTGACACTCCCTCTGTTCAATTTAATTTTTTATTTATTTATATTTATTATAAAGTAGTATATTTATAATAAACGTTTTTCTCCACTTGAGCACTAATTTATTTATTCTTGTATTTATTTATTTTTACGGCATACTGATACTTTATTTTGTTTCTTTATATTTTTGACTTTGTATGCACTTATTTATTCTTATGGGATTCCGGTCCCTGAATACAATTTTTTCAATTCAACTCAAAAACCTCAATAACTCCCAATGTAACTAATTTATCGACATATTCCTTTTTTTGAATTAGGGGAATACATGAAATTCCGGTGATAACTTAACTTTTAATTTCTGACGGAGTACATTAACCCCCCTTTTTTTTTTTCAAATTCCTATAATTGGAGAATTAAAAAATTAAAAATTGACATTTGGGCCATTTTATCTTAAAGTACGGTTTTAAATAAGACATAATTCAAAGTCCTTCGAAGAAAAAAAAAAAAAAAAAAGAAGAAAAAATTAACTTGAAAACGATCAAGAAAAGCCATTTTTGAGGTCATCTACAGGACCTTTTCTTTCTTCATTTTAATAAAGAATTTTAAAAAAACCTGGTAAAAGTTAATTAAGTTTTCCTTTTAAGAGTATGTATTAATACACATCTTAAGGAAGGCTAAGAGGGGGCCAGCTTCACGCTCAAAGCTCAAATTACCTTCAAAATTACAAAATTAAACCTGGTGATTTTTATTTTTCCTCTCCAAAACGTTCCTTCCATGCAGTTGAAAAGTCCCGTCCCCTTCATTTTGTCAAATTATATTTTTTTCTTATTTTTAGATTAATGTTGCTGTCGTTACTTCTACAGCTAAATAATGAGATCCGTCGGAATTTTATGTTCAATATTGACCGGAATGTCATGTTTTCCGATCCCCTGGTCCCAAATATATTTAAAAAAAAAATAATAATAATATTTCCCCAGAGTGAATCTATAAAGCCAATCGACCGTCGGGCTAAAAATCATTAGTTGACTTACTGAGGAATAAAAGTTTGAAAGTTCCTGGAAAGGTCTGAGTATTAAGAAAACGGGAATGGAAGTATTTCGAGGAAGAATGACACAGAAAATTATGCAAACGTGTCGGAGATGATAAAAAATGAGCGCTATAACCGAGAAAACGTTATAACCAGAAGCTTTATATCGAATTTATACTGTATAATATGTCTAAAGCTTTGATTAAAGAGATTAAAAAGATGATTTATTTTTTTTTAAATATTTTATTATGCATATTTACAATCGGTACAGACCATAAGTTTTGTTGACAATAGGTAATGCAACAATTTATGTACAATGATAAAATGTATCATTTAATGATAAAAGAGAAAAACACAAAATAAAATAATAATGAAAATGTCTCCGTGAAGTCATTAAGAATATGTACAAAATAATAACTTCGTTAGGTATACAATGAGAAAATAATTACAACGATAGGTAGTAATAAAAATATATAAAAAAAATAATAATATAATAATAGTCAGATAAGATGAAATAATAATAATAATAATAATACAAATAAATACTTAAAAATATATGAGTATATAAAAAAAAAAATATAAAATTTAATAAAAATTAAGATAGGTAACTATTTTTCGAAGAAAACGCTTCGGAAGTGTCTTTATCCCCCAACGATGTTTCGGGACGTTCTTACGTCCCATCATCAGGTCCCAATGTGGCGAGATATAGAAAAGAAAGAAAACAATGTAACTATAACAATATATGAAAAATAATATATATATAATTAGTCAATTATAAATGAATGTATGAAAATGTCTAAAATAGAAAAAATATATATAAATTAATAAATAAAACAATAATGTACATTGGACTGACTTTTAAGGTGTGGAGGAACTCTGCCCAAAATATAAAAATTAAAGATTTGTATCACATAATGATTTTGGATATGAAAAACGATTCTTTACTGTGATTATATTATTCTTTTTGAACAGTGAGAATAAAATTCCGTTTCCGTGTAAACGGTTTCCTCTAACATGAACATTTTTAGTTGAAATTTAAATTTTTTTATTGTATCTATTGACTTCAAGAAGTGGGGAAGGGCATTAAATAAATTAATTCCTTTATGAGTTATACTTTTTTTCAAAAAGAGAAGAGCAATGTTTAATTATTCGAAAGTCTTCTTTCTTCCTGGTATCGAAATCGTGACTAGTATTGTTGCGAGGGAAAATATTTATATTTTTCCTAATAACCATTAATGTTTCAAATATAAACAGCGATGGCAAAGTCAGGATTTTAAGTTGTTTAAATATTTCTCTGCAGCTTGTTCTTTGAGTAATATTGTTTATAATTCTTAATGTTTTTTTCTGAAGTCTGAAAATATTAATACTCGAGCTACATGATCCCCAATGTATTAAACCGTAACTGATTATGGAGTGGAAATAGGCGTAATAGAGAGTAGTTAACGTTTCCTTTGGCACGATCTTTTTAAGATTTCGAAGTAAGAAGCAAACGGAACTCAGTTTCTTACCGATAATAGCCGTATGTTCAGCCCATGTAAGTTTCGTATCAATATGGAGACCTAGGAATTTTATATTATCTTTGAATGATACGGAAAGAGTATCAACAGTTAATGGTTGTTTCTCTTCTGGCTATTTATTCGTACTTTTGAAGTTTAAGATAGTTGTTTTAGACGCATTTAACATTAAATCATTGAAGAGAAGCCATTCGTTTAAAATTCCAAGAGCTTTGGATATGGATTCATTCAAAGCGGTGGGATTTTTTGCCGTCACGAGAATATTAGTATCATCCGCAAAAAGGACCGAATTAAAGGGTTTAATATATACAATTAGCTTTAAAAAAATGAATAAAATAAATATATAATAATAAGAATCCAAATAAAAAATTTAAAAAATATATATATAATTTATGTTTATATTTTACAGATAAATAACAACATTAATGTACTCAAAATCATAAATAAAACTACTTTTAAACACGAAATGAACAAAACATATTATTTCAATGAAAAGAAACAATTTTGAAACAACGAGATAGATTATGTAAAGAAAAAAAGGTAAGTACGAATATGATGGTTACTAATTAGAACTTGTCTCAGGCCATTTTAGATTAACAATGAAATGATCTATTGATAAATATAAATGATTCAGTTCTAGCAATTTATTATCTAAACCAGGTGAGACGATAAATTCGTCTCTAGTGATTTGATCATATTGAATTCAATTTGAAAATGTACAAGATTTTCCGTCTATCTTCTTTTTGGGCTATAAATTCGGTTCACGATACTAAAATCGTGAAGGAGAGAGCTGTAAAAGAGATGTTTCTAAGGTAAAAGATAGCCTTTCTGTGTATATTGGATCCATCTCCAGCTCAGTTCTAGATTTCACATTCCACTGAATGGGGCGTGGTGGGTAACTGTGTAGTGGCACTGCCTTCCAGCCCTAGAACTCAAATGAACAATTTTAATATACTTGAGGAATAATTAGACAATAAAGTAATAGAAGAAATCAGTATATTTGTGTTTACAACATTGGTATTCATGGAAGTTCAATAAGATGGCCAATAGATAGCAGCAGTCGGCACCATATAAAGCCGTGATATATCGCAATAACAATGAACAATTTTAATGCACTTGAGGAATTATCAGACAATAAATTAACTGAAGAAAAATCATTCTTTATCAGTGAATATGGTCAATAGTCAGCAGCAGTCGGTATCCTAGGAGGCAATGGTAGTTATTTTCCAAACCAAATTCTGTTTAGATATGATCTATGTATTATTGCGGGGCATTTGGGGCATTTATATAGCCAAATAACCAATATTGGTGTTGAATAAGTGTAATATTTTACTTCCCGATCTATACGAAGTATGTTTTAGGTCAGAAGTTCGATATTAAGTGTTCACCGGAATTTCATAAAAATAAATAAAAAATAAAATGTGTTTGTGTCCGTGAACACAATTCTCGATGGAATGAATGCATCGACACGAAATGTTACATGTCATGAATCCTCTGAGGAACATAATAATTAATTTTCAGCCAAATCGACTGAAAGAGTGGTGGGATTAGAGGAGACTTAATACAAAAACGGTAGTAACTACCATTAAAATTAATGTATCCCCACAAAATTCCATATACTACTCGTAGTTCAAGTAATATATGGTTCCTGGATGACTGCAATGTCAATGTTTCGTCGTTCCAAAACTTCAGTAAGGTTATAAGTCGCTTTAATTGACCTCTGGAGGTCAATTCGAAGTGTGCACGGACAGCCAGCTAAGCATAGAGAGCTTGAGGAACCACAAGAACCACTCGCCACTAATTGAAGATATAAGGGTTCGGGTCGGGGCTCTTCAAACAGAGGGCTGGACCGTTAAATTCAGTTGGGTTAGGGCGCATGAAGGCAATATCGGTAACGAACGTGCGGATTGTCTGGCACACAACGTAGATCTTCCTCCGAGCTACGCAAAATACCCGAAGACACTGCTAATGGCGAAGACGAGATGGACGTCCATCCTGAAATGGAAGGAGCAATGGGGGCAGACGAATAAAGGTACGGTTACAAGGAGCTTCTTCCCAACTGTAGAGGTTGGCGATGAAGAACGACAAACCGTTCCCAGCCAAGATGGCCATGCTCCTGAGTGGACACGGCAAGATGGGGCACTACCTCCACAGGTTCAAGATCCTTGATTCGCCTCTCTGCCTCTGCGGCACCCAGGAGCAGACATACCATCATATAATCTTCAACTGTGAACTACTGGAGGGTGTAAGAAGTTCCCTAGTGAGTTTTGTGGTGGTCAATGATGAAAGTTGGCATTTGTCAACAACTATTTTAGTGCGACGTTTTTATAAAGAATTTTTGAACTTTGTACAGAAGATTAATTTTGATGAACTATAACTTTATTGTCTATCTAAATAATTGTATGTAAATTGCAAAATTAAGTTGTGTTAAAGCATGTAATATACATATGGCGCATGCAGTTATATATATTCCCTTCCAGTAGGGAAACTACTGGATGGAAACTGGAAAAAAAAATAGTTCAAGTAAATGGTTGGTGATTCACAGTAAGGTTAGGTAAGTTATTTAATCGATTGTTCAGTTTTCCTCTGAACTGCCCTCGACTCATGGACTGTGGGGCGCTACTGGTAAGCGAAAAGCGGGTTTTCCTTCTGTTCGTACTAACCCACCCTGAACTCTTCTTCCTGACTCTGACTCTTCGTACTTGTCCGTCCAATGTATTATTAAATTGTGTGATATATACAGACTGGCTGGTGGTGGGGTGGTTAGCATGGCTGCCCGCATACATCCATTATGTAGCAGAGCCCTGCCCCCATGCTCTGCCGCCCCCAACTCCGCATAATGCCTCTCCCGGGTCACTCAGACCACCCCCCCCCACGAGTCTCTCTTGACTAATTAATGTCCTACGTTTCCTCAGGTCTGCAGTCTCTTCTGTTCCATCCCAGTCTGTTCCATCCCAGTCTGGCTAAGATGGGAGGCAACTCTCCAATTCACTGTCTGTATCAGAAAATGGGTTCCTGGTTCTAACCTTTGTTGGAATCTATTCCAACAAAAAAAAAATAAATACATCGATGAATCACCGGCTATGTACAATTTATAAATTATGTTTTCGCTCTCCCTCAAAAGCCAATCGACCTTTTGGGCTAAAACTCGCTTGACTTACATAGTGGCTTCTGAATCCTGAAACTAAACTAAATTGTTATGATACATTCATTACGTCATTTTGTGTTAAGCCTCCCCTTCACACCCTCTTTCCGTTGGCCGATTGGGTTAAAAATTAATAGGTTTTGTCCTTAGAGGGTTCTGAATACTCAAATAAAATTTCAAATCGATGCATTCATTCTATGGGGAGTTCTCGTGTTCACAAACACAACATCCCCAGTTATACGAAGGGGAAGTTATGAAATCGGTCAAAAATTTCTTGTTTTCTAACCTCCAGTTTCCAAATATGAAAAAAATAATTTCTGTCTGTGTGTGTCTGTGAACACGATAACTGCCGATAGAATGAATATATCGATACAAAATTTCACAAATGAAACCAGAACCCTTTAACGAAGACACCTATTTATTTTCAGCCAAATTGATCAAAGGGAAGAGTGGGGGGGGGGGGGATTTGGGGGAGGCTAATCAAAAATAATTTAATAACTGCCGTTAGAATGAATTTATCGACACGAAATTTTATATATGAAACCAGAACGCTCTAACGAGGACACATATTTATTTTCAACCAAATTGACCAAAGGGAAGGGGGGGATTTGAGGGAGGCTAATCAAAAAAAATGTAATAACCGCAGATAAAATGAATGTATCGATACGAACTTTTATATTGATGCTTGAACTCCATAACATAAGGACAGCACAAATTTTCAGCCAAATCGACCAAAGGGAAGAGGGAATTAGGAAGATACCTAACACAAACAATGTAATAACAACCGTTGTAATCGATGTATTGACACAAAATTTTATATGTGAATTCAAATCCACATAAGGAAGACAAATCAATTTTTGGCGGAATCGACGGAAGATAAGGGAGCTCAACTGAAATACTCCAATAACTATCGATGTAATGAATATATCGACATGAAATTTAGTATCAGGTAATGACTGTTTTTGGAGGGGGAGCGCAAGGTTTATTGATTAATTCGTTCTGGGGAAGTACATTGCCAGGGATTCACTGAATTCCGTTGAAAACTCAACATCGAATTTCTGACCGATTACATAACTTCCTCTATACTTCGTATATCTGAGAAAGTAAAAAGTAAGAAAGGAAAATTATACTCCCCCAAGAGGATGTTTTTCTTTTTTTACTCCAAGCATACACTACTCATTCTTCTTCAGTGTGCAGCAGTGTAAGGGTTGAGAGTATTAGGAGACCTGAAAAAATGAGGAACTTCCATTAAAAAAAATATAATAAAATAAAAAATAAAAAAAAAAAAAAAAAAAAAGGCCGAAACAGAGAAATGAGAGAGGAAGGCGGGAAAAAAAAGAGGTTTCCCGCCAAAACAAATGGCTAGAGGAGGGATAAAAAGATTGTACTACTCTCCATTTTTTCTTTTCTTCTCCATTTTTTTTTCTTTTACTTTTTTTTTAAATTTTTTGTTGTGGTTGGAGGACGGATCATTTAGGTAATTGGCGGCTTAATGGTCACCACCGTCTTATCTGGGTCTCCTGGGATGGGGGGGAGCTAAGAAAAATATGACGAGCGGCGTAGGAACAGGGCTTTTCTATCTTCGAATATGCCTTTTTGAAGGAATCGATTTTCTGTAGACCAGTGATGAAGACTATTACAGCCTCAGACACAGCGGAAAGGATTGGGGCGTCAGCTCATAAATCAAATAACAGCTGATTAATTATCATTTATAATTAAATTCAAAATCATGTAAAGACATCAATTATTTTTCGCGAAATCGGCCGAGGGGTAAGGGGAACGAACAGTGGATAGGGGCTCGACTCAAAAACCTTATCAACTGCGGTTATAAAATTTCGTATAAGGTTTCAGAAGCCACTTTTGTCTGGAGGAGGAAGAAGAAACCACTCTTACGTCTTGGACGATCGCCAAGTAGCGATTCCAGTGAATTTAATCTGGGGGGGGATCGCCGAGCGTCGCAGTTGGTCGCCGGCGGTGCCTCCCAGCCGACCACACCAACAGATTTTTATTGTAAAATCTTTTTCCCTGAAAACTCGGCGAATGAGTGTTATATATGTTGCAAAAGCCACTACGTAAATCAGTTATTATGTTTTAACATTTATACGTTAAGTATAAAAGAGTGTTGACATTATTTACAATATTTTACAAATATTTCTTTTTGTTAAAAATGTTCGTCATCACACATAGACACTTGGACACTAATTCTGTCTTTTTTCAGTTTTGGATCATCTGCTTATTTTACAGTGGCCAAATGGATTAATAATTTTATATAAATTGTATGTATATATGAGGAGTTTGGAGCCAGAGCGGACCAACCCACAATTTTTCGGAAAATGAGTTATTACCATCCTGATGTTGGCATAGG
Source organism: Aradus depressus (assembly GCA_963662175.1). NCBI lineage: Eukaryota > Metazoa > Arthropoda > Insecta > Hemiptera > Aradidae > Aradus > Aradus depressus. The sequence goes on along the minus strand of OY759225.1, from coordinate 28,617,238 downwards.
TTCCCTTTTTCAAAACCAGTGTGGATCACTTAGTTTCTTCACTTCAGTGATAGATAGCAGCACTTTAAGTTTAGTCCACAAGTATTTTGTGCATACATTTTCAAAGTCACAATGCCTTCAAAAACTTTATATAACACAAAAAGGGATCACTCATCCAATACTATTCTAAAATTTCAAATATAAATAAATATTTGGGGCCCATTTATGGAGATAATAAAAATGTACTCAATTTTCAATTGCCATTTTCTTCCTGTTCAGTTTCAATGGTCCGCTCTGGCTCCAAACTCCTCATATAAAGATACGAGAGGGTGCCGGTAGCTGAATGGTATGCGTGCTTGTCTTCTGAGCTCAAGATCGTGGGTTCGAAACCCGACCGAGGCCCTTAGTTTATTTTATCTGGGAGGTAAAATAAACTTAAGCACGCCGTCCTTCGGATGGGACGTTAAGCAATGGTCCCGAGCCTGTACGATGTCAGGTACTCGTTAAAGACTCCTACCCTAGGTAAATCAAAATTTAGGGTAGGCAAAATTTCGGACTCCCACAGTAGATCGGGCTCATGTCCATCAGAGTGACGAAAGAGCGCTCGGGTAGTAGCATATCGCCTACGTCGTAGTTAAAGCCCGGGCATGAGTCATAAAACCTAACCTAACCTAAAGATGCGATTTATAATATACAATCATATTTTCTGCACTTGACTTATCTGCTGGCTGGCTGGCAATATTGTTCGGATATATTTGTTTGTTTGTCCGCTTAGCCACACCCGTCGTTGTTCGGGTACACTCGCTATTATGTTTTAGCCAAATGGTTCATACTGGGGAAATACATATTCAGTGATTCACAAACTTTTTATTTTCTATCGAAGCAATCGATTTTCTTCAGACTAGTGATGGAGAAAATTACAGCCTGAGATGCGGTGAACAGAATGTATCAACATATGTGTTATCCAGCATCCCATAAGGAAAACAGCTATTGATTTTCAGCCAAATCGACCTTAGGGAAAGGGCTGCAGAGGGGAAGTGGTCCAGCTCAAAAAAAACTATTGCCGTTGTGAATGTATCGACGCAATATTTAGTATGAGGATTCAGAATCTCCTATGTAAATCAACGGTGATTTTTAGCTCAAAGGGTCGATCCGAATACCTAATGGACTTATCCGTTCTGGGGAAGTAGTATCATCTTTTTGAGCTGCCCTTCCTCCCTTCTGAAGCCCTTTCCCTTCATATAGCAATATAGTCATAACGAAGACTCCTCTGGAATAACATTTTTCTTAAAAAAAATCAACCAACAAAAATCTCAGAGAGAAACTCACGGAATATACTCCCACTTAACCGACGGTTTCGCTTAACCGGCAATAACTCGCTTAAACCTGACAGTTTATAGAACAAAATCACGATGTTTTCATCCTCGACTTCTGACAAAGTTGATCGACGTAATGGATCTGTAACTAACGCAGATGTGTCTGTCTTTGACAGCTTGAAAAAAAACCACAAAAAACCTACAAAATATGTCGCTTCCATCTCACTTCCATTTTTTATATATATATTTTTTTTCAGCACTTTCCTTGTAATCCATTGGTTATTTTGAAATACAAATAATATATATTTATTTATTTTTTCCCTTAAAATATTTTAAATATAAATATATATTGTTGAGTTGTACCTTACAGCGAATTAACGAATTAATCAATACGTTTTCGCCACTCCTCCAAAACTAAACAACCGTTTGAGCTAATTTACGTAGTTGACACTGAAATCCTGATACGATAATTTGTGTTGTTGTTTGCTTCAATTATTGTGGTTTTTGATTTGAGCCTCTTTGATCCTCTTTTTTTACTTCGGCTGATTCAACTGAAAAATAATAGGGGTCGTCTGGCCTATAGTTGGTATATGTACATTCGTTACAACGGCAGTTGTTAGAGAATATGTTGCAAAATAAGATATAGTCTGACCTCTCACAGATTTTATTTTTTGCTAGCCGGCTTTCGAGGTTGTCCTCATCATCAGGCAGTCTACAAAAAAAAAACATCATTTAGTAAAAAAGAAACAATTATAAAGTTTTGTTCGTTTAAATCCATAAAATTATAGTAATGAAATATTAAATAAATATATCATTTAGCAACAAAGAAATAATTATAAAGTTTTGTTCGTTTAAATCCAAAAAATTATAGTAATAAAATATTAAATAAATATATCATTTAGCAACAAAGAAACAATTATAAAGTTTTGCTCGTTTAAATCCAAAAAATTATAGTAATAAAATATTAAATAAATATATCATTTAGCAACAAAGAAACAATTATAAAGTTTTGTTCGTTTAAATCCAAAAAATTATAGTAATAAAATACTAAATAAATATATCATTTAGTAACAAAGAAACAATTATATAGTTTTTTTCATTTAAATCCATAAAATTATTGTAATAAAATATTATTTAATGAATATAAACCAAGAAGGGGGGCTAGTCGTGGGAGGGGCTTAAAACAATAACCATAATAACTGCCTGAGTAGTGGATTTATTCAAATTTAGTATGAGGATTCAGCCTAGTGTTTCTCAATCTTTGTTAATTGGTCTCAGAGTGAGAGATGAATACCTTAGTTGATTGATTCGCTCTGTGGAAGTACATTTAAAGTGATTCACCGACATTTTTTTTGAAATACATATGTACCTACTGCTGGGGAAGAAGAACGCTAATTTGATTTTTCGAGTCCGTTGAACCTTTTGTTAGTCGAGGACTCGTCCTGTTGATTAATGAGACACTGGCAGGATATTAAGCCTCACGTCTCAATCCTCAGATATAATTATAAAAACAGGACAAGTTGTCGGTGAATCATGAAAATCTATAGTTAAATAAGGACTTCTGAATCTTCATATTAAATTTTGTTTCGATACATTCATTACATCGCACAATATTCAATTTCTCTGTATAACTATAAGTTACCTACTTCAATTGTTGGCTAGAACAAAGTTCTGATAAACAGAGGGATGCACCGGACCTCCAATTTACCCTTTACAGTTACATTCATGTTATTCTTTTTGACGTGAAAACGTCTATTCGCTCGTTAAGCACAGTGATAGCCGGTAAAACTTTCTTGTGTTACAAAATACCGTCAGATAATAACTACGAGACTAATTATGCGATAACAATGGTTAACGTCACAATGGATAGAGCATGTCTGTACGTGTTTGTTTTGCCTGTGACGTTATCGGGCTAGTGTGGGCGCCGGTGAATGATTGTTGCGAATTAGCGTTGTGTAAAATTAGAAATTAGTGTAGCGTGATAACGCATTTAGATAGGACATTGATTCGGGTATCATTGTAAAGAGCTTGAGGAGCACTACTAGGACTCAAAGTGAAACAATAAAAATATTTTCCGAAATATATGTAAAAATCTTTATTAAATTGAAAATTGTAAAAAAATTAAAGATGTCGGCTTATATGAATCGTAAATATGCGCGGAATTATAGAAAACGCAAATCAGAGGAAAGCTCACATCAAAAGGAATTCAAAAAACCTAAAAAGTCTAGTGCCGAGCAAATGCAAGAGCTACGGCAGCATCGAAAAGAAAATGAAAATTGATTTTATGCCGAAATTTTCACGGAAAATCTACGACGTGGACCTTGACTACGCCGTAACGTTTTTTTTTTTTACTGTACTATTGGAAAATAGTATATAAAGAGATACTCACTTTTTGAGTATTTATTCAGTCACAAATAGACTGCAGGAGTACACAAACTGAAGTTTGAAGTTTGTGACAATATTGATTCAGTTACTTTTTCAAGATCAATAATAACTCAGAAACATGAAATAAGTTTTTCGGGATCAAACGTTACTTCTTCTTCTATTCAATTTTGAAATCATATATTTCTTAAATGTTAAACCTGGGCAGGCACATTTAGATGAACAAAGTTTAGTTATTAAGTATGTCCCACAAACAGATAAACATAACTGTCATCACAGGGAATACATTTGTAAGTCTAAATTCGTAACTTTTCAGGGCAGCACTTTTTTACTTTTGCATTAATTGCGTAAATACAGTTTTTGGAATAAATAAATTATGTTTGCATCATTATTAATCATACACCTTCTAAATCTATAGGAGTAAATGAAAATGAATATTGTTAATCCTTTCTAGGATTCTCCCCTAGTTACCTAATCATTCCCCATCACTTACCTAGTTATTAACCATACTTACCTAATTTGTATACATACTTACCTAATTATTGACCACACTTACCTAATTATTGACCATACTTACCTAATTTTTATACATACTTACCTAATTATTAGCCATACTTCTTGAAATACCCATGAATGATACCTCTCTAAAGTTGATTTAACCGAAAACACCCTCTTCACTTGGAATAGTCTGCCGTAATGAATAAATGGTTAAATGCAGTTATCTCGTGAATGATTCCTCAAAGAAGTAGATTAAGTTGATTTAACCGAGAACATACACAATTTTATGAGATACCAAGAAACCCACATCTTTATAGTTCCGAAAGTATTAGAGTTCTGAGCTCCCAACTTCTTCACACTGCGCAGATGGCTTGGGAGATGATCACAGTACACTTAACTCATATTATGACCATACATATACGAATGCTGAAAATTTGTCTGTGAAACACCAAAAATATACTTCCCCAGGGCGATTTAATAAAATAAGTTTTCGCTCTTCCTCTGAACCCAATTTATTGTTTTGGTCGAAAATCAGTAGGTGTTTTACTCACTACATAATTTCGTGTCGATATATTTATTACTGGGGCAGTTTTTGGTTTTTTCTGTTAAATAAAATGAATAGATCGCAGGATGTCAAAAATAAGTTAGTCTGACCTCTCACAGATTTTTTATTTAAGTAAGCTAGCCGGCTTTCGAGGTTTCCCTCATCATCAGGCAGTCTACAAAAGAACATCCTTAATAACAACCGACCTGGTAGAACGTATATTGAAAAGAAAGACGGAGGAGAAAATGGTAACGTCAGTGTACGGAGGGTGTAACCAAACTAAGGAGAGGGATGGCGGGGGTGGCTGGTGTGTTCTGCCGTACCTCCCCAGACTCTCTGAGAAATTATCTCGGATAATAAAGGGAGATGACGTGAATGTGGGTTTCAAAAGTAGGACTTCTCTTAAGGGGATGCTCTCAAAAACCAAAGATCGTGTGGACCTCCCTGACAAATCCGGCGTGTACAGGATTACTTGTAAAGACTGTGAATGTTTTTATCTTGGGCAGACGGGCCGGAAGCTGAGGACTAGAGTGAGGGAGCATTTGAGGAGGGGCGACTCTGAATTTTTCCAACACCTCCAGAACACAGGACATGAGGCCGGTTCAGTCTCATTACTGCATCATGTCCAAAAAGGTAGAAAAATGGATACATTGGAAAGTATCGAAATAAAATTGGAAAGGAGGAAGAGAGAGTCCCCCCTCCTCAACTCTAAAGAGGGGATGGGAGGTTTGTCCAGTCTCACGTACACCGTTCTCCCAGTTGTGACTCAGATGGTGGACAGGAATAACTCGTCTGTCCCCATCCATGATATTTTAAATTGTTAATGTTTGTTGTAGATTTTTATTTATTTATATTTTTATTATTTAGTTTATTCAAATTTTTATCAGGTATGTTTTATCAAAAATTGTGTTTTTATTATTTATTTGCTATTCATATTACATATTAAGGATGTTCTTTTGTAGACTGCCTGATGATGAGGGAAACCTCGAAAGCCGGCTAGCTTACTTAAATAAAAAATCTGTGAGAGGTCAGACTAACTTATTTTTGACATCCTGCGAAATAATCACTTCTCACTACATCAGCCATCTTCATATTAAAATGAATAGATGTTGTCCTTATGAGTTTCTGGACACACATATAACATATGTGACATTCTTGACATTCTACATCGAATTTCTGACCAATTCTATAATTTTCCCGAAACTTTGTAGTAAAAACGAAGTAAAAACCCAAGAAAAAATAGATTATTACAATTTTATTACTTCCCCAGTTATACGAAGTATAGGGGAAGTTAAAGTAATCAGAAATATGATGCGGAGGATACATCTTGTTCTACCGCCTGACTCCCAAGTTGAAAAAAAAAATTGTCTGTTCGACAGTAACTCTCGTTAGAATGAATATGTCGAAACATAATTTTATATGTATGTTCAGAAACCCATAAGTCACCTACTGATTTTCAGTTAAATCTGCCAAAAGAATGGGAGATATTAGGGAGAAGGTCTTAACACAAAACTCAAAATTTGTGTTAGGGAGCCATGGTGGCCGTGCGTGCTAAAGCGTAGGGCTTTGGTCGCATGGTCTCACCCATGGTCGCGGGTTCGAATCCCATTCAGAAGTGAGTTTGATAACGTAGATAGAACTCCCTCTCGGAGCCATGGATGTCGTAAATATAACTAGAATAACACATTTGATGGCTAGTGTGGTGTCTGCCGCAAAAATTTGTGTTCTTATTCTGTTCCTCCTCTTCCATTTTGCAGATTTTGCGAAAAATTTATATATGCTGTCTTTATGGTGTTTTGAATTCAAATACAAAAGTTCATATCGATACATTCATTACATTGGCAGTTATTTTTTGAGTTAAGCCCACCCTAATCTCCTTCTTCCTCTTGGCGGATTTGGTTCAAAATCAATAGATGTCGTCGTTATTGGGTTCTGAATTCACAAACAAAATTTCTTGTAGATACATTCATTGTATGGAGAGTTATGTGCACAGATTTTTATGAAATTTGTGACTGATTACATAACTTCCCCTATTTTTCGTATAGTTGTAGAAGTAATATCTATATTTATTTGTTTTAATAGTTGCCGGAGTAGTGAATTTTCCGACACGAAGGAAGACGAACTCAGTGAATTGATTTCTGAGGGAGAGCAACAACTTGTACATTGTCGGTTATTCAACAACAATTTAATCCACTGAATCCTCTTTTGGCACAAAGTGTACTAAACTGCCCATTTTCTCATCGCTCCCCCCCAACCATAATCAGTATGGTAATTGTGCGTAGTAATAAAAGTAGCGACGGGTGCTATTAGGACAGTCCCATTTAACACTGGCGGTTGGAGTGTATTTATCGCCCGTCGAGTTTGGTTTAAGCCCCTTGAGAGCACTCAGGAGGATTAGAGCAGAGCTCTGCCTCAGGTGCCCTCACTTCTGCTCCTTACTCCAATTAGACAGACACCAATATAAAAGAGATACTCCCTAGACAATAAAATATTTTTTATTACTTGTTGCCATGACAACTAATAATAATAATCTAAATTACCCGAAATGTACTTTACCATCTGTAAATTAACTGTAATACATTATGTTTCCGCTCTCTCTCTCTCTCTCCAACTCCCCAATGAACTTCTAAATGCTCATATGAAATTTTGGATTGTATCGAAATATATACTATATAAATATAAATATATATATATATATATATATATATATATATATATATATATATATATATATATATATATTTATATTTAGTAAGTGAATATATGAACCGATTCGGCTGAAAATCAAAAGTTCTCCAATCAATGAGCTTCTGAATCCAAATGGAAAACTTCGTACAGACACACTCATTTATAGGCAGTTATTCAAGTTAAGCTCCAGAATTATCTCACCAATAGACCAGAATATTATTCAGAAACATTTGTGCATATTTTAAATAATTTAGAAGTTAGAAAAATTAACAATTTATTTTTATTTTTTACTGTAAAAATACTGTTAAAGAATAACAAATAACAATTTTAATTTGTTGCATGTAAAATGGGTATATATATATATATATTATTAATATTTTTTTGTTTATTCATGTCATATCTTGTTTTATATAAGGTTTGAATTGTTTCTTTTATCCTGGTTGCTTGCACTATTCATATTTAAAGAGCTTGTCCATTTTTACTATTTAAATTTTTTTTTTTTTTTTTTTTTTTTTTTGTCTTTAGGTTAGATTAGGTTTTATGACTCATGCCCTGGCTTTAACTACGAGGCCATATCGCCTACTACTTGAGTGCTCTTTCGTCACTCTGGTGGACATGAGCTCGACTCTACTATGGGAGTCCTAAATTTTGCCTACCCCAAATTGTTATTCACCTAGGGTAGTGACCTTTAACGAGTACCTGACATCGTACGGGCTCGACACCATCGCTTAACGTACCATCCGAAGGACGGCGTGCTTAAGTTTATTTTACCTCCCAGATAAAATAAACTAAGGGCTTCGGTCGGGTTTCGAACCCACGAACTTGAGCTCAGAAGGCAAGCACGCATACTACTGAGCTACCGGCGCCCTCTTTTTGTCTTTATGTGCGGTGCATATTAGCCATGTCTGACTATATACGAAATAAAACTCACTCCCGGACGGGATTCGAACCCGCAAACCATGGTGAGACTCATTGCCATAGTGGTTGTAATCTTTTGTGCAATAAAGGTTTATCTATCTATCTATTCAAGTTAAGTGGAGAGGATATTGTGTATGAAATACAATGTTTTGTAAGTTGTCCGTTTGCGAGACACCTGTCAAAAAAAATGTAATTTTGAAACACTTTTTTTTTTACGTTTATTAGATTTACGCGAAACATAAACATAACTCTAATAACTGCCTTTGTAATGAATGTATCGACACAACATTTAGAATGTGGATTTAGGGGCCCTTATGTAAGTCAGCTGTTGAGTATTAGCCCAAACGGTCGACTGGTTTTTGAGAGGGGGCAAAATTAATTGATTGATTCGTGCTGGGGAAGTACATAGCTAGTGATTCACCGACGCCCCTTTTTTTCTGACGTCATGATGCTTCTATAACGGTGTTATTGGTTATTTACTAACAACCATGGCCACGAGAGGATGTTTTATCTACAAAATAAAACTCTCTCCCGGTCGAAATTCGAATCCGCAACAATGGTGACTTCCCCACTGGAGCCCTTAACTCTGGGACAGGGCTCTAATTACAATACTTCCTCCTGCTGAGGATACATATACAAGCCACAGAGAGGCCCTTAGGATTTTTATCTGGAAGTTGAAGAAATCTTGAGCACGCCGTCCTTCGGAAGGGACGTTTTGCGATGGTCCCGAGCCTGTACTATGTCTGGTAGTCGTTAAAGACCCCTGCCCCTGAAAAATTTAGTTTTAACAATATCTTAACCTACTCCCATAAGAGAGTCGGCTTCTGAGTAGTGTATCATTGTTCCTTGAGGCATGAGGAGGTCTTTTTGAACCCCCCTCGCCTGTGTGAGATCGCAAAACGCCTCCCACTCCTATTCTCCTCTTTGTCTATGGGTCTCTGTCTTTATCGTCATCTCTGTTCATGCACCTCCTTGTCTAGTTAATATATGATAATTGCTCGTACTACACAAACTAAACTTTTTTGGATTTGATCTGATTTTGGTAATTCACATATCATTGGAAAGGTCTTTTCAAGACGAACACAATGATATGAAATTTGAATTAAATACTATCTATGAAAAACCATAAACTTCATTCGTTTAATTCAAATTTCATATCACTGTGTTCGTCTTGAAAAGACCTTTCCAATGATATGTGAATTACCAAGATCAGATCAGTTCCACGACAGTTAAGTTTTTGAAGTGTAAGCAATTAAGACAAGGAGGAACACGTTGCTATTTCTCCCCGGAGGATCATGAATTTTATTACCTCCATACCAAGTAAAGAAAGAAAATTTTTATCCTTCATTTACATCTCACCAATTCATACTTTTTATTCAAATCACACTTCCCTGAATTCGTCATAGAAAGACCTTTCCAATGATATGCTACTCATCAAAATCAGATCAAATCCAAAAAAGTTTAGTTTGTGTAGTACGAGCAATTATCATATATTAACTAGACAAGGAGGTGCATGAACAGAGATGACGATAAAGACAGAGACCCATAGACAAAGAGGAGAATAGGAGTGGGAGGCGTTTTGCGATCTCACACAGGCGAGGGGGGTACAAAAAGACCTCCTCATACCTCAAGGAACAATGATACACTACTCCTCTGCTTCACCAAAGCGACGAACGAGTGCTCTGGTAGTAGGTGATATGACTTCGTTATTAAAGCCCGGGCATGAGCCACAATAATTAACTCGAGGCCACACAGTCGATATAGAACGAATCAATGTAATCACATTCTTTGTAAACAATTTTCAACATTGTTCGTTTATTATGTTTGTATAAACCTCGAACAGAAGAGTCCTAAATACATAGAGATTTAATATAGACAATAAATAAATCAAATGTAATTTTAGAGGACAATCAATACATTAGTTGGGTCTGGGGAGGCAGTAAAAGGTTTTATGACCGACATAACATTAGTAGGGGGATGGTGAAGCAAAGCCGAAACAGGCTTCGAGGAAAAACCTTCAAACTAGGTTCCCGGATCCATTCTTTAAGATAACTCTTATTATTTTTTTCGGTTTAGTCTTTAGGTAACCGAACTATGTGGTCTCCAAAATTTTGACGTAGTTCTACGTCTTTCCCCACGCTGGATAAGATTGGGAGCACGGATGCTAGGAAAACATGTCACACTTTGATGAATTTACAGTTAGTTTTTGTGAATCATGCCCGGGCTTCAAATATTTATTTATTACTACATTGAAGCCTATTAAGGCATATTGAAGAGAGTTGGGGTACTATTTGAAATATACATCCGATATAATAATAAAGTAAGAATATTACAGCTTAATGAATTTCTAAGTATCTAAATATTATAATAAATGCGCACATTTACTTGTATACATACAGCCAAGAGAAATGGAAAAAAAAAATATATACAGGGTGTCCAAAAAGTATGGAAACGGTAAAATTTCACGAAAATTTCAGGTCCGAATGCAAAAACAAAAAAACACGTGTCCAATATTTTTTCAAAAGCTATTTAACGACACCAATATCGACCCCCCCCCATCCCACCCCCTGTGGGTGAGGCAGGGGGCAACTTTGGAAAGTTAAATGGGAACCCCTATTTTTTATTGCAGATTCGGGTTTCTTGCATCAAAATACGTAAGTTTTGTTCGAAACATTTCTCTCGATTTGCATCAGATCATGTCGTAATCGTAATGATAAGGTTTTTTCCCGATTTCAAGAGGAAAAACCTCTTAAGGTGAGGCTCCTTGCCTCTCACCGTCGGGGTGCTTGTTTAAGGTGAGGCCCCTTGCCTCTCACCGTCGGGGTGCTTGTTTAAGGTGAGGTCCCTTGCCTCTCACCGTCGGGGTGCTTGTTTAAGGTGAGGTCCCTTGCCTCTCACCGTCGGGGTGCTTGTTTAAGGTGAGGTCCCTTGCCTCTCACCGTCGGGGTGCTTGTTTAAGGTGAGTCCCCTTGCCTCTCACCGTCGTGGTGCTTGTTTAAGATGAGGCCCCTTGCCTCTCACCGTCGGGGTGCCTGTTTAAGGTGAGGCCCTTGCCTCTCACCGTCGGGGTGCTTGTTTAAGGTGAGGCCCCTTGCCTCTCACCGTCGGGGTGCCTGTTTAAGGTGAGGCCCCTTGCCTCTCACCGTCGGGGTGCCTGTTTAAGGTGAGGCCCCTTGCCTCTCACCGTCGTGGTGCTTGTTTAAGGTGAGGCCCCTTGCCTCTCACCGTCGGGGTGCCTGTTTAAGGTGAGGCCCCTTGCCTCTCACCGTCGGGGTGCCTGTTTAAGGTGAGGCCCCTTGCCTCTCACCGTCGGGGTGCCTGTTTAAGGTGAGGCCCCTTGCCTCTCACCGTCGGGTTGCTTGTTTAAGGTGAGGCCCCTTGCCTCTCACCGTCGGGGTGCCTGTTTAAGGTGAGGCCCCTTGCCTCTCACCGTCGGGGTGCCTGTTTAAGGTGAGGCCCCTTGCCTCTCACCACGTAGGTAATAACGGCGGATTCCTTAATTAATAAGATGTTCAAACTGATGCCCTTCAACTACTTGACGTGTCCCAATCTTACTTTATAACATGATGTTTTGTCTACATTATCTAACCCCGTTTAACTTTCCAAGCTGCCCCCTGCCCCACCCACAGTACTTTCAATATTGGCGTCATTGGATAGCTTTTAGAAAAATATTGGACACGTGTTTTTTTTCTACCCTACAATCATGAATTATTCATACCGAACGGCGTATCTGCGATTTTGTTTTTAGAAAATTTAATTTTCGAAATTTGAGTAATTTTCATCAATAATTTCGAAAAATGTTTCGAACAAAACTTACGTTTTTTTTATGCAAGAAACCCGAATCTGCAATAAAAAATAGGGGTTCCCATTTAACTTTCTAAAGTTGCCCCCTGCCTCACCCACAGGGGGTGGGATGGGGGGGTCAATATTGGTGTCGTTAAATAGCTTTTGAAAAAATATTGGACACGTGTTTTTTTGTTTTTGCATTCGGACCTGAAATTTTCGTGAAATTCGACCGTTTCCATACTTTTTGGATACCCTGTATATACTTTCATATACATATTATAATGACTTTAAATAAAACCAAAGTAATAAACATTAAGTCAAACCATTTTGTATTTAAACTGTAAATAACCAGTATTTAACAAAAACTTAATATGAAAATCTCAACTTTAATTCATTTTTCATTATTTTTATTATTTTTTTGTCCTCTATTCTTAATTTTAATTTCATTTTTTTTTGTCCTCTAATTTTTATTGTAAGTTAGATTTTTTAATGTTTGCTTTTTTAATTTAATAGCATTTAGAATATAGTAATAGACATCATTAATTTGCTCTACAGAAACAATCTCTAATATTATAATAATATTACTTTCATCTTCATCAGAGTTTTTAATATATTTAGATAAATATCTTTCTCTAATATTATTATACAAAGGACATTTTAATAAAAAATTAACAATATCCTCCGTGAGTTCTCTAGAACAACATCTACATTTATTATTTTAAAAAATATTTTTTTCTTTATTTATATATAAACTGATATGGTGTTTAACAACGTAACTGACCTACTGCTCTAATTTTATTGATATGACAATTATATAACATATACGGCTTCAAATACATATCACTTACTTAACGGAGTGCTCTTCCGTCGCTCTGATGGACATGAGCCCGACGCTACTATGGGAGTCCTAAATGTTGCCTATCCAGGTATTACTATTGAGAATCACGCCGATGATTAATTTCTACTAACGTTATTATTACAAATTCCCCACATACTTCCCCCCATTCCCCTCTATTCCCCTCCACTGATTTGCCTCATCTATTTTCTAACCCTACGTGAATCTCATAAATACAGTTTGTCCCAGTGGGATTATATAACAATTTACTCATTCTCTCACGTTGAATTAACAAATTAACAACAACAACAACAACGACATTTATTTGGTCCAGCAAAATACATGCTGTGTACAAATATGTACAAGATAGAGTTTAAAATAGGAAGTCCTGGTAGTCTTTGTTTGAGTCGCCTCCCAGGAGTAGGCGCAACAAGACAGTAGTGTACAGCCCCGGAACAATGCACAAGGCCTTCGTGGTGATTCTTCACTAGCTCCTCGATGTGAGCTGCAAAAAAAATACCCTGTTCTTCGTGGATTTTTTGATTCCTGACAAACCAAGGTGCTTTTGTTGTTATTCAAAGTACTTTATTTTTAAAAGTTTATAGTAGTTTCATGATAGTGTGGCTGGTACCGAGACTGGAGAGGCGAATGTTAGAAGTTGAAGTAGGAGTGTCTTGTATAGCAGAATGATACATGTGTGTTTATGTGACGTGTTTCTGTTTATGAGAGGGTTGAACAGGGGCGTAGCCAGGATTGTGAGCAGGGGGGGGGGGGGGGCAACGTTAGGCTACGAGGGTGGGGGGTATAGACTCCCGGGTGCACAGCCCGCAGTTTCCGTGGTTAGCGTTGCAGACTTTTTCTTATTAATTTGGGAGACTCGGACCTCTAGAAGCTCCCTCTGAGGTAACCACTGACTGTAATACTTAAGTTGACTTTACATGAGCAGCAAAAATGCAAAGCACAGCAGCAGCAAATGCACGCTGTGGTTTCTGTGCTTTTAGAATTAAATGACTCACATCCAATAGCGTTTGCTGCTGCTGCGCTTTGCATTTTTACTGCGCATGTAAAATCAGCTTTAAGAGTATAAAGTATAACATAAATGACGATTTTGAGCGAGGAAATGAAATGATCGAATTCATATATATATATTTAAATAAATGTATTATGACTTGTTTTGTACATGTACATTTATGTAACAGCTGATTGCTGATTTAGGAATCAGACGCACGGGAAATTTCAAGATCCTATTGGTAACTCGCACGCAATCCATTTTCAATAAAAACTATTTTTTTATTTTTGTTTTTTGCTCTGGCCAGGAGGGGCGCATGCTATGCCCCTGGGGTAGAGGGTGTTAAGTCGTGAATATGCTAGCTGTAGTTTCCTGTTAATGTGTAGTTTCCATGCGAGTCGTGTATCCGAAAGTACTCCAAGATAGCGCTCGCCCTGGTCCATGGGATTCCAAAGAATTGGGAGGTCATCAATTTGCAGCTGGCGTTGTTCTTCTATGTCGAATCTGCAGAGAGCGAAGATTTTAGCTAACAAATTAAAAAATAAAAACGTTGAGAAATACAGGAAGCAAAGCTATTTAACGATATCCTGCATTTGTCTAGTGAATATTCACTTTAAACTCTCATATTCGAGCCTAATGGTATATATGAAGGGGTAACGGAGAACCTATGTTGAAATATCGGTCGAAATAGAGGATCGGGGAACATCATTAGTTCCATCTGGTACAGAGAGTTGGGCCTTGTGTTAATTAATGGGGCAACTTTGGAACAAGGTCTGTTCGGATTAGTAGGGGCGAGGGGTGAGGGGAAAACTGGGAAGACGAGGGAGAAACTTGCTGCTGAGAGGGGATAGTGAGGGTGAAGGTTGCAGGAGATCTGGAATACTGAACATGAAGAATACAGAAGAGATCCTCGGATATTGAACGAGAAGGATACAGAAGAGATCCTGGGACATTGAATGGGAAAGCTGGGATGGGTGCTGAACGAGAAGAATACAGGAGAGATGTTGAGTACCGAACATGAAGGATACAGGTGAGATCCTGTGACATAGAATGAGAAAGATACAAGACAGAGCTGGAATGGGCACTGAACGAGAAGGATACAGGAACCATGAGAGATTTTGGGTATTGAAAGTGAAGAATACAGGAACCATCTTGAATATTGAACTAGAAGCATGCATGGGCGATCTTGGATATTGAGTTTGGAGGATACAGGAGAGACATTGGGTAATGAAGGTGAAGGATACAGAAAGCATCTTGAATATTGAACTAGAAGCATACATGGGCGATCTTGGATATTGAATGTGGAGGTTACAGGAGAGATATTGGGTATTGAAGGTGAAGGATACAGGAACTATCTTGGATATTAAACTAGAAGCATACATGGGCGATCTTGGATATTGAATGTGGAGGTTACAGGAGAGACATTGGGTATTGAAGGTGAAGGATTCAGAAACCATCTTGAATATTGAACTAGAAGCATTCATGGGCGATCTTGGATATTGAATGTGGAGGATACAGGAGAGATATTGGGTATTGAAGGTGAAGGATACAGGAACTATCTTGGATATTAAACTAGAAGCATACATGGGCGATCTTGGATATTGAATGTGGAGGTTACAAGAGAGACATTGGGTATTGAAGGTGAAGGATTCAGAAACCATCTTGGATATTGAACTAGAAGCATACATGGGCGATCTTGGATATTGAGTTTGGAGGATACAGGAGAGACATTGGGTAATGAAGGTGAAGGATACAGAAAGCATCTTGAATATTGAACTAGAAGCATACATGGACGATCTTGGATATAGAATGTGGAGGATACAGGAGAGATCTGGAGTAATGTACGAGAAGGATTCAGGAGAGATGGTAATTTCGGAGATTGATATAAATTTTATAAGTAAATTTCCAGGGAAATACCAGAAAGAATTAAAGAAAGTTTAAGATTTCTTTTCAAATAACTTTTTTCCTTAAATCCGATACTTTGATAAATTTTCTCACTTTTGCTAAGTATGAAAGTTTATAAAAGATTTTCATTTTCATTCCTTTTTTCCTCCCCTTCTGTAATTGAATGTATAACGGAAGAAGTCTTCTTAGGAAGCCTCCCCCCCTTATCTGCATGATCCCTGAATCTGGGAGAATTATGAGGCATTGGTTCTTTTAATATCGCCCCAGGGTTGGGAGCCACCGAATCAAATACCCACCCCTCATCTCAGATTTCAGATTAACTTTTATTCTATCTAAAAAATACTTGTCATATTCTGTACTGATTTGAAATTGTTTTTCGAAGGATCCTATTCTTTAGTGTTTCCAGAGAATGGCATGAATATTCGTTGTTATATTTCAGAGAAATAAAACCTTCTCTGAAGAAGTTCAATGCAAATTCGCCCGAAAATGCAATGAGTCCATCCTTCTGGAAAATGCCGATGCCTACAGATTGTGCTTTTATGCAGTTGAAACATCTAAATCATATAGAAATTCTGAAGAGCATTCTAATTTTTCAGTTGCACATTAAATCCAAACTTTCATTAATGTAAGTTAACGTTTTGTTGTAGTATTACTTCCCAAGTTATATATTCGAAGTTATTTATTCGATCAAGAATTACATTTTGAGTTTTGACAAACATTTTTATGTTTTTTCACCCCCTATATCTAAAAATAGGAGAGAGAAAAAAATATATATATAGTTAGATATTATGACTCATGCTCGGGCTTTAACTTCGAGGTCATATCGCCAACTACCAGAGCTCTTTCATCACTCAGATGTACATGAGCCCGACTTTACTATGGGAGTCCTAAATTCAGAAGTTAAGCACTCATACCACTGAGCTACCGGCGCCCTCCTTTGTTTAGAAGATATAAACGCCGGTAGCTCAGAGGTACTCGTAGTTAATATTAATATATAATAATAATGACATTTATTTCCGTTAAACCATAACATGGTAATAGGATACGTCATAAGAATATCTGCATTAAAATAGCTTATAATTTAGATAGGTACTTGAACAGATATTATCGCTTGTCAGACACACAAGGATTATGATTGACAATATTACTTAAAAGTTAAAAGAAATCATTATATAAGTACTTGAACCGGGTTTCGAACCCACGACCTTGAGCTCAGAAGGCAAGCACGCATTTTATATATATTTCATTTTTATTTTATTCTATTTATTATTATTATTTTGTTTATTTTGATTTATTTTTATTAATTTATTTATGTTTTCAGTTCAACGGAAACTAAACGAGACGAAGAGAGACAAGTGGAAAAAAAATCAAAAGATATTGTAGAAGGAGCAGAATAGGAGTTAGTTATTGTGACTCAAGCCCGGGCTTCAACTAAGAAGTCATATCGCCTACTACCAGAAGGCTGTTTTGTCACTCTGGCATAAGTTTATTAACCTATTGATGATGAACGAGTACCTGACACCGTACATTGCTTAACGTCCCATCCGAATGAGGGCGTGCTCAAGATTTATTGACTTTCAAGGGCAAGCGCGCTACTTTTCAGCTACCAGCACCTTCTATACTTACTACCATTTAGAATACAAATCTAGCATAGTCGAGGACGGAAACAATTTTACTCTTTGATCCATGATGCAGCTCTGACTGATCCCCTCTTCTGTTGATCTGTGTTATACGATAGAAGGGTTAGAAAGATAAAGACTCCTTCTTTTCCGAGAGATCTCATTTACATTTCTCCTTATTTCTTTTAATTACTTTCCAACGGTAAGAAGTTCAGTAACAAGACCAGATCGGTAGGACACTTCAAAGTTGTCTCCGTCTTCAATAGAGATAACCTCATCAATGATCCTGAAAGAATAACTCTCCCTCAAAATGATCTTCTTGGGAAATTTTTATTTCATTGGAAAACTTTTTTTTTTTGGGGGGGGGGGGGGGAGACTATCAGGTTTGAGTACAATTAGGGTAAATGTGATGCTCAGCTGACTCTTTGACATGTAATGAACTTTGGTGAATATAATATCTTTGTACTTCTCCAGCTCTATTAGGGGTCTTCACCGAAATTTCATGTCGTCAGATCACCTGATGCTGAAAATGATTAAAAAAAAAGTTGTCGGTGAATCACCAGTGATTTACTTCCCCAGAGAGAATTTTCGCTCTCCCTTCAAACCCAGTCAATTGCTTGCGCTTATATTCCATAGTGGGCTTCTAAATCCTCATTCTAAATTTTGTGACTTAATAATAATAATTTGTATTGTTTAAAGGGATCATCCCTATACAATGGAGTCAGTGACCATTACATTTACAATATTAATGTAATAATTGCACATATAAAGGAATACACATATAAAACAATAATGACACATATAAAGAAACCTTTAACAAACTAAATAAATAACATAAATAAATAAAAAATAAGTAATTACAAATTAATAATAATAATAATAATGTAACAAAGACAGTAAATATGGAGTGGGGATGTAAGTATTGGATATCAATATAATATGGAAGTTGAAGTACATTATTCATTAACAATGAATGATCTAACTTTCAAAGCGCTCATTAAATAATAGAAAATATTTGAGATATCATTTTTATTATGGGCCAGGAGTAACGTATGAAAGTTGGATCGGTCTATACTGATACTCTGGTGGGTGGTATGCGTCTTCCAATTCATTTTTATTGCAAATTGTACAAAGCTCTTGGGGATTAAGGGTGTATAAATTATTTTTGTAACTAATTTTAAGACAATACTTTCCAGATAGATGAAGTTGAGACAGTACTTTGATGTAGGAGAAAGGAGCATTCAGGTTTAGGTATGGTAGGTATTGATCTGGGTTGTAAATATTGGGATAAAAGTTACTTCTCATTTGCCAAATGTTACTAACGCATAGATTTTCATTATTTAATTATGCCAATGCAAAACAAATTCATGTTGATTTGGTAAAAAAAATTGTATAAAAAAAAAATCTTCATATTTGGAATCTGAAGGTCGCAAAACATAAAAATCCGTTGTAAGCTCCGCATCAAATTTATGACCGATCACTTAACTTCTACTAGACTTCATAAAGTTGGGGAAATAAAGAAAAAGTCCTGTCTGTATGTGCGTCTTTGAACACGTATATTCACGTTTATTATTTAAATTGTCCATCCTAAAAACTGGGCTTTGGGTATCCAAAATGTTAATTTATTAGGGGAGAAGAAGGGGGCCGTAACAATGTGTTGCATATTCCAAAAATGTGTGATTATTTAGGGGAGGAAAGATAAAGTACGATTTATTCTTAATAATAGGATGTAATAAGTAATAAGAGGCAAGTAACTCCAGGGCAGCGCCGGGGAACCAAAAAAATATATATTATTGCCTGAGCATTATCTCTTTTCTTGTTGTGACTAATTGGACAAAGGAGTAGAAGGAGTAGCCACCTGAGGCAGAGCTCTACTCAAATCCTCTTGAGTACTCCGAGTGCGTCGGAACAGCGAGGGGAAGTTATGTAATTGGTCAACATTTCGATATTGAATTCCCTTCGATATTTAATGTTCTCTCGATTTCCAAAAATTACAAAAAAAATTGTGTCTGTATGTGTATTGTATCTGTGAAAAGTCGATACCTATATATTTAAAATGTTTATTCGGACCCACCAGTGTACCACCAGTCCACCCCTGAGGTGCAAAACAAATTCGAGTGTATCTATGCGAAGATATCCAATTGGATTCAGAAGCTCATTGATTGGAGACCAATACATTTTCAGCCTTATCGGCTAATACATTGACATACTAAGTATATCGTCTGATTTCGAGTCAAATCGAACCAAGGAAAAGAAGGGTTTAGAGGGAGAGCGGAAACCTAATGTATTACAATTAATTCACAAATGGTGAAATACATTGCGGGTAATTTAGATTATTAATATTTTTGTCATGGCAACAAGTAATAAAAATATTTTATTGTCTAGGGAGTATGTCTTTTATATTGGTGTCTGTCTAATTGGAGTAAGGAGCAGAAGTGAGGGCACCTGAGGCAGAGCTCTGCTCTAATCCTCCTGAGTGCTCTCAAGGGGCTTAAACCAAACTCGACGGGCGATAAATACACTCCAACCGCCAGTGTTAAATGGCACTGTCCTAATAGCACCCGTCGCTACTTTTATTACTGCACAATTACCATACTGATTATGGTTGGGGGGGAGCGATGAGAAAATGGGCAGTTTAGTACACTTTGTGCCAAAAGAGTATTCTGTGGATTAAATTGTTGTTGAATCAGCGACAATGTACAAGTTTTCGCTCTACAAGCTTTGCAAGATCATAGTCCAAGACTGGATAATAGAGAAATGGCTGCATTGATGGTCACGATCTTCAAACGTCGGGGCAAGATTTGATTCTGTTTGGGTAAAGCCGGACCCCGGTACTATCGAGTCACGGGGATTTCATCTCCAAGCTCTTCTTTTTCAAGGAAAAAAGGACAGCCCGATCTGATCGTGAGGCGGCGATGAGACTGCAGGTACGACAGGCCTAGAGTGGAGTTGATACGCCGGACAGGATCGTACCTGGGATGAACACTCGAAGCTGATGAGTGAGGCTGATTACCCAGAATTCAGTCGATTCGTCGCCTTCTGGCGGAAGGTAAAGAAGGCAGTATAACGTGGTTCCGGGGATCATCCCCGGTGCAACTCAGCCACAGAATGCAAAAGAAATATGCATGCCCCAATCCCGAGCTCTCTGGGGAAGCGGCAATGAAGTTAGGCGAGTTGCCACATTAATATAAAGTTTATTAATATATAAGTTTTCGCTCTCCCTCAGAAATCAATACAAAATTTCGTGTCAAAAAAATTCCTTACTTCGGCAGTTATCGGTGTTTTGTCTCCTCCCTAATTCTTTCGGCTGAAAATCAATACAGATGATTATGGGGTTCAGAACACATATTTATTCTAACGAGAGTTATCGTCGAACAGACAGACAGGAGTTTTCTCTTCCTTATCGGAAATCAAGCGGTCCGAAAATTTTTAAATTCCAGTGAAAATTCAATTTCGAATGTCTAGCCGATTACGTAACTTCCCCTCTAATGTGGTGGCTCTCTCTATATTGGGTAGTTTTAACAAATATTTGCGTTTTATCTCTTTTAGGTCAAACTAAGACAATACGTGGTTTATAGACTTTTCAACGGAATTTCCGATCCCAATCATTTCAAAAATGAAACACAAACCCGGTTTGTCTGTATGACTATTACTCCCTCTTTAGAATATACCGACACGAAATTTTTCCGTTATTCAGTGGAATTACATTTTTTTTTAATCGTTGAATAGCCAGGGACTGACTTCCTCAGCACGAATAATTGAAATCAATAGTTTAAGAACCGTGGTGGCGTGCAGACTTGGTCGCATGGTCTTACGACGATTGCGGGTTTGAATCCCGTCCGAGAGAGAGGTTTATTTTGTACATATATATAACTTCCTCTCGGGGCCATATACGAGTATGTTGTTGTAAATAACCAATAAGACCGTTACAGAATATGCAACATACATAAGGCAAAAAAATAAAACAAAAAATCAATTTCGTTGAAACTTCATTGATCCATCCTTATGGGCTTTTGAAATATAAATATAAAATTCTATATATGAAATTTCTCGGGCCATTCTAGATCAATAATGATTATGATTATATGAATAAATATATATATATATATATATATATATATATATAGTAATTAAAAAAATTATGTTAAATAAAATTAATAAATATAAAATATTAATTGAATTAATAACAATGAAATAATAAAATTAATAATAATTAAAACAAACTGTTGGATAATATTACTAATTCGAATGTGTGTAATTTTATACATCACAATATATATTGTATGTACGGAATATAGTGTAAAAACAAATATAGTCCTCATTGTGTTTTGTAACGTTGATTCGAGCTGTCTTTGATTGAATTAGTCCGAATTATCGATTGACTGGTAACCCCCACCCCATCCCCACTAATCAAATTGCGGTTTTCCCCGACGGCTGGTTCCAACACCAAGTCAGAGTCATATAATCTCTTAATCAGCTAATTATCTGCAATTTGTAATCAATTATGCCCTGTGTGTGAAAAGGGTATAACTGAACAAAAAAAAAAAAAAGGAAAAAGGGAGGAGGAATAAAACCCAATGGTATTTGTGTTTATTTATGTTTATGTCGGTCTGCCTCCACTGCAGACCAGTAGCCCTGAGGAGTCTTATTACTGAAATAGGAAGCATTAAGGAAAATTGATACTGGAGATAATATGATTGTAGTCTGGACAGTTTGTATAATTTAAAAGTTGTCGTTGAACGTTGAGTTTCACTTTCCCTTCAAACAATTATTCTCCACCGCCAATTCGGCTGAAAATTAAAATATGACACTCATGATCTTCTGAAGGGGATCTAAACACATAAAATTTCATTTAGATATATCTATGGTCACAGGAAATAAGTTGTTAAGCCGCAAAATGGCCAAAATGAGTTAAGTGTACGTAAATGATCATCTCCCAAGCCATCTGCTCACTGTGAAGAAGTTGATTCAAAAATCAACTTAATCTACTTCTTTGGAGAATCATTCACGAGATAACTGCATTTATCCATTTATTCAACTATTCCAACTGAAGAGGGTGTTTCCGGTTAAATCAACTGAACTTTAAAGAGGCATCATTCACGAGTTATTCAAAATATATCGTTAATAATTCGGTAAGTGATGGGGAATGATTTGGTAACTAAGGGAAAATCGAAGAAAGGATTAACCATATTCAGTTTCATTCGTTCCTATAGATAGAGAGGTGAAAAAACCATGAGCACGCCATCTTTCGGATGGATCGTTCAGCGATAGTCCCGAGTCTGTACGATGTCAGGGGTACTCATTAAGGACCCCTACCCTAAGTGAATAAAAATTTAGGGTAGGCAAAATTTAGGACTCTAATAGTAGATCTTTCATAGCTCTGGTGTACCTGAGCTCGACTCTAGGATATGAAATTGTTAAAGCCCGGGCATGAGTTACACTAACTAATAATTTATTAGGAATATTAAAACAATTAATTTTAAGATGATACCTAAGGAGATAAGTATCTATTATAGTGTATCTGTTATTTATAACTGATATTTAAAAGTAGCAGCGACACAGGAATATCGCGTTTGCCCTCCACTAGACTGAACTAAGTAAAGTTGGCAGGGGGCGTGGCTAGTCAACCCCCACCACCCCACTACCTTCGTCAACCAGTTCAGATTCCACGAAGAGTATTAACACTGTTTCTTTAGGACTCTAGTCTTGTTGGGAGCCAATTTACGAAAATCAGTAAAAAAAAGTAAAAGAAAAGAAAATTGTCACTTTGATGCCTTTTGTACAGGATAGGGGAGGGGGGCGGGGGATTCAATTGTAAATCTTGTTTGTAAAGGGACTAATCAAGACGAAACTTTTGGCTTTTTGACTCCTGACAGAGAGAAAGACTTTTGTGTTTGTGCAAGTTGAATGAGCTCCAACCAGATTTTCTCTTTGATGATAGAGGTCAGGGTTGAGATGAGCTAATTCCTCAACAGGCCACCCGTAGCGCTAGAGAAGGTGTGCTGGTGTCGGTGTCTGGTGTCTGCTCAAGGAAACATTGATTATCCTCCAAGAGGACTATGGATTAGCATCGGAGGTCCTTTGAGACCCCCCCCCCTCCCCCTCCCCCCTTCTTCCCCCTAACTTATGAATTTTGTATGAGCTATGTGTGTGCCCAGTTTTATGTGTCGTCTCCCTTTCATGTGCCTGCATTACCCTTCTATAATGTACCTACTTGTATGATGAGCTCTCTCACAAGAGTCACTTTGCCCTTTTTTCGCTTTTCGTCTATTTTTTTTTTTTTTTCCTCTTGTCACTATTACACTTTTGGCCAAACAGCAAACTCCTCCTTCACTTCTTTGTTGTCCTGTCGACCAGTTAACAAGAACATTCGTAAGTTGCCATGATCGTAAGCCAAGCCTATTCAGCTAAAAGGATTACATGGAGATAAGGTCTGCAAAGAAAGGACTAGACACTTACAAGATATTTATGTTCATGAGGAAATAAGAAGTTGGGAACTGACTGGAGCGGTGAGGGAGAGCCTGAATCTCATTTTCCCTTCCCCTCCACGACTGGTGGGAGGAGCCACTCCCCCACTCCAAGCCCCTCCCTACTCACAAAACTCACGGTCTCTGTAATAGTTATCATAATATTTCATAGTTACAATTATACTATAATTACGGTGCGAGAACCGGCCAAGGCCCGTTTTTATCTGGGAGGTCAAACAACGTTGAGCATACCGTCCTTCGGATGTCAGGAACTCGTTAAAGACTCTACTCTGGGTGAATAAATCTGGGTAGGAAAATTTAAATCTCTCACAGTAGAATGGTTGTTTCACAGTTTCCTGCATAATTTTTATACCCTGGTTGACATTACACATTACTGGCTGCAAAATAAAAATATAGACTGACTCAAAAAATAACTATTAAAAATTTCGTGGATGGAGACAGATATATACTGTTCCCCATTAGTGTATAGTTATTTTATTATTTATATTTTTTTTGCCTTATGTACGATGCATATTAGCCATGTCAAAGTGTTATCTAGTTATACGACATCCATAGCCCCGGGAGGGAGTTCTATCTACGAAATAAAACTCACTCCCGGACGGGATTCGAACCCCAAACCATGGGAGACCATGCGACCAAAGCCCTACGCTCTAGCCCGCTGTATGACCCTCTAGTATATAGTTTTTTTTTTTTTTTTCTTTTGGCTTTATGAACGGTGCATATTAGGCATGTCAATGTGTTATGTATAATTATTTAAGACATCCATGGCCCCGGGAGGGAGTTCTATCTACGAAATAAAACTCACTCCCGGACGGGATTCGAACCCGCAAACCATGTAGTATATATTTATTGTGTATTGTTATTGACATGACATGATACGTACTGTTCCACATTAGTATACAATTATTGTATATTCATTTTACTTTTAAATTTTTATTGTTTAAAAAAAATTGTAACAGACAGCCCGATGATGAGGTCAACCTTGAAAGCCGGCTAGCACATAATGAACATTTTTATTTTGCAATATGTGAAAAAACCACTTCTCACTATCAGCCAATTTGAGGCCTTTTAGGAGTTATCGGGTTTATAGATGGAGACTGATAATTTTTTATTTTTATTTTTTTTAAACAGCTGGGAATGTGTTTATTATTTATGAACATTTAATTTTATGACATCAAAATATTTTTCATCTATTTATTTTATCCATTAGAATTGTTAAACTCTTTTTACTAAATTATGTTCATTGTTTTTAGACTGCATGATGATGAGGGCAACCGCGAAAGCCTGCTGGCACATGATAATAAAATCTGTGAGAGGTCAGACTACATTTTTATTTTGCAACCTGTGAACTGGTCACTTTTCACAACTTCTCCTTTATAATTTTTATATTAAACACATCAAATTTATATGTGGTATATATTACTGATTGTAAATATTCAAAATAAAGAATTGGAGGGGCTGATATAAAAAAAAACACCTTAGTCCAAATTTATCAAAATTGAGCTTTGAGCGCATTCTGTTGATAGATGATGGAACTCACAATCACATGGTATTTGTTTCGTCAAAATCAACCCTAGTACTGTGATACAGAGCTTGAAAAAAAACAGTAGTTCAAACAACCTTAGTCCTGGACATGAGTTGTTTTTGACAGAAAGTTTTCATTGTTTGTAACCTGCTTTTTGTAACCTTTCTAATTTTTTTTTTTTCATTACACAACGTTGAAACAGGTCTGTTTTTAATAATTATTATTTTCATTAATCATTATTCAAGTGTTGTTTTTCCTTGCAATTATTAATATGAAAGAAAGGTGGCCTAGAAAAAGAATAAAAAGGCCTAGGAAGGCAGACAATATAAAAACCTGAGACGTGCATACAATGAACATCTTCAGATAAATCAAGCTAAACTTAATGATGTCAACGATTCATTGAAGTATATAAGCAGTGAAAAACGGGCGTTTTATTAAAAGGAAACGCCCAACTTAATGAAGAAGCAGACAACAGTGATAACAGCTGCGGGGAAGAACAATAATATTATTATTATCTTTTACATATTTATTTGTCTCTTAATTCTGAGTTAAATTAAGTTAAATATTTTATTTTATAAAAATGTTATTGCAAACAATAAAATATTGGGTAGAGGTAAACAAGGCAAAAACAACCCATGTCCAGCAACTTCCAACTTTCAGCATGTAGATAGCTTAAAAGCAGCAATATTTTATTAAAACAATAACAGCCTAGTACAAGCAATATGTTGAACTATACACTACTATATTATGAATGCATCTCATTATACTTAGAAGCGACACAGTTTTTTTCAATTCCTGAAAATTTCATTTTTTGGACTAAGGTGGTTTTTGATATCAGCCCCTCAATTACTATATATTAAACATTTTTGAAAATACATATTTTCTGAGTACAATGGCAAACTGTACTTTAGTTTGCTGCCACGCAGCTCATCGACCTCACTACTGCACTACTCAAAGCAGCGGTGAGGCGTGTGAGGAGGGGGTGCAATATTGGCAACATTGCACTCCTACTAACTCAACCAAGCCCGCCTCGAGAAAGTAAATTGAAAGGATATAGGTGGGAACTTGGACTGAGGGAAGAGACTGAAGCCATTAGCAGGGGGGTCTCTACTCAAACAGCGCCCCCCGTGTTCTGTTTGCTTTGGCTGATGATAGTACCTTAGTTTGAGCCAGGACTCTAATCCCCTACGCAAGCTCCAAGAGTAATCACATCTGCTCCCAATTCAAGGTAATCTCTCCAACTTCAACAATCTGATTTGTCATACTTTGTGTCTGTTTCAGAAGTCCCTTAGATTTAATCTTATAAAGTACACTTAGACATAGGATTGCATTGTTCTATGTTTTCCAGTGATCCTGGTCGACAACATAATGCAGACAGGGGAAGTGATGTGCAGTAGAAATGAGCACAAATGGCCTGTGATAATTTTAAAAAAAGTTTTGTTAAATAAATACAGAAAAATCACAGCACATCACATTTACACTTCGACGAGAAACATGCCCCCCCGTTTTCATCTACGACAAGCCCCTCCCTCAAACTAATACTGTACGATACCTAGGACTGACATTGGTTCGAAGACTGACATGGAATCCTCACACACGTCTCACACGAAACACGCTGAACCGTCGACTCAAAATACTCTACGGACTTCTAAATAGACGATCAAAATTAGACATGACACAAAAACGGAACTGTTATACTTACTTATTTAGACCATTATGGACATACGGATCACAGATATACGGTTCAGCAAAAACATCCAACATCAAACGAATTCAGGCATTTCAGTCAAAAACCCTCAGACTGATAACACAGTGCCCCCCATACATAAACAACAGAACACTTCATATCGATCTTATGATACACACAGTACCCGACACAATACAAACTATTTACATACGTTTTTTTAGAAAACTTTACACACATACAAATCCAGAAATACGTACTTTTTCTTCACAACACTTACCACAAAACCCCCCACGAAGGTTGAAGAGGAGGTGGAACCGCGACTTACTGCCACCTTAATTCCTATTCGTTCTTAATATTTATTTTTTTCTTATTCTTTTACATTATTTTCCTTTACTTTTATCATCTCTCTTACCCATTCCATCAAAGTTGTCTTTCAATTCCTTTTTATTTATTTATTTTTTTTTTTTTAATTATTATTATTATTTTTTTATTTTAATTTTTTAATTATTATTATTATTATTTTTATTATTTTTTTTTTTTTTCCCTTGTCCTTATAATTAATATAAATTTTCGTCCCGAGGACCTACCACTGGGTGGCCTTCCTCTCACATGCCATTCACGCCAACGTCTCCATACCTACCAACATAGATGCTGGTTGTTGCACCCTAGCAACAGTTGCATCTTTATGAATAAAAGCCAAAAAAAAAAAATAATAAATAAATAAATAATAAATAATTGAATTAATAATAAAATATAACAAAATAAATAATTAAATAAAATTAAATAATTAAATTACCACATTTCCTGTAAACGTTATAGCTGATCTTCTACTAAATTTTGATTTATACAGTAATTTCCGAAAAAGGCCCAGAAAAACACATATTTTAAAAAAAATGTCAATTAACAAACTTTTCATTTGGATTCCTTCTAAAGATACTAAAGAGATGCCATATTATTTTTCTAAATTTGCAAAAATGTTAAATCCAATCCATAGGTTTAAATTAACTTACTGGGTTAACAGGGAAAATGAATAGCATAGAATAAGAGAACAAATATTTGGTTTTATTTTACTTAACCTACATTATAAATTGGTTAACTTAATATTGAAAAAAAAATTTAAAATAAATTTTACAAACTAATTTATAATTCTTTGATATTTCGGGCATATATATTATGTACATATAAGTAAATAAAAGTACCTCCTTTGCGCATCGATTTTCCTGTTATTTCACACCTACATGGTTCACCACATCTTAACACTAAACATTTTTCTCTCTCTAGACTGTCCACCTTCACATCTCAACTCAGACTCCTCACCTCCACAACCCAATTTGGACTGGTCCATTCTATTCGAACAGCTAATCGTCGTCTTTTGTTCATCATTCATATGTTTGTTTTAAAACAAAATGCGATTTCATATATTTATTCACTAATTTAGTTACTTCTTTTCTAACAGCTGTTTTTTTACTTTTATTTATTTTTACTTTTTTATATTTATAATATAAATTGTGCGAATAACCAAGATCTTGGTTTCAATGGATTTTCAAGTTTAAATTTTCAGAAACATTATCGTACCGGTCATGGAAAGTGTCCACTTTATGGACAGTGTTGAATGATGAACGAAGAATGAGTGGGGGTAGTTGGGGGGGGGGGGGGGGGGGGGGGGGGAATAATAAACAGAGAGTGAGAGAGACGTACTGTAGACAAAGAGCGAGGAGGGAGGTTAGTGAGTGAGTGAGTGAATAAACCAATTTGCATCCTAATGAAGGGATCCCACCCAGAATATCTGACCATCGGGGGCTGCCAACCTTTCAATTAATCCGGTTTTGTGGGTTCAGTATCCAAGCCAGTACTATCGAAACTAGCCACCTATTATCCCAGACCAATTCTACAAAACCAAAATTATTGTTTGCACTTTGTTTAAAAACAAACCCAGGTTTCAATATTGAGCAATATGTACGTTAGGGTGGAACGAAAATGGCCTTTTAAATTTTTTTTTAGTTATTAGTTTGGTAATAGTGGAGAAAAGTTGCCTTTTAAGTTCAAAAAGAATTAAAAAAAAATTGGTTGCAATACTGCAACATCTTGAGGTGCCGCAAAGAGCTTAAAGTTTGTAAAAAAAATTGGAAAATTTTAAACTTTGATAAATTATTTTTAATGAATTTCTCGTACATATAATGTTACAAAAGATGGTTTTAAATACATATATAAGCATTAGAATTGGAAAAAATTATTAATTATAAAATATAATAAAAATAAAAAAATATTTTGTAATGTCAAACTTTGTATTTCTTACTTGTGTATCCTTAATGATTACAAATGTTACAGCTGCAAAATGTTTGTTTCTACTTCATTGCCACATTAAACTGGTCCTTGCGGCACCTCAAGACCTACTCCAATATTTTTCATATTTTTTATTTATCTTATCTACACTAAAAGGCAACTTTTCCGCGCTATTCCAAATTAAAAATCAAAAGGTGATTTTTTCGTTCCACCCTAATGTACATTATACCGTAAAAATTGTTTATAAGAACATCCAAGGGACCGTCTGAACTTGGTTCTTAAAACCGATAGTTGCTATATCCGGTAATCAATTTTTTTCTGTTTAATTATCGATCCATTTTTTGAAAGTTGAAGCCTCTTTCCTCTGGAACTACTTTTAAGGGGTTGAAATTAGCAACCGCATTTAGTTACAACAGTTTTGCAAAACCATTTGATTTTGCTTGCAAAATTGGTCCATTTATCAGAATGTTTGCGCTCCTTTGAACCTTGAACCACTGCAACAGAGTTTTTTCGACATCACCATGAGAACTTGTACGCATTTTTTTCCTGCTGGTACGATCGTTTTCGAATTCTTCTTTTTATTTTTGACGGTTCTTAAAAATGTTTGAAATGGTTGCCAGACTCACCTGTAGTTCATTCGACAAAACTCCTTTTTCCAAACGAGAAATTATATGGAGTTTTTCCTCCACCGTAAAGGTTTTTCGTTTTTTTTTTTCACTCATTGCACCGTCCTGTTTGAACAACTGCAGAGAACTGAGAGAGAATGTGTAGTCAGAAAATAATGTAAACAACGACGGAAACATTCCATGAAAGTAATTGATTACCATTTTCGTAGAATATTTTATGTCTGAACTTATTGTAGGTACCCTTAGCCACAATATGTCACCCCAACATTTACTATAATAATAGTTGTGCTGGAGCTAATGAAGTCCTTCTTAATCATCTAAACTTTCTTAACCTTCTTAAGAAGAAAAAAAAAAAAGAAAATAATTGTTTTAATTTAAATATGTCTAATCATAACCGATATAGTGTGATAACGAAAATTATGTAAAATAATAATTAAATAAATAAAATAACTATTAAAATAAACAAATAATAAAATTAAAATTAAATAAAATTGAGTGCAATTTTGAAGAAAGTGCACGTATTTTAAAAAATTTCAATCAACAAATTTTTCATTTGGATTTCTTCTAAAACTTCAGAGATGCCATATTGTTTTTTTAAATTTGAAAAAATGTTAAATCTAATCAAAAGGTATAAATTATCTTATTAGGTTAACAGGGAAATGAATAGCATAGAATAAGAGAGCAAATATTGGATTTATCAATATTAAATGAAAAATCCAATTACAATAAAAAAAAAATCTAGTATTTTTCTGTTCTATTTTTTTTTTTACCATTATTTTTATCAATGTTATTTCGGGCGTATATAGGTATGTACATACAAATAAAAAGTACCTTTTCTCTTCTATTTCACTGTTCTTTTCACTCCACAACTTAGACTGGTCCACACTATTAAAAACAGCTGATCGTCTTTGGTTGTTCCTGTTTCGCGAAGTGTCCATTTACTCACTCCTAACAGCTGTTTTTATACAAATAATAATAATTGGTTTTATAATTTATATTATTAATTATAATTATAATACAATGTGTGTAATTTTATACATCACAATAGGTTATATGTGTTCAAAAAAGGCTGAAATCCCATTTCAATATTGTCCCGTTGTTATATATTATATATAAATGAATGAAATAAATAAAATTGTAATAATAGTACATAAAATAGAGAAACAAGAAAATTAAATTAGTATATAAATAATAAAAAAAATGTTGATTAAAACGGCGATTCGACAGACGTTATAGAGGATTCTATGGAGAAACTCTGCCAAAATAAAAATGAAAGCTACGTATTAAGTAATGTTTTTGAATATGAAACACGATTTTTTTTTATTATGGTTATTTTATTATTTTTTAACAATGAGAAAAAAAATCCGTTTCTGAATAGAGTCATATCAATGCCCTGTCGATACTAACATTCTTTTGGGAGTTATCACGTTCACAGACACACGGACCGTTTTCTATTCCTCAGCTATACGATGTATAGGGGAAGTTATGAAATCGGTTAGCATATCTGATGTTCCGTGCATATTGGCCATAAAATGTATGCATAAGTAAAAAATCAGTTTTCTATTTAGAAATGTGAAATAATGTAACCCGGCCGAAGCCCTTAATTTATTTTATCTGAGAGGTAAAATAAACTTACACACGCCGTTCTTCGGATGTCGGTACGATGTCAGGTACTCCGACCCCTGCCCTAGGTGAATAAAAATGTAGGACTCCCACAGTAGGGTCGGGCTCATGTCCACCAGAGTGATGAAAGAGCGCTCTGGTTGTAGGCGATATGACCTCGTAGTTAAAGGCGGGGAATGAGTCATAATAACTAACTCGAATCAGTGAAATGCAGTGAGTCCACAGGCACCACTAATATTTAATGTCAGTCGATAACCACCGAGAAGGTTACAAGGACACATGGTTAAGTGTACCAGAACATACATTTTGCATACAACTGAAGTGAGTATCCATGTCGACAAATGTGCTGAAGATCCCTCCCTAACCTAGATCAATATTGTTAAAATATATTATTAAGTCTTTATTGATTTATAAATAAAATACACATATACAAATAATTCGAAAATCAAAAATCTCCAACCTCTTGGTCAGATGACCGTCAGAGTGTAGTCGTCATAATTTACAAATAAAGAAGAAATTAAGTACCTACATTTATCACTTAGCGTTTAAGTATAGAACAACAAAATACAATTACAACTTGTTTAAAAATCAAATTATACCTTCGCTTAGGTAAATAATAAATGTTATTTACGAACAAGAAAGGATCTCATCAATATAAATTATATCTTTGACCTTTAAAATTGAAATCATAATTCTCATAATCTTCTGGTTCGGTATAATAATATTAATTTCAGATATTAATTGTGAATCATAAGATTTGAGCCTAGTTATAATAAATTTTATATAATGATAATATAATTTTTCAATAATACGACTTAAAAAGGTTAATAAATGGTAAATAATAATAGGATTAAATAGTAATAAGTGATATTAGATCACAATAATGATTTAAATAGTATTCTGGCTAAACTATGATATTTTTGGCTCGTCTACAATAATTAGCAAGAGGTCCAACATTTTCAATTCAAGTACCTCATCATTTCATCCCCAGTTAGTTGTTCTCTTGCAAACCATTTCAATCTAATATCACTGAGTCTTGGACAAATAGCGCGAATATGGTATGTACTCTCCATTACTTGCAGACCGCACATCTGACAATTTTCATTTATTTGTTATTATTAAGATTTCAATTTCAGACAACATTTTATTTTTAATGTTTTCCATATTTATAAGACTACCAGTTTGGATTATAAACTTGTTGAACTCCCATTTAGTATTTGTTAGGTCTGGTTAAATGGCTGAAGTTAGTAGCAGTACCGAAAGTACTCCCATATATTTTATATATTTACTGAAATAGATAATATATATTTTTTTTAAATACGTTATTTTTTATTAGGTGTTTCACAATATCTCTGCAAAAATGTTAAGTATCATATTATTTTATTGTTTCAGTGAGATGACTCGTGGGTTGGTGCCTCTCGCGCTGCTCCTGGCCGCTCTATCTTACCCTAATTTCGCGTCGCCGCCCATCTGCCGCGTTTCCGAATTCTTTTGCGATACGGGACAGTGTGTAGCGCTCGACCGCTTCTGTGACGGCGCCTATGACTGCCCAGATAAGTCTGACGAACCTCGATACTGTTCACGTAAGTTATCTTTATAAGTTTTATAAGTTATAAGTTTTACTTTATATTTATAACTTATTTTGTCTATCAATGATCGCAGGATTCTTCTATAATTCGCGCTTCTGTATGCTTTTTCAGTTATGATATTTTTCTCAAAGATGTGAAACCACATCCTGTTTTACTCTGTTCATTTGCCTTTTTCTTTAGACAGAACGATTGCAAGTATAGTGGGAAAATATATACCTATATATATGGGTAATTCTTCGTGAAACCTGCCACCCTCTGTGTCCACTTTTTGCAACTGTCTTAAGGGGTCTGCTTGGTCTCAAATGAAAGCTTGAAACCTCTGCTTTTTATAAATAAGTAATTAGATTTGTCAGTCCAACATATTTTTTTATTTTACCACAACTAGTTTCGGCAATTTGCCATCTTCAGGTGGTGAATCTTTCTAGAGAAGAGGTCAAGGGACACGTTCGAGTATCAGGGACCAGCTGGACACTGATGATACTCGAACGTGTCCCTTGACCTCTTCTCTAGAAAGATTCACCACCTGAAGATGGCAAATTGCCGAAACTAGTTGTGGTAATAATAAAAAAAATAATATTTTGGACTGATAAATCTAATTACTTATTTAACAAGTTAGTCCACTACATCTACCTACCATCAAGTAATCTACTTTTTATTGTCATATGCTTCCATAGCGATTTTCTCATCATTCGCTGAGCTATACGCCTCCCAAGCCGACAACTGCACCTTGTAAAATCACAAAATCGTAATTTTAAGTGATATAATCGTCGTTTTCAAATTTTTCCAGGATGGAATCGCATTTTTAGCGAAAAATACACAAATTTGGTCTTGCAAATTTTTCCAAAACGGCTCCATTAAAAAAAAAAAATGCGTTTTCCGGATATTCAAAGCTCTGTAACGCGCAAATATCGAAGATTGGGAAAAAATTGCAAGAACGAAAAGTGTTTATTTTTGATAGTTTAATACATGAAAGTGATCCGAGCGTTAAAAAGGTAGTTTTGGAAATCCAGTATTTCAAGTATAGATCAATTAAAAGGGATCTTTGAACTACGCATTATCTTGTGAGCTGTTGTTTGTTTAATCTGAAATCTCAGAAAATTTATCAGAGTGATTCGAACAAATTGACATCTAGAACAATCTACATTTTAACTTATGATTGCAACCAAAATAAAGTTGTCCGAATTCGCTCAAAATCTAACGAAGGTTCAAGGGATTTTGAAAAGTGAAATTTCGTTGAAAAAGATCTCAAATTTTTGCATTATTACAATACTATAAATTAATCTCTTATACAAATAAAATACGAATAAACCTGCATAGTCAAAATTTATGACACTCACAGTAGAGCCGGCCTTATGTCCACCAGAGCAGCGAAAGCTAATAGATGATGTGACCTGCAGTTAAAAGTCCGGGCATGAGTCACAATAACTAATGACTTTGTCTTCCAAATGTTTTCTTCCGACAAAAATCTATCGATACAATTGTGCTCCTCGTATAATATTGAGTCTAAAGATACACTGTAGATATATAATAAATTAATTGTTAAAAAAAAAAAGAAAAAATATGTCTACCATTTGCCACTGTATTCGTTGCCGGCACGAGGCAAAAACTCCAATACACAAAGACAGCCTCAATTTCTCTTCATAACTGGGACAAATGTTGGCAGGGAAAATTTTAAGGAAAAATGAGTTTGTGTCACTGAGACTAATTTAATCTACAGCTCTGAAATTCTCCAAAATAAAATTATCCAACCTTAACCACGAAAAAATATCAAGAAGAAGACAGATTCATTTAAAGCACATTCCATTCTTTATCATTTTCATTTCTTACTTTCTTTTTTTTTTTTTCTTCTTTTTTCTCTTGTTTTCTCTTAACATTAGACAAAAATAGAGAGAACAAGAAAAGAAAAAAAAAAATAAGACAAAAAAACAAAAGAAAGAAAAAAAAATCCAATGTTACTCTTTATTTTTCTTTCATTTCTCAAGAAAAACATAGAAAATGTTTATATTTATGATGTTTCTTTTTGTGTTTCTTCAGGTAATGATATTCCCTGGGCATTGCACAAATTGAGGTTCGTTGTTTAGAAGAGGATAACACCGTCTTTGAAAAGGAGATCAGAGCCACTGGTTTCTGTATTTATATCCCATTCTATACTTTTCTAGCTCTTTATGTTAGTATAGGGGAAGTTATAAGAATTCACCGATTTGGTTTTTCAATCATCTCATTAAATTTGCTGTTGATTTATTTGTAACATTGATAGTTTTTGAGTGGAACCCCCTGTCGTCTGACCTCCCTCAATGTCTTCAGGTGATTACGACAGGTGTCCTTATTGTGTCCTGAATCCAATATACAATTTATGTTGATACGTCATTACATAAACAGATATAAGAGTTTTTGGATACAAGCCCCCTTCCTCCGGTATCTTTTTGTCTTCAGTAGATATAGCTAAAAATCGATAAGTGTCTTCCTTATGAGGTTCTGGATACACATATAAAATCTCATCACTATATATTCATTCTGTCGAAAATATAATACCTAGTAAATATTACAGATATTCATATAGATAATCCTTTATTCGTTAGAAATATAATGTACATATCAACTCTCCGCCGGTAATCGATTTAAGTAAGTTCTCTAACCTTGTATTTTGTCCTTTAAGGCGTGCTGTACTTCTGTGTGTACTTTTTAAAATTTTTAAATGTTGTCATCAGCAGGGGCGTAGCCAAGATTTTGAGCAGGGGGGGAGGGCAAAGTTAGGCTACAGGGGTGGAGTGTATATACTCCCGGGGGCAAAGCCCGAAGTTTCCGTGTTTAGCGCTGTAGTCTTTTTGTTATTAATTTGGGAGACTCGGACCTCTAGAAGCTCCCCCTGAAGTAACCACTGACTGTAGTAATTACATGAGCAGCAAAAATGCAAAGCGCAGCAGCAACAAATGCACGCTGTGGTTTCTGTGCTTTTAGAATTAAATTACTTACAGCCAATAGCGTGCATCTGCTGCTGCTGCGCTTTGCATTTTTACTGCGAATGTAAAATCAGCTTTAAGAGAATAAGTTATAACATAAATGAAGATTTTGAGCGAGGAAATGAAATGATCGAATCCATGCATATTTAACAATTCTGGCACGTCCTCCCCCTGTTTACGCCCCTGGTCGCCAGTCCTTTTTTCTTGTTTTTCATGCATTGCTTCATTCTCGCTCGTCATGATATTGTATACTAAATATTATAGATATTGACATATTCACATAAATAAACCTTTATTGGTTAGAAACATAACACTGAATGAATACTGAAACTTAACATACGTTCATTATAAAACAAATCCAATCATATGTAAATATACATATCATTATTACTATTTTGTATAGCTACATTTTACTTATTGTATATATATTATTTATTATTTTGTACATATCGCACCCCCAGTTCAAGACTATCGTAAAAAAATTCATTTTTGAGTTATATATGTTGCAGTGAAAGTGTGACTTCCAGTGAATGTATACACAAACTAGTCAATGTATACATTCACTAGCCGTTTTAGTGGAAGTATCAATTGATTATAAAAATGAACACTATTGCTAGAGAATGTATACATTTTCTAGTGTTCCTTAGTGAAAGTATAAATAAATGAGAAAAAAAGGTTTTTGTAAAAAAAATCATTCATCTGAGTACATAAATTCCTAGAACAAACATAAATCGAAATATTACAAAATTTGGGGGCGTATTTGCCGGCGTTCCGCCGGCGGGACGATATATCTGCCCCTCCCGTCGTTCCTATATTTGAAGTAGTACAGGTTCTAGCTTTAACATATACTTTACCCGGGTAAAGCCCGAAACGTGAACTATTTCAATTATACGCCAAAAGTGTACATTAGTAGTAAAAGTGTACATTATTAATGCTAGCTATTTATACTTTCACTAAGGCATAGACGTAAGTGTATACATCCACTAGTGAAAGTATGCATATTTTAGTTTATGTACACTTCGACTAGAGAATTCAGCAAATGTATACATTGACTAGTTTGTGTATACATTGACTGAATTCATACTTTGACTGCAACATATATAAGTTAAGATTCTTCATTGTAAACTCTATACGGTTCTATAGAATTGCAACTCGAAATGTAATATTTCACTATTATTATTATTTTTTTTTTATTTTTCCTCCCCTGTTCTGGCTTTATGAACAGCGCATATCAGCCATCACTACACTGTCATTATGTATGAATGGGCTTGTAATAATAATAGGTTGTAATAATAATTGAAAGTAATTTTAAATTTTTATGTTATTATCCATCAAATATTTATATAGTTGGTCAAGTAAGGAATTTTTTTTATTTGGAGAAGAGATGAGAGGAATGATATGAGTGGG
This sequence comes from Aradus depressus, assembly GCA_963662175.1. NCBI lineage: Eukaryota > Metazoa > Arthropoda > Insecta > Hemiptera > Aradidae > Aradus > Aradus depressus. Next base: position 28,579,571 of record OY759225.1, on the reverse strand, counting down.
AAGAGGGAGACCATGTTGGACTATTGTCTGGTAGAAAGAGTCCCTTCCGGTGGCCGTTAGAGTACATCCGAGGAGAACATGGTTAGCATCGGCGGGGATTGCCTGGTCACAGTCGCACTCAGCCGAGTTCACCACCCTGATCTTGTACAGGTGTGCAGGTAGACAGTTATGGTTCAGTCGTAATCTGGTCAGAGTTGTCAGTATGTTCCTGGGTCTGTTCAATGCATGGAACCGTTGAATGCATGGAATGCATTTATTTACATAAAATAGTATTACATTAATTTTCTCTTAGATTGTTTAGTGCAATAGTATCGGATTTTGACTTACGCTAGTCTTGAATTTATGTATCACATGAATTTTAAAAAGTTTTTTTTTTTTTTTTTTTTTTTTTTTTTTTTTGGCCTTATGTACGGTGCATATTAGCCTTGTGAATGAGTTATTTAGTTATATTTACGACATCCATGGCCCCGGGAGGGAGTTCTATCTGCGAAATAAAACTCACTCCCGGACGGGATTAGAACCCGCAAACCATGATGAGACCATGCGACCAAAGCCCTTCGCTCTAACCCGCACGGCCACCATGGCTCCAAATGAATGAATGAAGAGCAAGACTATCGGTGACATCACCGAGAAGGTGATGTCACGTGAAGAGAAAAAGGGAGAAGAAATAACAATCTTAAATCTTGTTTTCCCACAAACTAGCTTTTTTGAGTTACGATAGTCTTGAACAGGTGGTGCGATATTTTTAACCATTTTATAGAGACTATTTTATTTTTGTTCTTCAGCAGTTAGTTGGGATGTTTATCACAAAATATTCTATTATTACTATTTTGTATATATTTTACTTGAGGGCGCCGGTAGCTCAGTGGTATGCGTGCTTGACTTCTGAGCTCAAGGTCGTGGGTTCGTAACCCGACCGAGGCCCTTAGTTTATTTTATCTGGGAGGTAAAATAAACTTAAGCACGCCGTCCTTCGAATGGGACGTTAAGCGATGGTCCCGAGCCTGTACGATGTCAGGTACTCGTTAAAGACCCTAAATGAATAAAAATTTAGGGTAGGCAAAATTTCCTTCCAAAACTCCCACAGTAGAGTCGGGCTCATGTCCACCAGAGTGACGAAAGAGCGCTCTGGTAGTAGGCGATATGACCTCGTTATTAAAGCCCGGGCATGAGTCATAAAACCTAACCTAACCTATATATTTTACTTATTGTGCATATATTTATTATCTACTATTTTGTACACATTGTTGCCATTTTATTCTTCTACTTCAGCAGTTAGATTAGGGGGGGGGTTGAACTCAAAAGTTCCGGAGCCGTGGTGGCCATGCGGGCTAGAGCGTAAGGCTCTGGTCGCATTGTCTCACCATGGTTTGCGGGTTCGGGAGTGAGTTTTATTTCGTAGATAGAACTCCCTCCCGGGGCCATGGATGTCGTAAGTAACTAGATAACCAAGGGACATACCTAATATGCATCGTGCATAAGGGCAAAAAAAAAAAAAAAAAAAAAAAAAATTACTTTCTATTTAATGAATGTATCGACCAGAAATTTTTTATATTTGAATTCAAAGACCCATAAGGACGGTGTCTATCAATTTTGCGCAATAGGAAGGGGCCCCTATTAACCCTAATAACTGCCGATGTAATGAATGTATCGATTGTAGGAGAATTCTGAGGTCACTATGTAAGTCAAATATAGCGTTTTAGTCTAAACGGCTGATTGCCTTTGGAGCAAGAGCGAAAACTTGATTGTATAATTGTTACTGGGGAAGTCTTCATGTCTTATCCCATTTCCTTGTTCTAAATTAACGTAAATAAATACTATTATTATCCCAACTTTTTTAATAATGTCAAATTTAGCTAAGAGAGGTTTTGGGATGTCACTTGTGTTGTGAGCGAATTTAGGTGGTAGACTGGGGCGGGCAGAGCCGGCCACAAGACTCACAACTTTGTGTCATGTTGCGGTATGTTGTCTAAACTGGCTTACGTTTAACTTAACACAAACCCTTTGTTAGAACAGTTTGAATTTATAGTGATTTAGTGTATACTTACACTGAAGGGAACTGTGCAATGAGGATAAGAGAGAATAAATCCCACTACCAGAAATATATTTATCTATGAACACAAAAACTCCCCAAAATTTTGTATTCATTAAGTCCACTAAGCCCCACACTTATTGAATTGTCTGAATACAATCTGTGTCGAATATAGTGAAAAACGTGCTCAAATTTCATATTGTCTAATTCCGAAAAAATATAGTTAGTTATTATGACTCATGCCCGGGCTTTTAACTATGAGGTCATATCGCCTACTACCAGAGCGCTCTTTCGTTAATCTGGAGACATGAGCACGGGATTTGAGGAAAAATCCGGGATGAAAACTCAATAGATTTTCAGTTTCCTCAATACTCTAAAATTATTTATTTTTTTTTAAAGAAGAGAATCGTCAAAATGTTCAATTTTTTTATGAAAACAGCGGAAATGTTAATATTTTTTATAAAAACAGCTGTTAATTTTATGTGAATTAATTTGTTAGGTTAGGTTTTATGACTCATACCCGGGCATTAACTACGAGGTCATATCGCTACTAGAGAACTCTTTCGTCACTCTGGTGGACATGAGACCGACTCTACTATGGGAGTCCTAAATTTTGTCTACCCTAAATTTTTATTCACCTAGGGTAGGGGTCGTCCAGGCTCACGACCATCGCTAAACGTCCCATACGAAGGATGGCATGTCATAGTTTATTTTGCCTCCCAGATAAAATAAACTAAGGGCCTCGGCCGGGTTTCGAACCCACGATTTTGACCTCACAAGGCAAGCATTCATACCATTCAGCTGCAGGCGCCCTCCCGAAAAAAAATATATATTTATACATAAATGTGCCGACACATTTGGGTGGCCCGTGTCTAATAACCAAGTTACTAGAATCACTATATCTCAGAACGAATTAATCAGTTACGTTTTCGCGTGTCGTCCTTTTTTAGGGTTTTGAATTCATATAGGAAATTTGGTTGTCGATTGGCTTTGAAGGGAGAGCGAAAAAATTGTGCCGAGGAATTACTTGGCCGCTCGTAGATAAGGGGTAGCGTGTTTGCTTACTGTGCTCAAGATCGTGGGCTCATTAATTTTATCAAAAACGTCCATGTCTACGATTTAAAATTCATTGCAAAGTCGACTAGCTAATGTTTTTTGAAGCGAAAAAATCTTTTTGATTCATCCAGTTATTTTTTTTTGAAATCCCAAATGATCCGATACTTTTTTAGCCACGGAAAAGGATTTTCTTGGATTCATTTACATTTCTGGGATCTGTCTCGATATAGTGAAAGCTAACACAATGAATCATTTTCTATACATTCTTTATACAGTTGTAAATATCTGATTGTAAATAACAAAAAAATAATAGTTTTCTCAGTTGTCACATTTATACTATTCTCAGCTTCCTTGAGATTACCTAAGACTGTGACCCCTGTCCTCGGGGGTCTTATCTTAAGATAAATTTTACAAATATTTGTATAGTTTTCAAAAAATATTGTGTTTATTTAGTTCACAAATTATATAAAATATATGGGAGTAGTTTCGGTATTGCTATCTTCAGTCACGTCTTCCTAACAAATAATTTATTTGTTGAGTCGTGACTAAAGATGGTAGTACCGAAAGTATTCCCATATATATCTTGTGAAATAAACATTTTTTTTTTGTCAAGTGTTTCACAATATCTCAGCAACAAATGTAGTAATAAAAGTATTATATATATTATGGTTAAGTTAATAAAAGACAATAACAGCAGATAATAACAATAAGCATTAACAGTAACTAAATAAAGAATATACAAATAATATTAAAATATATAATAAATATGGACATGCTCTATAATAGAAAGAAAAAGAAATTATGGAAACAATTAAAAAATAAAAACAATTAAAAATTATATAAACAAAAATATGATCTTTGGAACAGGAAGAAATTTGGTCGTTCAAACCATTCTAATTTAAGACCTCACCCATGTTAACGTCACTACGATGCATATTAGCCATGTCACTGTGTTATTTACTAATTATTTACGACATCCATGGCCACGGGAGGGAGTTCTATCTACGAAATAAAACTCACTCCCCGACGGGATTCGAACCCGCAAACCATGGTGAGACCATGCGACCAAAGCCCTACGCTCAGCCCGCATGACCCCCATACTATTTATTCTACTATACTTTTTTTTTTATTTATCTTATTGTTGTTTTCCATGTGAATGAAATGATAGGTTTACTGGGAGAGGAGAAACTTATTTCTCTAGCTGGGAAAGTACAATATCGTCGACTTTGGGTCTTCTAACGTTGTCAAAGTCCGCCCCGAAGTCCTCAAAGTACACACCCTGAAGTTCAGTTTTTATTTTCCTTTGGCTCACACTAAACTCTCTAATTATCTCTCTTTGGCTTCTTTATAATTAACACCAAAATTACAGGCCCAAATGTTTAATTTCCTTTTTTTTTTTTATGTATATATATTTTTAAGGGCTCTAAAAAAACATTTTTAAGTCTTTGAAAAACTTTATATTTATTCATCTGTTTGTTTTGAACTGTCCATATGACAAAAAATTAAAAACATGCCAAGTTAAATAATATATATCATCTAGGTTAGGTTTTAGGTTTTATGACTCATGCCCGGGCTTTAACTACGAGGTCATATCGCCTACTACCAGAGCGCTCTTCCGTCACTCTGGTGGACATGAGCCCGACTCTACTGTGGGAGTTCTAAATTTTGCCTACCCTAAATTTTTAATCACCTAGGGCAGGGGTCTTTAACGAGTACCTGACATCTTACAGATTCGGGACCATCGCTTAATGTCTCATCTGAAGGACGGCGTGCTTAAGTTTATTTTACCTCCCAGATAAAATAAACTAAGGGCCTCGGTCGGGTTTCGAACCCACGTTCTTCAGCTCAGAAGACAAGCACGCATACCACTGAGCTACCGGCGCCCTTATATCTTCTAGGTTGAGAAACGCTGACATTTTGTGGAAAATTGTAATAAATAAATAAAACAAACTTCTTTTTTCATATGTATTGGCTATTACGGCTATAATATAATATTGGCTTAACGTTCCATCCGAAGGACGGAGTGCTTAAGTTTATTATATACATATATTTCTGAGTAACTTCACCCCTCAAGAATGTCCAATTCCACAGTGAACTGGTTTCCATTCCTTTGATAATTATTACTCCAATGACAGATATTATCATATAATGGTTCTGTTTGCTATCCAATGCTGATTGCTATCAATTGCTACGATTTGATTGTCATATAGATGAAATGTAAATAACCAGGTAAATTATTGACATCACAATTGGTCTCATGATATCGATTTAACATTACAACATACTCGTCGTATCATTCATTACATCGCTATTAATATCTCGGTTTGAAGTTTTAGTCAAGCAAAAATTACTGGAAAAAAGTTGTCGGTGAATCACCGATAATGTACTTCCCCAGCATGTATTTATCAATTAAGTTTTCGCTCTCCCTTCAATACTAATATATCGTTTGAACTAATAATAATAATAGCCTTTTTATTTCTTCTTTAGTATAATAATATAACAATAGTATTACTAGATATTTATATGAATTGGAAACTAGGCCCATCTTTGGTCATAGGCCTCTCCCATTTTCTTCCATGCACTCCTGTCCCAGGCCGATCTGTGCCAGAGACTCCCCACTATCCTGTCCAGATCGTCCCGCCACCTCACCAGTTGTCTTCCCCTTCTTCTCTTCAGGTATATCGGGTACCACTCTGTCGTCATCTTGGCCCATCTTCCTTCTTCCATCTTCGCCACATGTCCTGCCCATTTCCACTTTTGTTGCAGCACCACTTCCTTCACGTCCCGTACTACTTCGTTTGAACTAAGAAAACTATATTTTACTTACATAGGGGCTTCTCATTCTTCATACTAATAATTACATTGCAAATGAAATACATATTAGTCGTTATTATTTTTAACGCTAACTAATCAAAAACTTAGATATTTTAACTTATTTTAAAGTATAATAAAATTATTATTGTCACTTTAACTCATAATAATATTATAATGTAGGTAGGAAAGAATAGCATGTAGTGTATGTACTTACATTTTTTACTTTAGATGCTAAAAACAACATTAACTTGCCCCTAGACTTGAAAGTAATACTGTTAGGTTTTTCATAAATTTTAAATCGTACCATTTTTTCTTATTTACAAAAAATATATTATTAAAGAACCATAAAACAAACTAAAAACACTATTATTATAAAAAGAACTAAAAAACAGGTAGTTATGATAACACTGATAAACATATACTCTCAACAGTACAAGTCATTGGTAAACCTGTGATCAGCTACAAAAAACGTGGCTCCTATCAGTATAACTTGACTTGTACTCTTTATACATATCCAGATGTATACGACGTGACTTATCCTGTTAGGTTCAAGGCCATATAAAAAAAAAAAATGGAGGCCAGTTAAGACTTGGACTGTTAATACACATATGAAGAATATAGATTTGAGTCAGATACGTGAAAAAACAGAAATCGAAAAAAATTGACTTATACTCTTTGTACTTATCACGCTAGAATTGTTGTGTCGTATATTACTAACGTCCAAATAAAATACTACATTACTCTTCACAACTCAATGTATGTGTTTACATTTTTCTGAAATTAAAAAAAATTAATTAATAATAATAATAAATACGTAACAAAAAATTATTTATGTTTATTTCTTTGTGTTTAGTGTATGAAAGTAATGTGCTGAACGCGAATATGCCGTTCATTTTTTTACAGATATCGATTCTTTTCGATATTCTAACGGTTTTTTAATAATTTCTTTACCGCTTTTTTTCTAGCAATCGTAGTTGTTCAAACTAATCACCAGTAAATACTACTGAATAAAAACACTTAGAACAAGTCAAAAAATTCCACTATATTTATATAAAATACACAATATATTTCACTGGTTAGAGCATTGTCAAGTGTACAGGATACAGACTTAAGACTCTATATAAGTATGTATCCTGTACACTTGACAATGCTCTAACCAGTGAAATATATTGTGTTTTTTATATAAATATAGTGGAATTTTTTGACTTGTTCTAAGTGTTTTTATTGAGTAGTATTTACAATGAACTTCCACAAGATCTCTGGCGAAAACATCTCTAATCACCAGTAGATGGAGAATTTCAATATATCGACTTCTGTAAAAAACCAACAATGATAATTATCTCATTTCCTGTTGAAATTTCCTGGTTTTGTATTAAATTTTGATGTCTACACTAGTTTCCTTAAAAAGGGTCCTAATAAATATACTATATACTTTAGGGCGTGCAATTTTGAAGAAAGATATGAATAAATTTCAATTTGTAATTACTTCATTTTTATTTTTTTTTATAATATAATTCAGAGATGCCAGCAAATTTTTATAAATTTACAAAAATGTTTATTTATCTAATCCAAAGGTATTTTCTTATTTGGTTGACAGGGAAAATGAATGTAATCGAGAACAAAATATTGGGTTTATTAACACTTAACCTACATTATAAAGATAAAAATAAATTTGGAAAATACAGATCAATTATATACCAAAATTATAATTATAATTCCTAAAATTACATCAGTTTTTTCTCTGTGGCCACTCTTCTTTGGGCACATCTAGTTTAATAAAATTAAAAAAACAACTTTCTGGAGCTCACTCTATCATCACTGTGATGTCACTTGGTTCTTGTCTCTCTTAACACTGCTCGATGATTAGATGTCCACCATATGGCGCGGCCGGCTTTTGTCGTATTTCACTTTTAATAAAAGCAAATCTGATTATTCTTCTTATATTTATAATTACAGAGGGCGCCGGTAGCTCAGTGGTATGCGTGCTTGTCTTCTGAGCTCAAGATCGTGGGTTCGGAACCCGACCGAGACCCTTAGTTTATTTCATCTAGGAGGTAAAATAAACTTGAGCACACTGTCCTTCGGATGGGACGTTAAGCCTGTACAATGTCAGGTACTCGTTAAAGACCCCTACCCTGGATGAATAAAAATTTAGGGTAGGCAAAATTTAGGACTCCCATAGTAGAGTCGGGCTCATGTCCACCAGAGTGACGAAAGAGTTCTCTAGTAGTAGGCGATATGACCTCGTAGTTAAAGCCCGGGTATGAGTCATAAAACCTAACCTAACCTAACAAATTAATTCACATATAATTAACAGCCGTTTTTATAAAAATATTAACATTTCCGCTGTTTTCATAAAAAAATTGTATTGAGGAGACTTTGAAAATCCATTGAAAACTCGATCTCGGATTTTTCCTTAAATCCCGGGATTTCTGTATATGAGTTGCCGAGATAGCCCCCTTCCAGTGCTACTGACGGATCCGTACCTATAAGTTCTCTTCCGCTCCATTTAGCCCATTACTATCCAGTTCCAGTTCGCCCCCCCCCCCCTCCCCCCCCCCCCCCCCCCCCCCCGATTAACGAGAGTCTGGTGCAGGTTTTCCAATACATTTGAAGGGGTCGAGAGAGGGGGGGGGGGCAGGTAAAAAAGTTCCTAACCGCGCTTCGTTTTCCATCTAACTTAGTTTGAATAAATCCTAATTGATGTAACAAAGTTCAGTGGATTTAAATCAAATGTTCCATTTGATTAGTACTATTTGCATAGAGTTAAGTTCTCCATTCTCAGCTCCTTCTTAAGAAGAAAATTCGATCTCTGATTTTTACGTGATAAAATTGAAAAAAAATATACTTGATGTGGCCATTATAGGACTTTCTTATACATACGCTTACAGATCACTCTCCTTTCCCATCTCAAAATCATTTCATACTGGCATTACTGTGTATATGAAAGTAATGAGTTGGCGTCAGAGGTATTATTGTTTCATTATACAACTTAATTTTGAGAATAACATTTTTATACCTAGTAATGCTAGTAGGAAAGAATTTTGAGAAGGGGAAGGCTGAGTGAGTGATCTGTAAGCGTGGTTGGTATAAGAAAGTCCTGTAATGACCACATCGTATTTTATAATTCGTGACTACACGATACAATTTAAACATTATTTTGAGGGATTTCCTTTGGACATTTATTTTTAATTGTTTGGTGCTTTTATATAACTTTTGTCGTATTGATCGCAAAACCGAGAACTTTTTTTTTTTTTTTTGTTTCAAATTTATTTATTTGCAATCTATATACAATTAATATAATGAGCAAATTTGGTAACTATATGCATGAGTGTATATGCCACATGTTGGGAGAGGCCAGCCAGCGCTGACACTCCCTAGAAACTAGTACAATGTTTAGATTTCACTTAGAAGATCTCGAGGCCACCTCCTATTCAGACGGCGTGGAGGATTGTCAAGATGGGATTGAGAGGATAGGACTTGTGCAAATGGGTTAGGATGGGATGAAAGTTTATTGTGGAAATTTAAGAATCGGGATTGGACGAGTTGGACGGTTGGGATGTTTAGGTCTTCATGGAGTAATTTATTGGTGACGTAGAAGGGAGCATTTACAATTCGACGAAGGACTTTGGACTGGAAAGCTTGGATGCGGTTTATATTGGATTGTTTGGCTGTACCCCATAGTTCGAGGCCGTATATTGGGCGCATTATAGTCTTGTAAATGGTCAGTTTGTTGGCTGTAGAAAGTTTTGATTTTGGTCCAAGTAGTCTACGTAGTAGTCCGTAACTCTTGTCGTTTAAGTCGTGTGAGTGGGTTCCACGTCAGTCGGCTGTCTAAGTAGAACCCGAGGTAACGCACCTGGTTAGAGGAAGGAGCCGAGAACTTTAAGATTGTAAATTTTGTAAGGTAGTCAGTATATCAATTTTTCGGTTTGTGGGGAAATCAAGAAACGTCTAAAAATATGTGTTTCAAAACTACATTTTTGTATCTCGCAAACCGGACGACTTGCTAAAAAATTTTATTTCACATAAAATTTGTACTTTAGTTTTATCTACAACTATTACTTGAAAAGTAATAGTTTTCATTAGGTCATAAACATAATCGGTATCTTGTACAATGTACTTAGGCCTCGGGGCAAAGTGGTCTTAATTTTCTTCCGATTTCGGCCAAACTCTAACAAGATCTAAGTTAGCTTATATGACCTCTTCATTCAAAATTTCAAGTTCCAAACTTTTTGCGCTAACAACTTTCCAATCACATACACACACAGCCACAGGCAGACATCATGGCGAAAATGGTCAAAACGTATATGTCCTTAAAATATGGTATAAGAAAGTAGAAAGCCTCAAAACCCCTTTCTCCTTCACGAAACAACTTTTCGCAACGTCACTGGGAACAACAAATCTTTGCCTTAAACTTTTATAAACATAAATTAATTTTCTGGGAACAACGAACCATATTCTTGTCCGATTTTCCTACAAATTTCGAAACTTCCCAAACTTCAAAGTGGGATGAAGTCTTCATTCATTTTGTCCTACAACTAAGAAGGGGGGGGGGGCCTTTGTCATGGATATATTGAGATATTGAAACTTTCAAACTGACAAGAAATTATCATTAATTTCCCGGTCCCTAGACAAAGGACCAGTACTTCAACTTATAATTAATATCCAACTATGATTATAATTCCAAACTACGCCTCCCCCCTCTCCCTCCGGAATTGATAATAATTGATTCCGGGGATAATAAACGATGTTCTAATATCCAGTTCTAAGGATAAAATGATTATTATACCACGCTGATAACCAGTCATATGATATTATATAAATACCTTAATAACGTTGAATGGTTGTTTGTCCTTAAATCCGCGCGAAAACGCCTGAACATTCGGAAAAATTGCAGGATATTTGGTGGATGGGGTCTCACTTAGATTATCAAAAATATGGCGTCCAAAAATTTTAAATCGAAAACGCATTATTTCATGTTTCCCATGTTCCTGGCAACACTGATACACAAGTGCTGCTATCTTCCCACTAGTGTGAGATTCTGGCAGTCTCTCGTTGCCTTTCTCATCCAAAAAGTTGACCCAACTCATTTCGCTCCTTTTACCTTTTGCCATTCGTCTTCACGTCTTATCCTAACCACCAGGTCTCCACTACTTTGCCGTTCTCCACTACTTTGCCGTTCTCCACTACTCATTCGGCACAGCCGCCCTCTTTCTTACGGGCTTTCCTTTCATTTTCTTTCATATTTGAAGCTTGTGCCACCCAGACTCCTTCTACTTACATATACATTTCCTCTCACAGTTGATCCCCATATAGTGCACTCCAAATATTTGTCCATCTGACTTACCCACCTCAAAGAAAGATCCCAGGATTGTGTCACTTTGCACCTCCACCAGATCTTTTACATGCTTCTCCCCTGACCAGAAGACACCTCTATACTCTATACGATCTCCTTTTCGTGAGTAAGCAATCCCATATTGTTATCCAGTAATATAATATAAATCAACAATAGCTAAGCCTTGCAGAAGAACTTCAAGGTTCTGCCCATTCTACCGACGTTGAGAGGATCCCAGTTAGGACGAGCGAAGATGTTTCCCATCTCAACACATCTGCCGCTGCCTGGAGTGTTGGGTGTGAACGTGCGGAATGGCAAAGGCTGAACTCTTCATTAGCCTCAGGCTGGGAACTTGAAGAGAGATCCTGGGCGAGGAGTTCTGATCAGTCCATCTTCCCAGTGGTCAGTTTGGTAATGAACTGGTGGTCAGTTCTATCCTTTTCATATTTCTAGAGGCTTCCATTGGCTTGGTCCCAGAGGTCATCGGAATCTTCTTTGAATTCAAGTCCAGAGATACTTTTGACGTTTTGGCGTTACACAACGCTGTCAAGTCCTTATGTCTACATATGAAGCTGAGCATTTTAACAGAGAACCTAAAATACAGTCAATATGCTCATTTGAAGACGTGAGTCCAGAAGGACTACCAAATCCCTGACCACCTCTAATAATAATAATAATTATTATTATTATTTCCGTTAAACCATAACATAGTAATAAGATACGTCATAAGAATGTTTACATTAAGATAGCTTATAATTTAGAACTTAAACAGATATTAACTCTTGGAATCTGACACAAAGGCATTAAAATTAACAATACTACAAAAAATTAAAAATAAATAAATATTTGAAAATATGAGTGCAAAAATAATAATATTATACAGTAGATAAAGTATATAATAAATACAGTAGATAGATTTATTAATTTAATTTAAATTAAGATACCTAGTAATTTTTGATAATTTTTTAGAACTTCTAAGTTGAGAAACGCGGACATATTGTGGAAAATTGTAATAAATAAATAAAACAAACTTATTTTTGAAATATTGTCTATTCCACTAAAGATATATATACATATATAACTACCGGTTTCGGCTTTATACCATCGTCAGGTCTAGTTATGAACTAACTAGACCATCATAACTAGATCATTCATAACTAGACCTGACGATGGTATAAAGCCGAAACCGGTAGTTATGTATGTATATATATCTTTAGTGGAATAGACAATATTTCAAAAATAAGTTTGTTTTATTAATTTTTTAGAAAGTGTCTTTTTCATGACATATCGGGACGTTCTCACGTCCCTTCCTCAGGTCACAACGTGCGAAATATAGAAAAGAGATAGAAAACAAAGTAACAATAATAATTATAAAATATATAGTTTATTATGACTCATGCCCGGGCTTTAACTACGAGGTCATATCGCCTATTACCAGAGCCTTCTTTCTCCACTCTGGCGGACATGAGCCCGATTCTACTTTGAGAGTCCTAAATTTTGCCTGCCCTAAATTTTTATTCACCTAGAGTAGGAGTCTTTAACGAGTACCTGAAATCGTACAGGCTCGGGACCATAACGTCCCATTCGAAGGACGGCGTGCTAATGTTTATTTTACCTTCCTCAAACTAAGAGCCTTAGGCCGGGTTTCAAATTCAACACCTAGAGCTCAGAAGGCAAGCACGCATACCACTGAGCTACCGGCGCTCTCTAAAATGTATATATAAATAAATGAAATGCTAATAAAAATATATAAAAGAGAAAATCAAGAAAAATAAATTAGTTTATAAATAATAAAAAATAATGATTAGAACGTTGATTCGACAGACCTTAAAGGAGGATATCTATGGAAAGCTATGTATCAACTAATGTTTTTGAATATAGAACATGATTTTTATATAATGGTTATTTTATTATTTGTGAACAATGAGAAAAAATTCTTTTTCCGAATAGAAGGTTTTCTCTAACATAAATTATGTATTGCTGATATGATTTTATTATTGATTCTAATTGCTGTATTTCCAATGGAATATAGGAACCTGATGTTGTTTCCTGGAGAATGTAATGACATTACACTTCAACCTCATTCTCAACACATCAATCTAATGGCAGTTGTGTAGATCATTGACAACTGTCTACAGTGAAGAGTCATCTACAAAAAATAAGACCAAAGCTTAACTTATGATGATGATCAAATCATAAATGTAAACTGAAGAAGCCGAGGGGGTCTACTTTAGAGCCTTGAGGAACTCCTGGGTAAAGTTTAATTATTCTTGAGTGGGTTTCGTTCCATCAGACTATTTGATTTCTTCCCGCAACTTCTAGTTTACTTAACTTTATAGTGTCTGTAAGTGAGTTTATATAGTCGTGTAAGCTGTCTAGTCCGGAATTGGTTCCTGTGAACTTAACCAAAATGTCATCTATGTACCGTCATCGAAAACTTCAATTTTGTGACTTGCGTTTCTGCGGTTCATAATGAATTCCCTCTTCAACCAAACTATGTATATCTCCGCTGCTAAAGGACTAAACGGCGTGTTCACATCTTTTGAGATAAAATGTTACATTAAATTAAAAATATATTTGTGATTATTACACAATATCCATTAAGAATGAAAAATTTATGTAATTGAAAGCATAGAGATACAGTTGGCAAGGAAGAACGGAGATTCTTCTCTCAGTACTAGAAAGGGGATAAGTGTCTGCAGTTACGCATTATGTCTCATCCATGAAGTTTTAAATTGTTTTGTTTTTATAATTTTATTTTATTTATTTCTTTTACTAAATAACTAATCTACAGAATATTTTTACTAAATAGGTATTGTACGGAAAAGAGACAGGGGATGTCCCAGGCGCTGGAGAAGGAACAGATCCGACTGGAACCTGTTAACGCGTGGAAGCCCCACCCCCGTCACCGGAAAACATCAAATTTCTTTGAAAAATCAACATTTTTTATATCGTTAGTATTTTTTTGTGACTCATTCCCGGACATTAACTATATATCGCCTTCGCGTCAAAAGAGCGCTCTGGTGGACAAGAAACCAACTCAACAGTGGGAGACCTAAATTTGGGCTAGACCGTAGGGCTTTGGTGGAATGGTCTCCTATGGTTTGCTGGTTCGAATCCCTTCCAGGAAAGAGTTTTATAGATAGATCTGCCTCCCGGTGCTATGAATGATGTAAATATCTAAATATAACACCATTATAGAGACATAGCTAATACGCATCGTACGTAAGGACAATGAGTACTTGACATCGTACAAACTTAGTACAATCGCTTAACATCCCATCCGAAGGACCGTGTGCTCAAAGTTTTTTCAGCTTCGTGTTTAGCTGGAAAAAAAAAATTGCCTGAGAAAGCAGTGTTGAGGAGAATGGAGGCAATGTAGACAAGAAGCCGGTGTAGAACCCAAGTAAGGGCCCATTACAGAGGGGGCTCAGACACTCAGTAGGGATGTAGGGCTGTGTAGGGGCTTCTAAGATAGGGCTTCTCCAGTCACAGTCTACGGCTTTTCAGGCAATTCCCTTAAAACAGACGTAGGAAGAGATGCGGGAAGATGGGGAGGCAGTGGCAGCTCTCGCAAATTTACATTTCCTATTTTAATTGATTACATATTAATTTAGTCTCGCCTTCGTTTTAGTTTTTCGGCACTGTTTCCTAAAAAACGGAACAGAAGTCCCGCAGGAACTATTAGTAACGTTCAGACAAAGATTACCGAAAATCATCTTATTGGTTTGGGCCTTCAAAGAGCAGCAATAGCTATAACTCGGAGTTGCAGTTAGTTATTGTGACTCGTCGAGGTCATATCGCCTACTACGAGAACACTCTTTCGTCACTCTGGTGGACATGAGCCCGACACTATTATGGAAGTCCTAAATGTTGCCTACCCTAAATTTTTATCCACATAGAATAGGGGTCTTTAACGACAACTTGATATCGTAAGGCTTAACATCCCATTCAAAGGTCGACGTACTCAAGTTTTTTTCCCCTTCCAGAAAAAAACCTAAGGGCTTCGGCCGGGTTTCGATCCCGCGTTTTTGAGCTCAGAAAGTAAACACTTCTCTGAGCTACTGGCGCCCTCATTTTTATTATATTTTTAATGTTTATGAGTCTTCTTTTAGGGCGAAAGTCAATAATGTGTCAACTATTTTTCAATATGCATCTGGCAAACTTCCTGGCAAAAATTTCATGTCTATCGGAATTCACAGTCACACTCACACAAACACAAATGCACAAATGTATACACTTTTTCGCTAAATTTTAAAAATAACGGAGATTAGATAGGAAAGAGGCGAGAGCGGATATCGCACGTAATCAGCTTCAGATTTAAAGCCAAGTTACCCCCGGGGCAACTCCCTTTAACCTGCTAATTCTTGATAAAATTAAACCCACTTTATCTTTCCCTGTACAATTTGCCTGTTTTGCTTGACTGCTTGTCTCTCGTTTCCTCTTGCTTGGCTAGGTCTGGTATTTGTCTGCTTTACCCTTTAGCTCTGTCTGACTTGTGTAAATTTAACAAGCAATCAGCCCAGCTTAGCTACACACTGTCACACTAACAACCAGATTTACTTTCCTCTTCCTCTCCGTCTCTGCTAAATATACCGTCTTCAGTCATCCAGGGTTATTCTGCCCACTCTTGATGACATTTCCCAAAAATTTCATTAAATTAATTACCAGAGCTTACTTACAATTTGAAAAAAAAGTCGTCCTTGAATCACAGGCAATACTCGTATATGTACTTCCCCAGAACGAATTAATCGATTAACTTTTCTCCCATTTAGAATCAGTGGAACGTTTGCGCTAATATTCAACAGTTGACTTACATAGGTAACTTTTTTCAAACTTATATTTACTTTGATCTCAAGTAGTCATTTTAAACAAATTTTTTGAGAACATGTTTTTCGTTTTCTTTTTTTTTTTCATGATTTATTAGTTGACCGGTAAAGATCGGACCGACATTCCGTAAGTGTAAATATCGGGTCCTTGCAAAAGTCCTGTCGTTTTTTTAGGCAACTCCCACAGTAGAGTCGGGCTCATGTCCACCAAAGTGACACAAGAGCGCTCTGGTAGTAGGCGATATGACCTCGTAGTTAAAGCCCGGGCATGAGACATAAAACCTAACCTAACCTATATTTAAAAAAAACAATCGAATCAATGAAGTTTTCGCTCTCCCTCCAAAACCAATCGACGTTTTGGGCTAAAAATAGTTAAGTAGGGACTTCTGAAGCCTCATACTAAATTCCTTACACAGGTAGTTATTAGGGTTTTTGAGTTAAGCCCCCTCTTCTGGTCCCCCCATTCCCTTTGTCCGATTTCCCTGAAATTTAATAGGTGTCGTCCTTATCGGGTTTTGAATGTACATATGAAATTTTGTATGAATACATCCATCAAAACGCCAGGTATTAAAGTTTTTGTGTCAAGCCCACTTTATCTTACATTTTCCTGCAGAACACCTATGATTTTCTAGAACACCTATGATTTCTAGATCTCCAATGATTTTGTAGGAGGATACTTAACACAAACAACTGAAATAACTGCCGTTGTAACCCAGTTGGAAATTTCAAATTGGCCTGTCAATGGCCCAATACTGGCAGTAAATTGTCGACCGTTGACCGCCGATCGTCGGCGCGATGTTGGGAAAAGAACGCTAATTGACCTTGCGCCAGAACTGGCAGTCGAGCGTAGGCGCAACGTTGGGCCTACAATTGGCCGACAATATTAGTTAATTATCGATTATAATCGATAATTAATAATATAGTCGGCCAATGCAATAATTATAATTATTGTAAATACCCGTGATTCCATCAATTACCAATAAAAAACAACATTTTTAATTGAAAAACGTCCTTTTATTTTACATTATTATTTAAGAATATCATTACTCTTGTTAAACCAATTCCATTGTATATATATATTTTTGAATCAATGTAAAGTAAATGCGATTTTCATGATGCTATATTTAGTACTAAATTATTCATTGTTATTAATAGGTTAGGTTAGGTTTTATGACTCATGCCCGGGCTTTAACTACAAGGTCATATCGCCTACTACCAGAGCGCTCTTTCGTCACTCTGGTGGACATGAGCCCGACTCTACTGTGGGAGTCCTAATTTTTGCCTACCCTAAATTTTTATTCATCTAGGGTAGGGGTCTTTAACGAGTACCTGACATCGTACAGGCTCGGGACCATCGCTTAACGTGCCATCCGAAGGACGGCGTGCTTAAGTTTATTTTACCTCCCAGATAAAATAAACTAAGGGCCTCGGTCGGACTACGAACCCACGACCTTGAGCTCAGTAGTCAAGCCCGACCGAGGCCCTTAATTTATTTTATCTGGGAGGTACAATAAACTTAAGCACGCCGTCCTTCGGATGGGACGTTAAGCGATGGTCCCGAGCCTGTACGATGTCAGGTACTCGTTAAAGACCCCTACCCTAGATGAATAAAAATTTAGGGTAGGCAAAATTTAGGACTCCCACAGTAGAGTCGGGCTCATGTCCACCAGAGTGACGAAAGAGCGCTCTGGTAGTAGGCGATATGACCTCGTAGTTAAAGCCCGGACATGAGTCATAAAAACCTAAAAACCTAACCTGTTTATTTCATTTTTAGCGACAATCGGCTTTTTAGTGCTGTTATAAAAAAAATACCAGTAATGGGTAGTAAAAATAAAGGACCGTCGATGGCCAGTATTGGGCCAGAGTCGAGCCGTTTACGTTGTTTTCCATTTTTGAATAGGCATCGGCATTTCATCGGTCGACAAAATTAACCAATATCGGGACTATATTGGTCACACTGGATGGCGACCTTTGATTGCCATTACCGGCCCAAGCTTGGGCCATTTATAATGATCGGCGAAACCTGGAAATTTCCACCTGGGAATGGATGTATTAACACGAAATTTCATATTGAAATTTGAAATCCTATAAGGATGAAATTAACTTTGAGCTGAATCGGCCAAAGGGGAATCAGAGGGGAAAGACTCGACTCAACATCCCTAATAACGGTCAATGTAATGAATTTATCGAATTTTGGAGAGAGAGTGAAAACTTCATTGATTAATTCGTGTTGGGGAAGTACATTGCAGGTGATACACATTAAGTAACTTATCCTATACCTCATACAGCTGGAGAAGTAACAACGGCAGTGAGCGGCTACCATGACACCTAGACCCGCCGCACAGCGTGAAATTTATGAGTTTTGATTTCCAAAATTCGAGCCTCCACTCATAATATTTGTGACAGCTGGCTTTTTATCAGATAACTGCGGGTTTCACAATTAAGGTATTATATGCCAGTGGCAAAAATAGCCATATATATTGAATTTGGACCACTTTAGGCCAAAATGACAACATTAGGACCACTTTTGGCTAAAATAAATATTGAATTCGTAATCAGCGACCCAAAAAACATTAATTTAAGTTGTAAAAATTCGTTTTTTTTTTTTAATTTTCGCGGGGTTTTGGCAGCTGTCAATTGGCATATTGACTTGATTGTGAAACCCGCAGATACCTGATAAAAAGCCAGCTTTCACAAATATTTTGGACCTAGTTTCATCCAAATTGATCAAAAATTGAGCGGGGGCTCGAATTTTTAAAATCAAAACATAAATTTCACACTGTGCCGGTTAGTTTATAATCGAATTAGAAGGAAAGGTCAAACATTTTAAATGCTCTCTATAGGAATAGTTCGTGCAGCTCGAGCCTCTCCTTTCTATCCTTTTTTTCGATTTCCTTTCATAGTCGCTTCTTATATCCATGAGCTAACATCTGATTCTATCGGATGTTCTCCAATATTCAAATACCCTCTAAAGGTGACAAGTTCTATTCCCCTTTATGTCTCTTCTTCCCCATTGTTCGGGACTCCCCCCCCCCCCTTCCCATTCCCCATCCCAGTCCCCTTAATCCTTTATTCTATCATTCTACCAAGAGAACGGGTTTTCTCTTATTCCTTTCTTCCATTTGCCCACCCTTTTTCCCTTCATTGCTACTTTTCTCACTTTGCCGTGCGACCTACAAAGTCTTTTTTGATCCTATCTTTACTTCAAAATTGGTACATTTTGAAACATAGTTTATTTCCCCAGCCAGACGAAATATATGGGAAGGTGTACACAATCGGTCAAAAATTCGATGCGGAGACATACACGGCAACTTCCGATAGAATGAATGTATCGACATCAGAGATGGGCGTATTCGTAATCGCAAATTCGAATATGAATGTCTTCACAAAAATTATAATCTATAATCTTTGAATCGGAATATATTCGTATTTACACCTATGAATATGAAGTCTTGTGAAAATGAATATATTTGTATTCACACCTGTAAATATGAATATATTCGCATTCACACCTACAAACACAAATATATTCGTATTCATAGCTGTGAATCCGAACAGCTGTACATATGAATACCGTTGAATTCATATATTGGTATGAATATTCGTATTTATGGGTGTGAACACAAATACAGTTGTAATGATTTATTGAATGTAGTTGTGTTCATATATTCCTATGAAAGTTTAATGCTTTTAATACGATAAAAATATCATATGCATTTTAGATTTTTACATGGTATCACTCATTACTACTCG
The DNA here is from genome assembly GCA_963662175.1 of Aradus depressus. NCBI lineage: Eukaryota > Metazoa > Arthropoda > Insecta > Hemiptera > Aradidae > Aradus > Aradus depressus. The sequence goes on along the minus strand of OY759225.1, from coordinate 28,559,749 downwards.
TTGTAAACCCATACTATTCCCCGTATTCTACGGATAGGATTTATGTACTTCGATAAGGACATAGACCGTAAGGACATAGACAATTTTCCAAACAATTCCAAAAAAAATTATCCGTTCAAACGTTTTGTCAAGCGTCTCATTTAATAGCAGGATATTATTAGAAAATAAAAAAAGTATATATTCGTTTTGTTTAAGATGCGATGCCCCATGTTTGTTATTGCTGTTTCTGTGTATACCCTATACTTAATCCCTTAACTCACCTAATCCTAAAAATACATAAGTAGGTTCAATTATTTTTAAAGTGTTGCCCGATTCTTGAATTCTTAACAATGACCTACCTTTCTCTTGAGGGCGCCGGTAGCTCAGTGGTATGCGTGCTTGACTTCTCAGCTCAAGAACGTGGGTTCGTAGCCCGACCGAGGCCCTTAGTTTATTTTATCTGGGAGGTAAAATAAACTTAAGCACGCCGTCCTTCGGATGGGACGTTAAGCGATGATCCCGAGCATGTACGATGTCAGGTACTCGTTAAAGACCCCTGCCCTAGGTGAATAAAAATTTAGGGTAGGCAAAATTTAGGACTCCCACAGTAGAGTCGGGCTCATGTCCACCAGAGTGACGATAAAGCGCTCTGGTAGTACGCGATATGACCTCGTAGTTAAAGCCCGGGCATGAGTCATAAAACCTAACCTAACCCCTACCTTTCTCAGAGGACAATATGAAAATTCTACACATATGCCGTAAAGGCCAGTCCTTTTTTTTTATTTTTACATATAATAATGTTTTATACATATATCAATATATTAAGACTATATTGTTAACTATTCAATTAAGTTTGGTTTCATATTTCTGTTAGACTTGAATGTTGTAATGTCTCCATTTTGTTCATTATTGTTTACATTTACTTTCTTGTCACATGTCTAATTTATGACCTTGTTTGTACTGCCTTGTGATAGTTCAGCAGTAATCTCAGTTTAGTTCACTTGATAATACCGTAAGAGGCGAAACTATAGTCGTGTAATTTTGACCAATATAATGAAAATATTGTCAAGTAGTGTTTGGAGTTTATATTCCTTAGTGTGTGTATATTCCTTTATCCTGTTCATTATGAATTTTCACAAAGTAGACCTGGAATCAGTTCATTACGAATATATGTGTATTTGTAGATGTGAATGCTAATATATTCATATTTACAGGTGTGAATATGAATATATTCGTATTCATATTCATAGATAATAATTTTTGTAAATATATTCGTACTCATATTTCCGATTACGAATGCGCCCATCCCTGATCGACATGAATGTTTATAAGTGTATCCAGAACCTTCTCAGACAGCTATTGATTTTCAGCCAAATCAACCAAAGAGAAGGAGGGGATCAGGGGGGAGGCTTAACACAAACATTATATTATGTGTCGCTTGTGGCTTATCTATACGATAAGACTAAATATATGGTGTCCGAGAAAGCACCCAGACAGGTGGGCATGAAAGTATCGTTCGGACCCTTCGCATTCGAACAAGCGTCTGAGTTCACTTACCTGGGATCTTAGATATCATGTGATAATAACACTTCTGTGGAGAATAAGAAACGGATCATAGCCGCCAATCGCTGCTACTTTGGGCTACAGAAACAACTGGCTAGCTATCTTGTGTCCTGTACAAAATGCTAATCTGCCCTATACTCACCTATGACTCGGAAACATGGACTAAGCCGAGGACCGGAACCTGCAGATATTTGAAAGAAAAGTCCTCCGTCAAGTTTTTAGCCCCGTTTGCGACGGAGGAGTATGGAGGCGCAGAAGCAATCAGGAGGTGTACGAGCTGTACAACGAACCTGACATTGCTACTGTGGTAAAACTGGGCAGACTTAGATGGGCCGGCCATGTCGCCAGAATCTGAGCTCTTATATGGACGTTGGAGAGTGGGAAGACCAAGGCTGCTGTGGTTTGACTGCGTGGCAAAAGACGCCAGGAGCATCGGGATCCGTAACGGGATGACAGTAGCACAAAACAGGGACACATGGCGATTGATGTTGGAGGAAGTCAAGACTCGTCAGCAATTCAAAGTCCTATTAGAAATACACTTATTAATTTTCAGCGGAATCAGCCGAAGAGGAGGCTTAACTCAAAAACCACAATAACTGCCGATGTAATGAATGTATTGACACAAGTATGAGAATTCAGAAGCCACTATGTATGTCAAATATTGAGTTTTAGCCCAAACTGTCGAGAGTGGTCTGTACAAAAGATGTATATGTATAATAAAGTCCTGTAAAGGCCTCATCGCATATTTAAAAATAATATTTGATTGATCGGTATATATAAATAATTAAATAATCGAAAACTCACACAACCAACCAGGAAAATCTTAGCGTTTCTACTGACTACAAGAGGAATGAAAATACCTTTGGAAAAAGTTGACAGACTGGAAAAGAAAAATCAGTCTTGTGTGCATTGAAGAATGTTTCCCAAGAGACGGAAAAGTCAAGTTAACGAGCTGAGTACAAAAGAAAAACAGATAATTCTATTTGGGAAAAGCGTGGGAGATGTTAAGTCGGGGAATAAGAAAGCAAGCAAAGAAGAGAAGGAAGAAATATGTAAAGCAGAATCAAAAAGCAAAGAAAAGTAAAGAAAAGCAAAGTGCAAAGAGAGAGGGGGGGGGGGGGGGGAGAGAGGTAAGGCAGAAAAACGAGACTTGAATGAATACCAGATTCAATGTTGAATAATCTATCAATAAGGTGGGAAGAAGATTGACGTAAAGAGACGCGTTCTGGGGGCTGCACAAGGGGGTGAGCAAAGATTTATAGGGGAGTGGGGGAAATAAGCAGATTAGGGGAAATGTATGGGAGGCAACCAAACGAGCTAAAGATAATTCGAAAAACATCACTCCCTTTGAGGCTCAAAATATAGTTTATCATTCTTTTAAAGGAAGAAAAGAAAAGGAGAGAGAAAGAGCATGATATACGGACTTTAGGGAATCCTAAAGTTAAGAGAAATAGTACAAATGTTAAGTATGACCTACATTGTTATCAGTCTAATTACGGATAACTGAGGTTCCTATATCGTAATACTATAGTATGAAAAATACTTTAAGGAAACTAAATTTACCTTCAAAAAGTTGTCTATCACTTAAGTTCTACCTTAGCTTAAATTATTTCTAATATACTACATTAGTTAGTTATTATAACTCACGCACAGGCTTTAACTATGAGGTCATATCGCCTACTACCAGAGCACTCTTTCTGGTGGACATGAGCCCGACTCTACTGCAGGAGTCCGAAACCATCGCTCAACGTCCCATCCGATTGGAAGGCGTGCTCAAGGTTTTTTTCATCTCTCAGATAAAAAACCTATCGATCTTGAGCTCACTAAACAAGTACGCATACCACTGAGCTACCTGAGGTATAGGGAAAGTTATGTAATCGGTATGAAATTCGATGCGAAGTTTTCAACATAATTCCAAGATTTCAAAAATGAAATAAAAGTTCCAATGATACTGCTTTGCAACTAAAATAAACATTAGCCACCAATGGTCATTAATAGCAGACAAACTGACTAGCCTGGATCTGCAATAGTTGTCTACTTCGGATGATACGTCTGGGTGCAGCAGGAGGCAGAAATCATAGGCCCTCTCAAAAAAAAATCATTTAGCAGCAAAGAAACATGTATAAAATTCTGTTCGTTAAAATCCATCAAATATTGTGGTAATAAAATATTAAATAAGTTATAAGAATACATATATAAAATTATATAAAAACAATTTAACAATTTTAAATTTCATGGATGAGGTCAGACAGATTTGTTATTTCTGTTCCCCATCTGAGTCACAACTGGGAGAACGGAGTACGTGAGACTGGACAAATATATCCCTTCTCTAGAGTTGAGGAGGGGTGACTCTCCCTTCTTCCTTTCTAAGAAATCCATTTTTCTACTGTTTTGGATATGCTGTAGGAAGTGTTCAGAGTTTTCCCACTCTAGTCCTGAGCTTCCGGCCCGTTTGCCCAACATAAAAACAATTGCAATCTTTACAACTGACACTATACACGCCGGATTTGTCAGGGAGGTCCACACGATCTTTGGTTTCTGAGAGCATCCCTTAAGGGAAGTCCTACTTTTGAAAACCACATTCACATTATCTTTATTTATTATCCCAAACAACAGTTGATTATTTCTTACTGGGGAAGTTCCTTGCCGATGATTCGTTTTTCATTTATCTTACCAACAAACAAAATGGACACTTCTGCGCAAGATCCAAAGTTGAGAAATGAACTTCTCAGAGTGATAGGGACGGTATTTAATTTATCTGGACTTGAGGGTAGGGCCCTTATTGACCGTCCTACTTGGGACATTACAAAAATAGAGGGTGTCCTCCCTGGGAACTGTTTCTACAAGGTAGAGGGGCTCTGTTCTCTGTCTTGGTGTTTAATGACCTCATTACTTGTTGAAGACGAGGTGTTCTCTACTACTCACGGCAGAGCAACACACCCCACCCCATTCAACACTCTCTTCACCGTTCGGCCAGTCGAAATGACAACTGGCTAGCCCAGCCTTTCCCAATCCTTCCAAACGGCGTATCACTTAATTACATTTTTTCCTTGATTGGTAGGCGGATGTAGTGGACTTACAGTGATTTACATTTTATATATTGTTGGACTGATTCCTGTGTATTACAGTAGACTCTCCCTTATCCGACGATGCCGGGACCGACGTGACGCCGGATAACAGAAAACGCCGGATAACGGAAATCATTAATTAATGAGAAAAAAATATATCAATTAAAGCATAAAAAAAAGTGTTTTTAGGTGAGCTAAGGAATAAAACACGTATGTATTTTGTTGATAACATTTATTAAATTGACAAATATGTACATACTGAACATTGTTTTATTATATGTATGTACATATGTATATTTATCCAAGCATTAAAAAGATATTTTGAAATCTGCGTATAATTACATACATATTTAAAACAAAATGTAAAATTCTAAAAATATTATTTGTTTAAAAAATCGGTAATTTTCTTTTGTTTCGCTAACACAACACTGTTCCGTGCTGCATTGTCCCACCACTTCTTTAGTGTTAAGACGTCTCAAAAACGATCCAACGATTCTTTTAGTGTTCATTTCCCGATAAGACGATATTGTTGTGCCACGGACGGGACGGTACCTTTGTTTTTCTATTCTAGGAAACATTTTTTATAAATGTTTGATTTTCAACTATGTATTTATTATAATTTATTTATAGGATACTAGTGAAGTAATAAAATATTGTATTAGCGTTCCCGTCATTATAAATACAATGTACATATGTATGTATGTACAATAAAAATAAATGAAAGATTCGTGAGTTACGGAATTATTATGTGCTCGTAAATACATGTAGCTCTATATATAATTGATAATCTAATAATTGAATGTTAATTTTATTTTAACAATATTTTTATATTATTTTGCAAGCGCCGGATAAGGGAGCGTGCCGGTTAACAGAACGCCGGATTAGGGAGAGTCTACTGTACTTATTTACCTAATTAAATGGCCTAAAATGATTATTTTCGGGAAGACTTAAACCCTCGAAATTAATTTTCGGCAAAATCGGTTGGAAGGGAAGGGGGCTCGAATCAATCATTCTAATAGCTGCCGAAGTAAACCTTAAAAACGAAAAATTCATTGAAAACTCGGTTGACGAACTTGATTTCGGTTTTTCGGACGATTACACATAGAACTATAGGTATAAGAAAGTAAAAATTCAATAAATAAATAATAGAAAAAATAATGAACAGAAAATTCTTAATATTAATAAACACAATGATACTATTTTTTTTTTTTTTTTTTTTTTCTTTTGGCTTTATGTACGGTGCATATTAGCCATGTCAATGTGTTGTTATATATAATTATTTAAGACATCCATGGCCCCGGGAGGGAGTTCTATCTACGAAATAAAACTCACTCCCGGACGGGATTCGAACCCGCAAACCATGGTGAGACCATGCGACCAAAGGCCTACGCTCTAGCCCGCACGGCCACCATGGCCCCCGATACTATTTTTATTATAGTTAGTTATTTTGACTCATGATCGGGCTTTAAACTATGAAGTCGGCCGAGTTTAGAACCCGCGATTTTGAGCTAAGAAGGCAAACACTTTTCTGATCTACTGGCGCTCTCATTTTAATTATAAACACTTTTTATTTATATTTCTTTGAGGTCTTCTATTAGAGTGTTGCCTACTATTACAACTATGCATTTGGCGAACTTTAAGACATGTTGTTCACGGTTGAGGTTTTAAACTTTTTAATCAAGTGGATAATTGACGTGATTGGTCTACAAGTGCTTAAAAGAGTAAAGTTACCTGTTGGTTGGTAAGTTTGTTTTGAGGGCTTCTCCTCTCGACTTATGCCCCAAGTTATGCTGAAGAAGTGCCGTTAAACCGAGGCTGAAGTCTCTCTAAACCCATCTAAACCACTCTGTAAAATGGGTTCTCTTCTCAAGACTATTTCACTTTAAAAGCGGACCTATATAACGAAGAAGACATTCAATTTTTGTTGAAAGTCTTAAAAGAGGATTAGAGTGAACATTATTTTCCCAGTTATACGTTTGGAGGAAGCGTTCGAACCACGGCCGAGCACATTACGTTTTTTTTTTTTTCCTTCTCCAGCTCTACGAAGTATAGGGGAAGTTCTGTAATCAATCAAAATTTCAAAATGGAGTTTTCAACAGAATTTCAAGTTTTCCGAACCCTAGAATCCAAATATGAAAAACAAATGTCTGTATGTCCGTCTGTATGTCTGCGAACACAACGAATAACTACACCAATAGAATGTTGTATCGACACTATGTATATTGTAACGGCTGTTAGCTTACATTTTAATTGTCTCTTTTCGGGAAACCATTTATGTAACGGCTCTTACCTTATCTACTTAATATTTACTTATAATTATTATATTAAAATGGTTGAAATAAAAAGGAATTGAAAGATAAGACGTACATTTGATATAAGGTAATTATTTATTTAAAAACTTATTTTTTTAAATTTCTTTTGATATTTAAAAAAAATGGTTAGTCACACAATTTACACACATAAAATTTACCACAACTATTGAATTGCATGATGACTTCATTTGGTGATGCGATGATGCATTGGTAGTACTATTTGTGAGATGGATATCAGATATTCATCGGGCGTTCTCTTCTGATTTCTTGGTAGTCGGTCCCTTACAACACATTCATTGTAATTTTGTATTTCTGCATTATCTCCCTCCTTCTCATAATCACTGGATCCACATTATTCCAGGACAACCACTACCGACACTTTAAAATGTTTATATCATTTCACAGACACCTTCTTACTTCGCACTCAGAACATCGACTCTCTTTTTTATTCTCCTCGAGGGAGATGGCCTCCATTCCTATATTGAATGCTTACATTTGATTGGCTACAAGTCGCAATGCCTTTTTTTTTTGTCACAATTTACATTTTTCTTTTTACAAATTTCTGACCCTACGGATACCATAACATAATAACAATATTTTTTTTATATTTAAAAATCATCAATAATTAATTGTTTTATTTAATGAAACACAATATGGGTAACCCTTGTATAACCTTACTCTCCACTAAAGTGGGCGTGGCCACTGATACTTCGCCAAACAGTACACTCTCTCTTTGAACCCATGTAAGGTCATACAGAACGTTACAATATAAATATGTTATATGTATAGAGGGGCCGGTAGCTCAGTGGTATGCCTGCTTGCCATCTGAGCTCAAGATCGTGGGTTCGAAACCCGACCGAGGCCCTTAGTTTATTTTATCTGGGATGTCAGGTACTCGTTAAAGACCCCTACCCTATGTGAATAAAAATTTAGGGTAAGCAACATTTAGGACTCCCCGAGTAGAGTCGGACTCATGTCCACCAGAGTGACGAAAGAGCGCTCTGGTAGTAGGCGATATGACCTCGTAGTTAAAGCCCGGGCATGAGTCATAAAACCTAACCTAACCTGTTATATGTATATAAATGTTTTTCTGCCAAATCGACCAAAAGGAGGAGGGGGTCGAGAACAAAATATTAGTTTTATTAACACTTAACCTGCAATATAAAGATAAAAAAATTTTAAAAATAAAAAATCAATTATATACAAATATTCATACTACAGGTAGGTACCTATAACTACATAAGTCCTTTCTCTATGGCTACTCTTTGGGCATATATAATTTAATAAAAAAAACAGTATTTTCTTTTTGTAGCTCATTCACAATAATTGTGAATATATTATAAGAATAATATAATATTATAAGAATAAGAATAATTATTATCCTTCAATCTTCTATAACATACCTTTCCTTATTATATTAATTATATTGATGACTACTTCATCAAAAAAAAATCCCCAGTCATAATTTTATATACATTCATGTCATTATCATCACTGTGATGTCACTTCATGTCTCTCTGAACACTGCTCGATGAATAGAAGTCCACCATATGGCTTTTGTTGCTTCGACCGTCTTTTGTTGTTTTTCACTTTCAATAAAAGCGAATCTGATTATTCTTTTTAGGTTAGATTAGGTTTTATGACTCATGCCCCAGGCCTTAACTATGAGGTCAACTCGCCTACTACCAGAGCGCTCTTTCATCACTCTGGTGGACATGAGCCCGACTCTACTGTGGGAGTCCTAAATTTTGCCTACTCTAAATTTTTATTCATCTAGGACAGGGGTCTTCAACGAGTACCTGACATCGTACAGGCTCGGGACTATCGCTTAACGTCCCATCCGAAAGACGGCGTGCTCAAGTTTATTTTACCTCACAGATAAAAAAAAATAAAGGCCTCGGCCGGGTTTCGAACCCACGAACTTGAGCTCAGAAGACAAACATGCCACTGAGCTACCGGCGCCCTCATTATTCCTTTTATATTTATAATTACAAAATTAATTACTAATATCTTTAACAGCTGTTTTTTATAAAAAAAAATTCAACACTTTGGCGCGTCTCTTCTTTAAAAAGAATAATTTATTTTAAAGTTTTTTAATATTTATGATGTTTGAGAGGGCATTAGGGGAGCGGCTTAACTCAAAACTCCAATAACTGGCATTGTAATGAATGTATCGACATGAAATTTCATATTTAGCGTCATGTCCCAATGAGGACATTAGCTGTCAAACTTCAGCGATATCGGAAGTGGCGGTTCAGGGAAAGGCTCAATTCAAAAACCCTATTAACTTCCAATTTAATAAATTTATCGACACAAAATTTAGTATGAGGATTTAGGTTTGTAAATGAACTGTTGAATATTAGCGCCAAAGTTCTACTGGCTTTGGAGGGGGGGAGCGATATCATTTTTGGAATTTATGCCCGATTACATAACTTCTTCTATACCTGTGGAAGTAAAACTGTAACTTCCCCCGCCAACTCTGGCTACTACAGCTAGTATTGAAATATAATTTACTTGGGGGCGCCGGTAGCTCAGTGGTATGCGTGCTTGACTTCTGAGCTCAAGGTCGTGGGTTCGTAGCCCGACCGAGGCCCTTAGTTTATTTTATCTGGGAGGTAAAATAAACTTAAGCACGCCGTCCTTCGGATGGGACGTTAAGCGATGGTCCCGAGCCTGTACGATGTCAGGTACTCGTTAAAGACCCCTACCCTAGATGAATAAAAAATTTAGGGTAGGCAAAATTTAGGACTCCCACAGTAGAGTCGGGCTCATGTCCACCAGAGTGACGAAAGAGCGCTCTGGTAGTAGGCGATATGACCTCGTAGTTAAAGCCCGGGCATGAGTCATAAAACCTAACCTAACCTATAATTTACTTACTTACTTTCTCTGGCGCTACGGTCCTTGTAGAACCTGGGCCTCCGCAACGATCTTCCGCCATTCTTCTCTATCCCGTCTCCATTTTCTCACACCCATCGTTCTGAGGTCGTCCTCCAGCCAACATAAGCGGGGTCTATCTCTTCTTCTTTGTCCTCCCGGGTGTCCCTCCAGTATCTTCCTCGGCAATCTGTCTGGCTCCATCCTCTGTAAATGCCCCAGCCATCGGAGCCGTCCCTGCTTCACTAAGGCCACCAGGTCCGGGCTCTTGTACAGGTCCCTCAGCTCCCTATTGGTCCTCCATCTATCCCCCTCTGGAGTAGGGCCGTATATCTTCCCCAATACCTTCCTCTCCCACGTATTGAGTAAGACTTCGTCCCTCCTTGTCAGGACCCAGGTTTCACTCTCATATGTGACGACCGGTCTCAGGACTGTTTTATAAATTGCTATTTTGGCGTCTCGGGACACAATCCTCGATCCGAGCACCTTCTGCAGTGACCGGTAGCATCTATTCCCGGCCGTTATCCTCGCTTTGATGTCTTCTTTAACGTCGTTCCTATCCGTGATAACGGCCCCCAGGTACTTGAAGCTATCCACCCGGTCAAACCTGCAACCTCCAAATACGAGTTCCTTGTCTTTTACTTCCTTCCCCGTGGCTCTCATGTACTTGGTTTTGTCCTCGTTGACAAGAAGACCAACCTTCCTGGACTCCTCGTCACATTCCTGGAACGCATGCCAATGCAGCTTTCGATCGTCCGGTTATGACCACTTCGTCCGCATATGCGAGATGCTGAAATACAATTAAGAAATATTTACACTTATGGAATGTCTGTCCGATCTATTAACGGTCATCTAATAAATCATTTAAAAAAAAAGAGAGAACGAAAAACATGTTCTCAAAGAAATTTGTTTAAAGTTTAAAAAGAGTACTTGAGATCAAAGTAAACATAAGTTTGAAAAAAAGTTTCACGAAAAAAATGAAGATAATGTTGTTTTGAGTGGCCCCAAGAGCATTATATCTGCAAGTGTTTTCAACCTACTTAGCCCCAAATGAGCTTAAAAAGAAAACTTAATTAAGTTAACGTTTGGCCGCTCAAGTACATTGCTATCTACAAGTTGTTTTTTTTACGACGTGTTATTACCATCGAGCCAATTAATGTTTCTTTGAAATGTACAGACTTTGTCTCTATGCTTTAATTTTAGTACTGAAATTGACTTAAGAAAAATATATGAAAATAATACATAACATTATTAAAAAATGTTGTATTATTTATATGTACAGGTTAGGTTAGGTTAGGTTAGGTTAGGTTTTATGACTCATGCCCGGGCTTTAACTACGAGGTCATATCGCCTACTACCAGAGCGCTCTTTCGTCACTCTGGTGGACATGAGCCCGACTCTACTGTGGGAGTCCTAAATTTTGCCTACCCTAAATTTTTATTCATCTAGGGTAGGGGTCTTTAACGAGTACCTGACATCGTACAGGCTCGGGACCATCGCTTAACGTCCCATCCGAAGGACGGCGTGCTTTAGTTTATTTTACCTCCCAGATAAAATAAACTAAGGGTCTCGGTTGGGCTACGAACCCACGACCTTGAGCTCAGAAGTCAAGCACGAATACCACTGAGCTACCGGCGCCCTCATTTATATGTACATATATCAAAGGACAAAGTTATTTATACACTAACTAACGTTATGGCCGAATGAACTATAAATCTGGTAAATTTGAATCTTTCCCGATAGAGCTAAAGTATATAGGTATATATATACAGTGGAATCTGCTTATTAGCAATTCGCTTAATAGGAATATCCGCACATTAGCATCAAAACACGCTGGAACGGACCGGATCGGCAAAATACAGTGATTTTTGTCCGCTTATTAGCAATGAATGTTTGGTTTAAGGGTTCAATTATGAACGCAGAATGAGGTTTCGAGATAGGAAAATAGGATGTTTCTCGGAAGGTCGGTATTCGGGGAAAAATAACACTTGCGTAAACAGTTTTAGTTTCTGACTATTCTCTGAAAAACGGAAAGGAGTAAAGCCATAATTACATAATTCTCAGAAGACTTTGATTTTTGAACCGAACCCCCGCGAGTTTTAAACAGTAAGCCATTCAGTTGTACTCGGGTCATTGTGGAATGCGTGTTGTTTGTTAAAAAGGTGCGATGAGTCACAAACGACGCGATCTTTCCTTGTCGGAACAAATTGGATCAAGACGCACCTTCTGACTCTAGTTCAGCAACCCTGGCTAAAAAAACTAGTCTTCTTGATGCACTACTAGTAGCCAAAGCATGGGACACGGTTTCCTCGACTACAATCACCAACTGTTTTAAGAAAGGAGGATTTGCAAGTGGTGAGTGTGAGCCGGATGAAGACATTCTGTTGCCCCCCAACCTCACTGAAGATGAGTTCAGCGAGTGGATGTCAATAGATGACAATGCACCAGTAACCGCAATCCTCACCGAAGATGAAGTTTGTGCTGAAGCAATGGGATCCAACGCAACTGACGACCATACTGATGCTGATGATGAGGCAGAGAGATCTTCCGAAACGCCCGACCCTCCTCCCCCTAGCCCTGGCTTTGCTAAGAAGAGGCGTCCAACATTATGGTCAGACCTTTGCCGATCATTATAGATACGAGGGGTATATTCGAAACATGCTTTCGAACGATCTAAGGCAAAGTAAAATCGACAAATATTTTTCAAAACCTTAACTTTTTACTGTAAATATGTACATAATACATATTATGTATACATACTATAATAAAAACAAACAGAATATCAATTCTTAAAACAAAAAAAAAAAGGGTATATATATTTATATAAATATATGTTGTTAAAAAAAATATAATCGACTATGGACTACCTACAACGAAAGTAGTTCCGTAAGAAACAATTTTGGAATACCCCATATGTAATTAAAACTGAAAATATTAACGCGAGTTCACGATGAAAATAAAAATAAAATTATAAATATCTTTATGTTGACAACAACAGTGTGGTGAAAATAGTGAAATTGAAAAACAAACAAAAATGATGATCTTCGAAGGATGATGGAACCCGAAGAATGGTGAGATCAGAAGAACGAAGACAAGGTTGAACGGGGACATTGGCAGATAGCAAGTCCAACTAGAAGTTCAAGAAAACCAAAAAAGGAAGGAGGGCCGAAATAAAATACGGCAATGAATAGAAGCTTAAAATAGGTCCACTCACTGGCAACTATAGCAAGGGACTGACTGGGAGTGAGTATCAGACTCTAAGAGGGATTAGCTGTGTGTTTACATTACGAACGTTGTTGACTAAACAATCATTCCTTTTAAAAGAAAGAAAAGTTACAATTTCACTTCCCAGGTATGGGGGAAGTTATGTAATCGGTCAGAAATAAAAAAAAAAAAAAGTTAAATCCCCGGCAGTGTACTTCCCCAGAACGAATTAATCAATTAACTTTTCGCTCCCCCTCCAAAACCAGTCGACCGCCGAGCTAAAGTAAATCCTAATTAATTTTCAATTTGGGAAATGTGGATATATATTTGGGGAAAGTTTAACAGAAAAATTCTATTAACTGCCATTTTAATGAACGCGACATGAAATTTCATATGTAAATTCAAAGCCCTATTAAGGCATCTATCAATTTTCAGCGGAATGAGCCGAAGAGGAGGTGGCTAAACCCAAAACCCCAACAACTGTCGATATAATGAACACATAACCCCATAAGGATATGGACTTGAAAAATAAAATAAAACTGGTTTATTTAATATGTTGTCTAATTTCACTAACTATATATACATGGGAGTACTTTCGGTATTTCTACCATCCTCAGCCAAAAGCATAAGAGATAAGACTAAGTTAATTTTCAGAATGTCAGCCTCTCGAGGAACCCATTACCCTCCCTACTGGTGTTCCCCATGACGTCAGACATTCCTAACTAAGCTAAATTGTCAAGCTGTGAGATATTTTATGACAAGGCGGTCCCCATATTTCAAATGTCAGAAGGGGTCACACATTTGAAATATGGGGACCGCCTTGTCATAAAATATCTCACAGCTTGACAATTTAGCTTAGTTAGGAATGTCTGACGTCATGGGGAACACCAGTAGGGAGGGTAATGGGTTCCTCGAGAGGCTGACATTCTGAAAATTAACTTAGTCTTATCTCTTATGCTTTTGGCTGAGGATGGTAGAAATACCGAAAGTACTCCCATGTATATATAGTTAGTGAAATTAGACAACATATTAAATAAACCAGTTTTATTTTATTTTTCAAGTCCATTTGAATTATTTCACAATATCTCTGCAATTATGTCAGTTTTCACCCATAAGGATAGCATCTATTAATTTTCCTCGAAATACGTAGAAGGGAATATTTTATATTATAATATAGCACAGCATATATATTTTATTTTATAATATAACACAGCATATATATTTTATATTGTAATATAGCACAGCACATATTTTTTATATTGTAATATAGCACAGCATATATATTTTTGTAAAATTTAAATTATTAATTGAACGGGGAACAGAGTCGGTCTGGGTTTGAGCGTTTACCCCCCTGAGCTAAGATTCTTCTCTATGATCCTATTGCCATGTTATGATTTAAGGTTAATAATTTTTTAATTATTATTATGCCCATTATTCAGTAATTTTTAATATCATCAATTGAGCCATAGTTATTGAAAAACCATTCGATTTCCATGATCTATCAGAGTTGATCGAAACTCCTTTGTCGGCTGTTAGAATTTCCTTCAGCTGATTTGAAATCGATCCAGGGTCAGACTGACGCCAATAAGGAAGTTTTGGATAAGAGGAGCAGATAACGAAAATAAAGGGTGTCGATTGAAGGAAACTGATAAGAGAAAATAGGAAGGAAAGTGTATTTACAGTGAGAAAGGAGAGAGAAAGAACTGGCGGGAGGTCACGTCACTTCAGATAGGTATCTATCAGGGGTCGTCCATAAAGTGGGTAGCGTTACAGGGGAAGAAACAGCGAAGATGCCTCCAGAAGGAAGCACACTTGCTAGAGTGGAGATGGGCCGGGCATGTGACAAGGATGGATCCTCGACGATGGGATTCCTAGGGACAGAAGAAGAGGAAAAGGAAGACGAGGACTGCGGTGGAGGGACGAGATAGTGGAGAGAATAGGGGATGGATGGTGCACAGTGGCCAGCAACAGAGAAACATTAAACAAATCTCTAACATATTTAAAAAATAACTTCCTTTTCACTTTTTGCTTTTGTTTTGGTTGTATCTTGTTTTATTTTTCATTTTATATTTAATCAAGAAGTAACAGTTTTACTTAAGAAATAATTTAATTTAGAAACAATCGTTAAATTATTTTCTGATTTCTTCTGTTGAAAGAGCAGTAGAGACTCAAAACCTCAAAAACGAGAGGCTTTTGTTCTAAAATAATGTCAATAAAGCTAATTTTATTTATTTTTTATTTTATCACAGGGGGAGGGGGAGAGGTTAACCTTAGTATTAGGAATTTCTTGGAGGTTGTTGTGAGCTGTATTTAATGAAAGACACAGAGTTGTTGTCCACTCACAAGTTTTATTAGCATAGCCAGCTTTCGGTCCTATAAGACCATCTTCAGTGCTAACACTTTACAAGAGTGGCAATCAGAGACTGGTCGAGACCACTACCTTTGTAAAGTGTTAGCACTGAAGATGGTCTTATAGGACCGAAAGCTGGCTATGCTAATAAAACTTGTGAGTGGACAACAACTCTGTGTCTTTCATAACCTTAGTATCAAAAATGTTCATCACGGAGGATAAGGTCCAGCAGAGAGCCCGGAACGTGAAGCAAAGACATCGAGATATGCAGAGGATAAAGTCAACAGAGTTCTGAGGATATTAAAAAGGCACAGTCTGTTTGTTTTTACCTCCATAGCGGTACGAAGTATAGGGGAAGTTATGTAATCGGTTGACTCACCAACAAATCACTCCAAGGTACTTCCCCAGATCTCAACGTCGAATTTCTGACCGACTACACAACTTTTATAATTTGTATAGTTGGGAAAAAAGTCCTGTAAACACGATACCTCTCGGTAGAATGAATGTATCGACACGAAATTTTGTATTTGTATTCAGAACCAGGAGTACTCAAATACCTTTTTATTAGAGATGTTTTGGTGGGAGAACGGAAACTTAATTTATTAATTCGTCCTGGGGAAGTAAATTGCTGATGATTCACCGACTTTTTTTTATTTTTCTATTAATTCCCTCTCGGTCTGCCACCACTGCTGGTCAGAGGCTGGCAGAGGAAGGTGGTTGGGAGGATCACCCGAGCTAACGTAGCCACTACCTCTATTAAGGAGTATGCCTGGGGATCTCGAGCTAAATTTATATTTTATATTTTTATTTGAATATTTATTACTATATTATATTTTTTTTTTTTGTGTAATTTATTATTATATATGCATTTTTAACTTAATTTTTATTTTATTACTCCACCTATCATGGCGCTACAACCTGGCCTCCTCTACCAACAGCCGCCAATTGTCTCGATCCTGTGCGGCTGCCATCCAGTTCCTGGTGCGGAATATGTTTCGAGCATCTTCTGCCACACCATCTGCCCATCTCAGCTAAGGTCTGCCTCGCCGTCTTACTTCATGAATGGGCTCCATTAGCAGTTTCTTCGGCATTTCCTCAGCTTCCATCCTGGCGACATGTCCCGCCCATCTTACCCGCCCAATCTTCATGATTTTCAGGACATCTGGTTCTCTATATAGTTCATAGAAAGAGCTAGTGGTTGTTGCGTCTGCGCCATGCATGGCCTACTTGCACTCCTCCAAAAATTCTGCGCAGAACCTTCCTTTCAAATACCAATTTTTATTTTTTTATTATTATTATCGTTATAATTACTCGCTCATTGTATATATAGTATTATTATTTTGTATATATCCTTCATGACTTTACAGACATTTTAATTTTTTTAATTATTATTATTTATTTATTTCATTTTTTTTTCTTATATTTAGTTATTATTGTACATACTGACATTTATTATTTCACTTTGTCCTATTAACCGTTATTGTCAACAAATTTACTCCTGTTTTGTACCGATTGTAAATATGCATAATAAGATTCAAAATAAAAAATTCCAATGAAGAATTATTACATTTTAAAATGGAATTATTAGGAAGATGATATGCAAGTTAGGTAGATAGCTAGATTTTCTGACGACTTGGCAATATACCCCCTCCTCTGACAGTTAGTGAAACCTTGGCAAGTTGGTGAAACTCAACAATAAGTTCCCCTCTCTTGGAATAATATATGATACAATACGCGTCATGCTAATTCCACCACGCGCTCCTCAAATACAGAATTTCTATAAGCGGATGGAATATATGTATCTCTTCCTTATGAATTTAGTTTCATTATCAGTGCTTCTTATATACATATATGGTAACGGCCTGTATTTAGGGTACCTAGATTATAGGTATAATAGTAAATACATTAAAAATTAACAAATTGTGTTGTGTTCATTGCTTACAGATCACTTTCTTTCCTGGCGATACTAACCCAAGTAGTTGTTCGCCCAAAAAAACCAACCAACTCTTTCCTCCTTCTCAAAATTATTTCATACTGCCATCTGTAAGCGTTGTTGGTATAAGAAAATCCCCAAAACCCTATTTTAAAGTTTGTTGCTATAAGTTACGATTTAAAAATTACAATTAGATACGAGTATATCCCTTAAAAACATTTAGTTCACATTTTTCGGGGCGCTATAACTTTTGCCGCATTGATTCTACCACACATTTGATTTGAAATTTTATAAGGAACAATTTTGGTAAGAATCAATTTTGCAATAAGACTAACCGTTTTCGAGTAAATCAAGGAAACGTCTAAAAATATGTGTTTCAAAACTACATTTCAAGATGGTTTTCGGCATGTATCTCGAAAACCGGACGACCTGTAAAAAATCATATTTCATATAAATTATGTATTTTAGTATTCTCTACAACTATTACTCGAAAAGATTTTTGACTAGGTCATAAACATAAGCTGTACCTTCTAAAATGTACTTAGGTCCTGGGGATAAAGTGGTCTCAATTTTCCTTTGGTTCCGGTCAAAATCTAATCAGACCCAAGTTAGAACATCCGGCCTCTTTATTTCAATTTTATTTCAAGTTCATACTACAATCGTTTTTGCGGTAGAGAGCTGACAGACATCAGCGCGAAAATGGTCAAAACGTATTCACGGGAACTTGAAGCGTGAAAATCAGTTGAAACCTCGATCTCGGATTTTCGCACGATTACAATACCAATTTTCAAAGTACCCCTAATTAACAACCTCTACAATATACCTATAGCTTATAAATATGCTATTATGTGCATATATATGTTAATAGAGGTCTTGAAAAAGGCACCTCTGGAAGAAATACTAAAAAAAAAATGAACCAAGGTTCTCAGAGATCTGAAACTCCCCCTTAACCGGCTATAACTCATAAAAGAATTAATTTATTTAATGCCTTCCCCACTTCTTGAAGTCAATAGATACAATAAAAAAATGTAAATTTCAACCAAAAATGTTCATGTTAGAGGAAACCATTTACACGGAAACAGAATTTTATTCTCACTGTTCAAAAATAATAATATAATCACAATAAAGAATCGTGTTTCATATCCAAAAACATTATTTATACCAAGCTTTCATTTTATATTTTGGACAGAGTTCCTCCACACCTTAAAGGTCAGTCCAATAAACGTTATTGTTTCATTTATAATTTTTTATTTATTTAGACTTTTTTATACATTCATTTATGATTGATTGTTATAGTTACATTGTTTTGTGTCTTTTCTATATCTCGCACATTGGGACCTGATGATGGGACGTAAGAACGTCCCGAAACATCGTTGGGATAAAGACAATTCCGAAGAGTTTTTTTTGAAAAATAGTTATCTTAATTTTTATTAAATTGAAAAATGTCTCTACTTATTATAAACGTATCATATAATAATTTTGTTTATGTACTCATATTTTTAAGTATTTATTTATTCAGTTTTTATTAATTTAATTTTACTTTTTTAAATAGTTTTGTTATTACTACTAATCATAGTTGTGTTAAACTCAAGTAGTTATAAATCTAATTTATAAGCTATCTTAATGTATAAATTCTTTTGACGTATCCTATTACCATGTATTGGTTTAACGGAAATAAATTTATTATTTTTATTTCGATTAACGGATTAACCGATGGTACTTTGTTTCCAAAAACGTGTCATAAAGGGCGAGTGTAAGGTTGATTTATGTTGGGGATGATTCTAATGTGGGTTGGCTCCGTTTGATCTGCCCCGAGACTACTACTCGTATATCCAGACAAGAGGCTTGTTAGAGGCATACTTTAGGATGAGAAAGGCACTGGTTAGGAACAAACCATTGAATAAATCCTCTCCAAAACAAAGGGTCCCCTCCTTCTGTTCGTCCAGGCTCGTCCTTTTATTAGCCATAATGGCAGTGGGGGGAGGCATGCCCGGACCTCCTGGGTTCCTAAAGACCTGGCTAAGGTCCAGTTTCTCTGTGTTTACCCCTCCTTACCACCCCCTCCTCTCCATCCCTGACTCTCTTCAGACCCCAAAATCGAATTAACCCCCCCCCCCCCCCCCCTCCCCTCACTCTTCCTCTCATAAATAATTAAAAACCTCCGCCCTAATGTGTCTTGCCAAGACTGAGGCTCCTTTCAACGGGATCAGGGGGCAAAAGTCGGGAAAACAAATGGAAATTTTGCCCCTGGAGTAATTTCCTAACTATGGAAATAAGACCCCCCCCCCCCCCCCCCCCCCCTTAGGAATTGTAAAGATGTGGTTTATGATAAGTAGATTGTGTTCTACTTCCCCCAGCTGTACGAAGTATTGGGGAAGTTACGTAATCAGAAATTCCATTTCACCGGAATATCATATTTGTCATCTGATCCCATAAAATTAATAAATATGAAATGAGGGCCTGTGATAATAAAATTAATGTAAAAATAAATATAAACTTAAAATAAAATTAATAATAAATAATAAAATCAAATATAGAGGGCGCCGGTAGCTCAGTGGTATGCGTGCTTGACTTCTGAGCTCAAGGTCGTGGGTTCGTAGCCCGACCGAGGCCCTTAGTTTATTTTATCTGGGACCCTTCGGATGGGACGTTAAGCGATGATCCCGAGCCTGTACGATGTCAGGTACTCGTTAAAGAACCCTACCCTGGATGAATAAAAATTTAGGGTAGGCAAAATTTAGGACTCCCACAGTAGAGTCGGGCTCATGTCCACCAGAGTGACGAAAGAGCGCTCTGGTAGTAGGCGATATGACCTCGTAGTTAAAGCCCGGGGATGAGTCATAAAACCTAACCTAACCTAAAATCAAATAAAATTATCACATTTTCTGTAGACATTATAGCTGGTCTTCTACTAAATTTTGATTTCCACAGTAATTTCCGAAAAGGGCCCAAAAAATATCTAATTTTGAAGAAAGTGCACGTATTTAAAAAAAATCAATTAATAATTATTTCATTTGGATTTCTTCTAAATATAATAATGAGATGTCATCTTGTTTACTTTTTAAAAATGTTAAATCTAATCCAAAGGTATAAATTATCTTACTGGGTTCACAGGGTAATGAATAGCATAGAATAAAAGAACAAACATTTGGTTTATTTACCTATACTTACATTATAAATAAATACATTATAAATCAAAATATCAATATCAAATAAAAAATCAAATTAATTACAATAAAAACTGTACAAACTAATTTTTACATCTACTTTAGTCTCTTTTCTTTTTAAATATTGTGGCCATTGTTCAATTCAATGTTATTTTGGCCATATAAATAAATAAAAGTACCTTTGCGCATCTACTTTGCTGTTATTTTCATTTTTACATGGTTCAACACACCTTAAAAAAACACTTCTCTCTCTAGACAGTCCAACTCCACATCTCTCCTTAGACTGTTTCACACTATATAAAACAGCTGATCGTCGTCTTTTGTGCTCCATTTATTCAGTCTCAGAAACAAAGTAAGTAATGTAAATGAAAGTAAACAGTTCTTTGTTTATTAGGACCCAAGGTAAACTTGTCTAAATTTTTCTGTCAGAATCTGATGCTGGGACCAGAGCGGTATAGTAGTTACCACCCTAGACCAATTCCCATCAAAGTAGGATGTCCCTACTTTTTACAGTAAAAAAAAACAAAAAAAACTTTACTATAGGTATAAAAAAATGAAAATAAAAAGTTGTCGGTGAATCACTAGCAATGTAATTCCTCAGCATGTATTTATTATGTTACCGCTCTCTCTCTCTCTGAAACCTGAATCTCATATCGATACATCGACAGTTATACCAGAGTACTCTTTTATCGCTCTGGTGGACATGAGCCTCAATCTACAGTGGGTATTTAGCCTATCTTGGTTTAGTTACCTAGCCTAGGGTAGGGTTTTTTTAAACGAGAATGTGACATCTCGCAGGCTCCATGGATCCGAAGGACGGCGTGCTCACAGTTTTATTACCACTGTTTTTATTGTTTTCGAATAAACAGCATATCATATCTACCAAGTGTACTAGGGTATTCAATTTGTTTTCTATCAAGTTGAGGTTTTGCTAGAGGTGAGGGGGTAGGTTGACAAAGAAATTTCATAATTCAGTGGGGGGTTGAGAAAGGAAAAAAAGTGTGTATGGGGGTGGAATGGGGAGGGGAGGGGGGGGAGCGGCAATGAACCGCAAACTGATCCGGCCCGCGGAGATTATCCATTCAGAAAGCTGGAGTCCTTCTACCCGCCATAACTTTCCCGCCCTCCGGTTTTTTGGCGGGTATTTAGCCCCGCCATCCCTGTTTCTGACAGCCTCCCTGAATTACAGCCATCGTATACTGTATTGTCCGTTTTGTCTGTATTCTCTTCTTCCACGTTCTGAATTACCCAGCTGACGATCCTTAAAGAGACCATGTCTATTCTGCTATCCACTAAATTAATTTTAGCATACTTTTCAGGAGAAAAAAAAAAAAAAATAACAGCAACAATTATAAAAAAAAATATGTGATATGACCATTACAGGACTTTCTTATACTAACGACGATTACACATTAGTTTGGTATATGAGTAATGAGTTGGTGTCAGCGGTATTTTTTCTTTCATTGTACTGCGTAATTCTGAGAGTGACATTCTTATACCCATCAGTAATGGCAGTATAAAATGAATTTGAGAGGGGAGAGAGAGTGATCTGTAAAAATGTGGTTGGTATAAGAAAATTCTATAACGGCCACACCATATATATTTCATTTTTTTCTTTATTTTTAACATTTTTAAAAAATATGTTATATATCGTAGCTACGTAAAACAATATAAACATTACTTTTAAATAATTAAAACGAAAATGTATTTTCCATTTTTCAAAGGGCTATAACTTTAGTCGTATTGGTCTTATCTCTAATTTGAGGACGTATAAGCGATTAGAAATTTATCACGGAACAATTTTGATAATTACGAATCGAGTAAATCTACGAAATATCTAAAAATATATGTTTCAAAAACACATTTCAGGACAAATTTCCAAAACCGAAGGACGAATACAGCAAAAACGGTAAGAGAGTAGAAGTTCTAGAGTTTCTTTTTTTTTTTTGAGCACGCCGTGCTTCGGATGGGACGTTAAGCGATGGTCCCGAGCCTGTGTAATGTCAGATACTCGTTAAAGATTTGACTCGTAGAGTCAGGCTCATGTTCACCAGAGCGACGAATGAGCTCTCTGGTAGTAGGCGATATGACCTCGTAGCCCGGGCATGAGTCATAATAATTGATTAACTACTTCTATTTACATGTTTTATTTGTTTGTCTTAATATTTTTACTTTCTTATACCTACAGTTCAAGGAAGTATTGTAATCGTGAGAAAATCCGAAATCGAGGTTTCAACTGATTTTCACGTTTCAAGGTCCCCTGAATACGTTTTGACCATTGTCGCGATGATATCTTTCTGTGCGTGTGTGTGTGTATGTTATTGATAAGTTGTGAGCTCTCTACATCAAAAACGATTGTAGCTATAAACTTGAAATTTGGAATGAAGAGGTCACATGTTCTAACTTAGTTCTGATTAGATTTTGACCGAAATCAAACGAAAATTGAGATCTCTTTCCCCAGAGACCTATCTATATTCTACAAGATACAGCTTATATTTATGGCTTAATGAAAAATCTTTTCAAGTAATAGTTGTAGAGAATACTAAAATACATAATGTATATGAAATATGGTCTTTTGCAGATCGTCCGGTTTTTGAGATACGTGCCGAAAACTATCTTGAAATGTAGTTTTGAAACATATATTTTTAGACGTTTCCTTGATTTACCCGAAAACGATCAGTCTTATCGTAAAAGTTAACTCACCTAAATTGTTCCTTATAAAATTTCCAGTAGCCCTCAAATAAGGTAGGATCAATACGACAAAAGTTATAGCGCCCCGAAGAATGTAAACTAACTGTCTATAAGGAATATAAGTAATTTTTAAATCGTAACTCCAGTGAAGAGGCTGCAGTAGGCGGTGAGGCCACCCAGCATGTGCCAAGTATAGCTTGAAGACAGACACAGCAATGAAAACATACAAACTAGTGATCAACTAAAGAAGAGATGTCTAAAAAGTGGAAAGTAGATTGTGGTTATGTGTGTATGTGGGTGTGTTACTGATTGGTCAGCCTGGATCAAAGCCATCCTCTGTTTGGGGGCCCAGGCTTTACAAATTCCAAATTGGGTTGGGAGAAGGGGGGGGGGGGGGGGGTCTCTTCACAAAACTCGAATCCAGATTCTATAAAAACCTTTTTATGTGGAGGGACGCACACAGACCGCAAGACTGACCCATAGCACACAAGTCTGCCTTTCAATTGGAAAATACTGTTCTGTGAGAGGAACGTTTTCAGTGAGCTCTTGTGAACTCAAAAAGGGCCAACGTGTAATAAGGTTGACAAAAAGACAAACGTGACCAAAATAAATCCTAGAAAAAAAGAAAAAAAAACTTGGAAAAACTCTTAGCTGTATAATATTCTTGTCACTCTTTTCAATCTAGTAAAGTTGGACAGGACATTTGGTGCATTCTGTAAATAGAGTCACAGAGACAACACGGTGCACAACCGGAATACAGAACAGACTGGAAGTGCGTTGTGTACATACATCAAAAAAGACCCTCGAATATGCATCTCAAATTGGTCTGCAATAATTGCATTTTTTTTACTTCTCTATGCTATTCGAAGTATAGGGGATGTTATGTAATCGAGTTATGGAGTTTTCAACGGAATTTCATTTCCGACCTCCAGATTCCAAAAATGAAAAAAAAATTATGTCTGTGGTCACTATAACTACCGATAAAATGAATACATCGTCGAGAAATTTTATATATTTATTTTATTTACTATTTATTTTCATCTAAATCGATCACAGAGAAAGAGGGATTAGGGTGGAGGCTGAACTCAGAAACCCTAATAACGAGAAACTTACTACTTACCCTTTGATAGATTTGGCTGAAAATAATAAAAATAACTTACTCAGGGACTAAATCCTCTGTGATGTATAAAATTACACACATTGTAATTATTATTAATATATCATAAAATTAATTATAGGTTGGGTAATGTTTTATGACTCATGCTCGGGATTTAACTATGAGGTCATATCGCCTACCAGCAGAGCGCTCTTTCGTCACTCTGGTGGACATGAGCCCGACTCTACTGTGAGAATCCTATTTTGCCTATCCTAATTTTTTTATTCACCTAGGGTCTTTAACGAGTACCTGACATCGTACAGGCTGGGGATCATCGCTTAACGTCCCATCCGAAGGACGGCGTGCTTAAATTTTTTTTTTTTTTACCTCCTAGATAAAATAAACTAAGGGTCTTGGTCGGGTTACGAACCCACATTCTTGAGCTAAAAAGTTAATATTAATTATATTTATTGGTACAAAAAAACAGCTGTTAGAAATGAAGTAACTAAATTAGTGAATAAATATATGAAGTCGAATTTTGTTTTAAAACCAACCAATGAATGAAGAACAAAATACAACCGTCAGCTGTTCTAATATTGTGGACCAGTCTAAGTTGAGTTGTGGAGGTGAGAAGTTGAAGTGTAAAATAACAGTTAAATACATAGATGCGCAAAGGAGGTACTTCTATTTATTTATATGTTTATATGCCCTAATTAACATAGATTAAAAGTATGGCCATAATATTTTTAAAAATAGACTAAATAGATATAAGTAATTAGTTTATAAGATTTTTATTGTAAGTAGTTTCATTTTTTTATTTTTTAATATTGATAATTTTATTTTATTTATATTGTAGGATTAGTAACAAACCCAATATTTGTTCACTTATTCTATGCTATTCATTTCCCTGTTAACCCAGTATAATTTGTACCTTTGGATTAGATTTAAATTTTTTTGAAAATTTAGAAAAACAATATGGCATCTCTTTAGTAAATTTATAAGAAATCCAAATGAAAAGTTTGTTAACTGAAATTTTTTTAAATACCTGCACTTTCTTCAAAATTGCACGACTTTCGATATTTTTTTTAGGGCCCTTTTCGGAAACTATCTGTAGAAATCAAAATTTAAAGACCAGACAAAATTTCCACAGGAAATGTGATAATAATATTTATTATTTATTCTTTTTGTTTTAATTATTATTTATTTTATTTTATTAGGGCTTTTCAGTTCTGCCCCCTCCCTAATCCCCCTTCCGTAAAATGAGACTTATTAATTTTCAGCGGAATCGGTCAAGAGAAAGTGGGAGATCGGAGGGGGCCCAACTACAGAACCCTAATAACTGCCAATGTAATGAATGTATCGTTACAAAATTTAATATGAAAATTCAGAAGATGATTTTTGCTCAAACAGTCGACGACTTTTTATTTAATTTAGAAGGCTAAAAACATAAATTTCTAGAAAAAAATGTTTTCCTAGAAATTAATCTTGTATAACTAAATACTTCACCTCCACTCACCTGATCACTACAATAAATTACAAAATAGAAACTTTTCATATAATTGATATTGAAAATTAAATTTTAAATTTTAGTATCATTTTTATTAAAACTTTCTATATAAATTCCCATTTGGAAGGAACATGTGATGCTAAAAGAGCAGTTTCAGGCTCAATAACAGTATTAACGGAGGTATTTAAGTAGGTACTTTAGTTGAGTGTTTCCACTAAAGATGGCTCCTGGTAGCTAGTTTAGGAGGGTACATTTGGGGAAAAGGTAGGAAGGTTTCATATATCAGAGGTGAACCTTGTCCGTTAGAAGAAATGTGGGATCAGGGAAAACTTCACTCTAATTGTGAGTTAAGTCTCCAATCTTAGGGATCAATTGCGCCAATATGAAGAAAATATAGTAATACTTCATTGAGAGAGAGAGAGAGAAAACTTACCAATTTAGATCAGAGGAAGGCTCAAGTCAAAAACCCCAGTAACTGCCGACGTAATGAACGTATTGATATGAAATTTCTGCATCGATATCGTCTGAAGGAAAAGGGTGTATATTTTCCAACGTCTAGATTCCAAGTATGAAAAAATAAATTTTTGTGTGTCTATGAACACGATAACTCCTGATAGAATGAATGTATTGACACGAAATTCTATGTCTGACCAAACCCCATAAGGACAATATCTGTCGATTTTCAGAAAACCGGCCATAGGGGAGAGGCTTAACTTAAGACTCTAATAACTGCCATCGTAATGAATGTATCGACACAAAATATCAAATGTGAATTCAAATCCCCATAAGGACGACACTTAATAGTTTTCAGCGGAATCGGCAGAATAGGAAGGGGGGGGGGGGGCTCAACTCAAAAAGCCCAATGCAATGAATGTATAGATAGAAATTTCATATTAATTTTTAATTTTTTTTTTTTAATTTGCCTTGGCAGACACCACACTAGCCATATGTGTTTGTTATTAAGTTATTTACTACATCTATGGCCCCGGGAGGGAGTTCTATCTACAAAATAAAACTCACTCCCGGACGGGATTCGAACCCGCAACCATAGTGAGACCATGCGACCAAAGCACTACGCCCTAGCCCGCACGGCCATCATGGCTCCCAATTTCATATTAAAAGTCAGAATGAGGACATATTCTGTGAGATTTCAGCGATATCGACCGATTTAATGAATTTATCAATACAAAATGTAGTATGAGGCGTTCCTACAGTCATCCTTTTGAATATTAGCGCTATAGTTTGTTCTTGTAGGGAGAGTGAAAAGGTAATTGATTAATTCGTTCTGGTGAAGTACATTGCCGGTGATTCACTGATAATAATTGATGAATAATTTAAAAATATTAATGAGAAACTAGCTAACTTGAGCTTATATAACAAAGGAGATTTGGAAAAATAGCAAAATGTGCCGAACTCAGAACCAAGTGTTCTGTAATGCCACTGATAAAATACGTCTTTCAAAATTAATTTTACCAATTAAAACTTGAGATTTTCAAACTTTTAATAGCATCTCGTGAATGCTGAGAAGATTCCCCAAAAGTTTGTCTGATGTACAAATTCGATATGTGTAGCGGTTTAAAAGTTAGCTTTCCAAAAGTTGGCCATTTTGTGAATATCTTATGAATTATATCTCTATTTTCTCTCTTTTCATGTTCTCTGTACCGTGTCACTGCGTTAGGCTCTCAAGGAAAGTACATTTCAATGAACTGTCATATTGAAAAAAATTCCGACATAAATACGTCTCTACAATAACAAAAGAAATTTTGGGATAATACTTAAAGAGTTTAATATCAATTTTGTTCTCGAAGTTTCTGCAGGCTCTGTACCTTGTTATAACCATATTGTAATCATATAATATATGACGTTTTAAGACTTACCTATATATGTTTATTTTAGGGAGGGAGAATTATTAAATATATTGGATCCGGTAAAGGTAAAAAACTGTCTGCTCAGGGTTTCGGACACTTATGTGAATCATCTGAAGAATAAAGATAAATATTATCTTTTAGAATGCCGATACAACATCTTTTATCCCAATATTTACAACCCAGATCAACTCCAACCATACCTAAACCTGAATGCTCCTTTCTCACATATCAAAGCACTGGTTCAACTCCGTCTATCTGGGAAGTAATATCTTAAAATCAGTTACAAACATAATGTTTACACCCTTAATCCCCAAGAACTTTGAACAATCTGTAATAAAAATGAATTGGAAGACGTATACCACCTGTTAATATCCTGTCCGATATACTCCCCCTTTAGAAGCCACTTCCTGCCTCAGAGTATCAGTATAGACCGATCCAACTTTCATACATTACTCCTGGCCCATAATAACAATGAGATCTCAAATATTTTTTATTATTTAATTAGCGCTTTGAAACTTAGATCATTCATTGTTAATGAATAATGTACTTCAACTTACATATTATATTGATATTCAATACCTACATCCCCACTCCATATTTACTGTCTTTGTTACATTATTATTATTATTAAATTGTAATTACTTATTTTATTTATTTATGTTATTTATTTAGTTTGTTAAAGGTTCCTTTATATGTGTCATTATTGTTTTATATGTGTATTCCTTTATATGTGTCATTATTGTTTTATATGTGTATTCCTTTATATGTGTCATTATTGTTTTATATGTGTATTCCTTTATATGTGTCATTATTGTTTTATATGTGTATTCCTTTATATGTGTCATTATTGTTTTATATGTGTATTCCTTTACATGTGTCATTATTGTTTTATATGTGTATTCCTTTATATGTGTCATTATTGTTTTATATGTGTATTCCTTTATATGTGTCATTATTGTTTTATATGTGTATTCCTTTATATGTGTCATTATTGTTTTATATGTGTATTCCTTTATATGTGTCATTATTATGTTAATATTGTAAAAGTAATGGTCACTGACTCAATTGTATAGGGGTGATCCCTTTAAACAATAAAAATTATTATTATTATTATTATGTATGTTTATTTTGGCGTCTCGGGACACAGTCCTCGATCCAACTTCTGCAGTGATCGATAGCGATAAAATATACACAAATAATAAATATACAAAATAACCACATAATAGAGAGAAAATGATTTCTATCATAGATGCCACTGATGATGACGCTGATGCTTTGAAAATCGGTTCTGGTCAAAAATAAAACAGTGGGAAGACAACGTCTCTTGTTTCTAATAAATCAAAATTGAGAACTTCCAATTTTGGGATTCCATAATTTGGGAATTCTGTAGGGTTGAAAAAAAAAAAAAATGGTAGGTACCAAAAATTAAAAAATAATCCAAGAATCATGTCTCCATAAGAATTTATTTTCCAAATACTCTGCCAAAGCTTCACTAGACTGGGATAGATTGACTTTTTGGCAGATAAACCCTGGGCTTTGTATCCTTTCGGGCTGGTATAATCCCTGTTGCCTTTTTTTTCCTCGGATATTTCTTTTTGCGCCCCCCTCGGGCCCCCTCACAATCCTCCCTACAAGCCCCCTCCCTGAATACCGATGTACTGGTAACGAGCCGTTCCACCTCTACACACATACAAACCCTCTTTCTAGCAACACATATGCCTTCCAACAGCTTGATTTTTTTTATATGAGAACATACAAAACATCGTTTTTCTCAGGTTCTCTTTTTTTTTCTTTCTTTATTTTTTTTTTCTTTCCAATATGTTTGTTTTCGTGACTCATGCCCGGGCTTTAACTTCGAGGTCATATCGCCTTCTACGAGAGGACTTTTCACTGTTCTGCTGGACATAAGCCCGATTCGACTGTCGCAGTGTGTCAGTGAACACAATAACTCGAGAGCGACTGAATGTATCGACACGAAATTTTACAAATTATGTATTCAGAACCCCATAGCGATGACCCGTATCGATTTTCATCCCAAGCAGTCGAATGATTTTCGGAGAGTGAAAACGTAAATAGAAAGATTGTAAAATAAAATTTAGTCTGACCTCTCACAGATTTCATCAATTTTTGCTAGCCGGCTTTCGAGGTTGCCCTCATCATCAGGCAATCGGCAGTCTCAGAAAACAACATACTTTAAACTAATTGAATGAATAAGGTTTAAAAAAATGTATATAAAACTATATAAAAACAATTTAACAATTTAAAATTTCATGGACGTGGACAGATATGTTATTCCTCTTCCCCATTTGAGTCACTACTGGGATAACGGAGTACCTGAGACTGGCTGCCTCGAAAGCCGGCTAGCAAAAATCAATAAAATATGGTCAGACTATATTTTATTTGACAACCTGTAAAATAATCACTTCTCACTATATCAGCCATCTTTATATTAAAAACTTAAATAATTCGTTCTGCGAAAGTACGTTCCCGGTTATTTACTGACGGCTGTTTTTTTTCTTTTTTTTTTTTTTTCTTTTTTTTCATTTTGGGAATCAGGGGATCTCATATACAATTTCTGACCTATATTTCGTATAATTGAGGTGATT
Organism: Aradus depressus; assembly: GCA_963662175.1. Classification (NCBI taxonomy): domain Eukaryota; kingdom Metazoa; phylum Arthropoda; class Insecta; order Hemiptera; family Aradidae; genus Aradus; species Aradus depressus. The sequence goes on along the minus strand of OY759225.1, from coordinate 28,529,531 downwards.
TTTGCACATAAACATATTGGTGGCGCACCATGCTCTATGTTGGCACTGAGACTAGTATTGTTTTCCCTGTCTAGTGGGGTACCTTGTCCCGGTCCTAATGATCCCAGTACTCCCTGTTTTCCCAGCCTTCCCTGTTTCCTGCCCCTCCTAAAGCCCTCTAGGGCCCCTCAAGCACCATGCTCTATGTTGGCACTGAGACTAGTATTGTTTTCCCTGTCTAATGGGGTACCTTGTCCCGGTCCTAATGATCCCAGTACTCCCTGTTTTCCCAGTCTTCCCTGTTTCCTGCCCCTCCTCAAGCCCCCTAGGGCCCCTCAAGCACCATGCTCTATGTTGGCACTGAGACGTATTGTTTTCCCTGTCTAATGGGGTACCTTGTCCCAGTCCTAATGATCCCAGTATTCCCTATTTTCCCAGTCTTCCCTGTTTCCTGCCCCTCCTCAAGCCCCCTAGGGCCCCTCAAGCACCATGCTCTATGTTGGCACTGAGACTAGTATTGTTTTCCCTGTCTAATGGGGTACCTTGTCCCGGTCCTAATGATCCCAGTACTCCCTGTTTTCCCAGTCTTCCCTGTTTCCTGCCCCTCCTCAAGCCCCCTTTGATCTTGCCACTTTTCCTGTAAAACACACAGACCCCTCTCGCTCTAATGACGACTGTTGTTCTTGTCAACTGTGTGACACAGCTCGAATGGTCCATGTACATACCACAAACACAACCACTACATGTTTGCCTACATATGTTTATGTAAGTGTACCTTTCTATGTAAAACATAGTCCTCCAAACTTGCATATTTCCACAAAATTACATATTCTTGTGCCTCCCCGAACTACTCGGCTCCCCTTTTTTCCTTAGATAGATAGATAAACTTTTATTGGACTAAAGATTACAACTTTTATGACAATGTGAGTTTTTACAAAATACATTTTCCTATATTAAGTATATAAAATATTTATATAAATAATTGTAGAAAATAATCAATATAACAACTAAACAAAAAGATACCAATAATATTAAAATAATAAATATGCTCTTTAAAATAAATAGTGCAAGCAACTATTTATATATAGTTTTTATAACTCATGCCCGGGCTTCAACTACGAGATCATTGCCTACTACCAGAGCGCTCTTTCGTCACTCATATAATATGTTGGTAACAATTCTTATTTACAGTTAAGGTTAACATTATAACAATTATTTTTATTTATTAACTTTCGGAATTGTAGAATAGAATAACGGTTATAAAACAAAAATAAACTGATTACCATTTTTATCTACATTTTCACTTATTTGTTTTCATTGTGTTGTGTACATTTTATGCGATACACAATAGATTTAACACAATGAGTACACTTATACGATGCACAATAAGTAAAAATGCGTTGCACACTCAAAAAAAAAAAAAACTGCATTAATTCAAACACAAACGGATAAGTAGTACATGTTTTCTATTGAAGCATTACAAGTGAAAGATGCGCACAAGTATGCGCAATCTGGTCAGTGGGCGTCAAGAATGTTATGATTTTCCGTTTGCGTTTTGGAGGAGGACCCGCTGCATCTACCTCAAAACGTCCTGCTTTAACTAAGTTACACTTTAAAAATAAAAAAAAATATAAGGATATTAAACCGCTGCTGGAGATGGTGCTGGCGCTGGCGCTGGTACTGGGGCTGTTATTGGTGCTGGTGCTGGAGCGGGTACTGGTGCGGGTACTGGAGCTGGAGCTGGTACTGGCGCTGGCGCTGGTATTGGAGCTGGTACTGGTGCTGGAGCTGCTACTGTGTTGGAGCTGCTACTGTGCTGGAGCTGGTACGGGTGCTGGAGTTGCTACTGTGTTGGAGCTGGTACTGTGTTGGAGCTGTTACGGGTGCTGGAGTTGCTACTGTGCTGGAGCTGGTACGGGTGCTGGAGCTGCTACTGTGCTGGAGCTGGTACGGGTGCTGGAGCTGCTACTGTGTTGGAGCTGCTACTGTGCTGGAGCTGTTACGGGTGCTGGAGCTGCTACTGTGCTGGAGCTGGTACGGGTGCCGGAGCTGCTACTGTGCTGGAGCTGCTACTGTGTTGGAGCTGCTACTGTGCTGGAGCTATTACGGGTGCTGGAGTTGCTACTGTGTTGGAGCTAGTACTGTGTTGGAGCTGGTACGGGTGCTGAAGCTGGTACGGGTGCTGGGCTGGTACGGATGCAGGAGCTGCTGTTCTCAAAAAATATTTTTAAAAATTAAAAGTTAAAAAAATATAATACATATAAAAATTTGACGCCAACTTATGTGCCTGTGCGATGTCGGTACTCGTTAAAGACCCCTATCCTAGGTGAATAAACCTAGGTAGGCAGAATTTAGGACTCCCACAATTGTGTCGGGCTCTGGTAGTAGGCGATATGACCTTGTAGTTAAAGTCCACAATAACTGTGTTCCGTTTGTCTAAAAAGAAAAGGAATTCATAGGCTAGGACAGTTTAACAACTCCATGACCAAAATTCCCGCTAGGACAGGAGACTTGCAGGTGACTGTATGTTACCCTATATCCTAGTGGTAGGGGGTGTGTTATGTGCTGGGTTTTACAACCTCCGCAGACATAACACAGAAGAACTTTGTTGATTATCGGTCGCTGGGGCAGCTCCCCTGTATATTACCTAGGGCAGGATACAGAATGTGTCTCAGTGGTATGGTCCCACCGCGGCCTCAACTCACCAAAATAGAACCAACGGGGGGACAGGACTTCTCTGAAAATTTAGTCTCTTTTTTTCAACGCCAATGTGACCATTACAGGACATTCTTATACCAACCAAGCTTATGATCACTCCCTCTCCCTCCACCTTTTCATTATAATTATTTTTAAAAAAAACATTAAGGCGTAGTCAAGGTCCACGCCGTAGATTTTCCATGAAAACTCATTTTTCATTGTCTTTTCGATGCTGCCGTAGCTCTTGCATTTGCTCGGCACTAGACTTTTTAGGTTTTTTTTAAATTCCTTTTGATGCGAGCTTTCCTCTGATTTGCGTTTTTTATTATTCCGCGCATATTTACGATTCATATGACGACATCTTTAATTTTTTTGAAATTTTCAATTTAATACCGATTATTACATATATTTCGGAGAATATTTTTATTGTTTCACTTTGAGTCCTAGTAGTGCTCCTCAAGCTTTTTACAATTACACCCGAATCAACGTCCTATCTAAACGCGTTATGACGCTACACTAATTTTTAATTTTACACAACGCTAATTCGCAACAAACATCCGCCGGCGCCCACACTAGCCCGATAACCTCACATGCAAAACAAACACGTACAGACATGCTCTATCCATTGTGACCTCAACCGTTGTTATCGCATTCTTAGTCTCGTAGTTATTATCGTTTGAAATCTGACGGTATTTTGTAACACAAGAAAATTTGACCGGCTATCACTGTGCTTAACGAGCGAATAGACGTTTTCACGTCAAAATTATTTCATACTGACATTACTGAGATAACACTGTGCAATAAGACAAAATGTGATTTTGAGAAGGAGGGGGGGGGGGGGGGGGGGGGGAGACAGAGTGATCTCTAAGTGTTGTTGGTATAAGAAAATCCTGTAATGGCCACATCACATATTTTTCTTAATTATTAAAATTCTTCAAAAAAACTACTATATATTCCTTATAGACAATTAGGTTACATTCTTCGGGGCAATATAACTTTTATCGTATTGATTCTATCTCAAATTTGAGGACTTATTAGCGATTGTAAATTTTATAAAGAACATTTTTGGTAAAAATGAATTTTTCGATAGGACTAATCCTTTCATTCCAAATTGCAAGTTCATAACTTTTGTTAGTCTTGTGGTAGAGAGCTCACAACATTCGAATCACATACACATACTCACACAGACAGACATTATAGCGAAAATGGTCAAAACATATTCAGGAGACCTTGTCAAACGTGAAAATCAGTTGAAATCTCGATATCGGATTTTCATTTATACAATAGTAAAAATATGGCTATATGGTATTCGACCTCCTAAAAGTTTCGTATTTTTTCTAACCAGGCAATACATAGTATATAAGTTGTTTGTTTCTGTCGCTCATGCCCGGGCTTGAACTACAAGGTACTTTCGCCTACTTCCAAAGTTCTCTTTTATTGCTCTAGTGGAGCTAAGGCACTCTACTATGGGAGTATTAAATTTTTCCTACCCAGGTGTAACTTAGCCATTATGCGGGCTTGTGAGAGGAACCTGGTCCAGGACTAGCCTGGACTTCTTTCAGTTCATGTACAGTATGTCGTTGTAAAGGAGTAAATAAATAAATATATTTTACAGGTAATTCCTCTGGTGAATATAGCCTGGAATTTCCTGTATGGAATGTATCTCTCCAGGCGTGTGGCAGTGGTAGTATGAACAACAAAAACCAGAAAACAGATGAGCTACACGAAAAACGAATTTCCCGGGAGGTTGAAAATATATGAGACTTCTCCTATATACGGGGAGGGGGCTGGCCATCGATAAGGACAAATTTCCTTTGTGAAAATCTCCCCTACACAAGCCCAATATATTGGTAAAGTTTTCAGATAGCTACCATCCCTTCCTATCCACCCTTAAAAATCAAATATCAAATTAATGTATAAAATATATATAGAAATATTGGATATTGCCTTAATTAATATTAGCAACCTTAGGTTAGGTTAGGTTAGGTTTTATGACTCATGCCCGGGCTTTAACTACGAGGTCATATCGCCTACTACCAGAGCGCTCTTTTGTCACTCTGGTGGACATGAGCCCGACTCTACTGTGGGAGTCCTAAATTTTGCCTACCCTAAATTTTTTATTCATCTAGGGTAGGGGTCTTTAACGAGTACCTGACATCGTACAGGCTCGGGACCATCGCTTAACGTCCCATCCGAAGGACGGCGTGCTTAAGTTTATTTTACCTCCCAGATAAAATAAACTAAGGGCCTCGGTCGGGCTACGAACCCACAACCTTGAGCTCAGAAGTCAAGCACGCATACCACTGAGCTACCGGCGCCCTCAGCAACCTTATGAATCTCTCTGTTTGTTCGACAGACATTTTCATCACAGCGTTTGTCTCACTGACTTGAAATTTCACGTACAGATCATCGCTGGTTTCTTTACACTTCTTATTTTTACTATATGAAGTAATCGGTCAAAAATTTGGTGCTGATTTTTCAACGAAATTTCATGTTTTCCAACATCTTGATTCCAAAAAAGAAAAAAAAAATCATTCAATTTGGTAAAATTAGGCAATTAGGTATATTTATTTTCAATAATACTTTATTTCATTATCCTTAGACGTTTCGACTAACAACTCATTTTCAATTCTAAAACAATTTCCATTTTATAATAACAACATTAAAACTTTTGATTGCCATAACTATTTTTTATTTTTTTTTACATACAATATTACAAAGAAAGACAGATAAGGACTCACCCAAAATACAGATTGATCATAATTTATTTTTCTATTCCTATATTCTACAACAGGAATGTCGTCAAATAATATATAAATTTGACGACATTCCTGTTGTAGAATATAGGAATAGAAAAATAAATTATGATCAATCTGTCTTTCTTTGTAATATTGTATATATTTAATAGGTATATATATATTGTAATGAACGTTTTACCTTGTATAGTAAATTTTTTGTAAATTTTCGGTGATTTACCGACGACTTCTTTAAAATATATAATATATATTTTAAAGAAGTCGTGTTCGGATTCCAAACAGAGACAATAATAATTTAGACAATAATAAATGTATTTCCGTTAAACCAATTCATGGTAATAGGATACGTCAAATGAATTTATACATTATGATAGCTTATATATTAGATGTATAACTACTTGAGTCTAACACATCTATGATTAGTAGTAATAACAAAACTATTAAAAAAAGTAAAATTAAATTAATAAAAACTGTACAAATAAATACTTAAAAATATATGAGTATATAAAAAAAAATAAATAAAAGATAAATAAATAATAATAATAATACAAGATACGTTCATAATAAGTAGACACATTTTTCAATTTAATAAAAATTAAGATAGGTAACTATTTTTCAAAGAAAACTCTTCGGAAGTGTCTTTATCCCCCAACGATGTTTCGGGACGTTCTTACGTCCCATCATCAGGTCCCAATGTGCGAGATATATATATATATATTAGTCAATTATAAATGAATGTATATGAAAGTCTAAATAAATAAAAAATTATAAATGAATAAATAAAACAATAACGTACATTGGACTCACCTTTAATTAAGGTGTGGAGGAACTCTGCCCAAAAAATTAAAATGAAAGCTTTGTATCAAATAATTTTTTTGGATATGAAACACGATTCTTTATTGTGATTATATTATTCTTTTTGAACAGTCAGAATAAAATTCCGTTTCCGTGTAAAGGGGTTCCTCTAACATGAACATTTTTAGTTGAAATTAAAATTTTTTTATTGTATCTATTGACTTCAAGAAGTGGGGAAGGGCATTAAATAAATTAATTCCTTTATGAGTTATATTTTTTTCAAAAAGAGAAGAGCAATGTTTAGTTATTCGAAAGTCTTCTTTCTTCTTGGTATCGTAATCGTGACTAGTATTGTTGCGAGGGAAAATATTTCTATTTTTCCTAATAACCATTAATGTTTCAAATATAAACAGCGATGGCAAAGGCAGGATTGTTTAAATATTTCTCTGCAGCTTGTTCTTTGAGTAGTATTGTTTATAATTCTTAATGTTTTTTTCTGAAGTCTGAAAATATTAATACTCGAGCTACATGATATTAAACCGTAACTGATTATGGAGTGGAAATAGGCGTAATAGAGAGTAGTTAACGTTTCCTTTGGCACGATCTTTTTAAGATTTCGAAGTAAGAAGCAAACGGAACTCAGTTTCTTACCGATAATAGCCGTATGTTCAGCCCATGTAAGTTTCGTATCAATATGGAGACCTAGGAATTTTATATTATCTTTGAATGATACGGAAAGAGTATCAACAGTTAATGGTTGTTTCTCTTCTGGCAATTTATTCGTACTTTTGAAGTTTAAGATAGTTGTTTTAGACGCATTTAACATTAAATCATTGACGAGAAGCCATTCGTTTAAAATTCCAAGAGCTTTGGATATGGATTCATTCAAAGCGGGGGAATTTTTTGCCGTCACGAGAATATTAGTATCATCCGCAAAAAGGACCGAATTAAAGGGTTTCACATAACTAGGTAAATCAGATATTGTAAATCAGACTGTTCTCCATCTTCTCTTCAGCTGATGTCCCCTCTCTCCTCCTCTTATCACTGCCACCTAACTCTTCTTGCTTTATTTTATGCCTGTATTTTTTTATTTGTTATGAATTATTTATTATTTTAATAATTAAAATTATATTATTACTAAAATTCAATCACATAATAAATTTATATTTGACAATGTATTTTCATCCTGCCGTCAGTCGATATGGAACTGATTAGAAATATATCGATTTTTTTTCTATCATTTTACATGTTTTCTTTTCACAACCCCCCCTTTACTATACAAATAATACATGGGGCGGTACTCGAACTGTCACAATATATATGACTCAGAGGGCGGTGCGGGAATAGATGTACAGCCATTATAGAAGCAGTCTATCGACAGAATAGCTCTAATGGGCAGGCGACCAATGTTTTTGGAACAGACATAATAATGCCACTCTCCGGTTGACTAGATGGAGGTAATTGGCCAAATGGATGGAACCGTTTCGATATTAGTTGCAAGACGTTGGAGCCAAGTTAACAGAACTTTATGATTGGTTGCGGTTCCTCCCACGTCGTCTCGAGACAAGACGCTCCGTCAAAGAACTTTTGTTTAAAACTGTCAACTCCCCCCTCTCGCCCCTAACTTATCTGCAGACTGACATCTTTATATTAAACTAACGTCTCTGCCCCTCGACCCGACCGCACCCCCCGGGGTTCGCTTCGCTAGCATCTTCTAGCAAAAGATGCTGTATACTAAAGATAGAACATCGATATTGTTCAACAAAATATCGATATTATTGTAACTTTTCTCCAATACAAAGTTCAAAAAATCGATCTTGACTTTCCAACGAAATTTCATGCTTCCCGACCCCTGGTTCTTAAAAAAAAACGACCTTTTGGGCTAAAAATCTGTAAATGTGAAGATGGCTGATGTACTGAGAAGTGATTATTTCACAGGTTGTAAAACAAAATATAGTCTGACCTCTCACAGATTTTATTCGTTTTGGCTAGCCAGCTTTCGGGGTTGCCCTCATCATCAGGCATTCTGATAAAATAATTTTGAAAGCAATATAATTTAAAATGATTTAATAAATAATAATTAAAAATCAAGATAAACGCTTTAAACTATAAAAAAACGATTCAACAATTTAAAATTTCATGGATGGGGACAGATATGTTATTCCTGTTCCCCATCTGAGTCACCTAAAATATTTTTCATAGTTTTATATACGTTTATTTTAATTTTTAAACTTAATTTTATAATCATTTTAAATTATGTTGTTTTTAAAATTATTTTATCAGAATGCCTGATGAAAAGGGCAACCTCGAAAGCCGGCTAGCACAAATTTATAAAATCAGTGAGAGGTCACACTACATCTATGGTCACAGGGGAATAAGTTGTTAAGGTCCTAAAATGGCCAAAATGAGTTAAGTGTACTGTGATCATCTCCCAAGCCATCTGCGCACTGTGAAGAAGTTGGGAGCTCATGACTCTAATACTTTCGGAATTATAAAGATGTGGGTTTCTTGGTATCTCGTAAAATTGTGTATGGTCTCGGTTAAATCAACTTAATCTACTTCTTTCAGGAATCATTCACGAGATAACTGTATTTAACCTGAATTTAATTATTCACTACGGCAGACTATTCAATGTGAAGAGGGCGTTTTCTGTTAAATCAACTTTAGAGAGGCATCATTCACGAGTATTTCAAAAAGTATGGTTAATAATTAGGTAAGTGATGGGGAATGATTAGGTAACTAAGGGAAAATACAAGAAAGGATTAACAATATTCATTTTCATTCACTCCTATAGATTTAGAAGGTATATGATTAATAATGATACAAACATAATTTATTTATTACAAAAACTAGATTTACACGATTAATTGAAAATAAAAAAGTGCTGCCCTGAAATGTTACAAATTTAGACTTACCAATTTATTCCCTGTGACCACAGATATTTTGTGTCGATACTTTCATTATGTCGGCAGTTATTATAACCTTCTTCCCTTGGCCGAGAGATGGTTCTCCCTCTCTCGGTCGATTCAGCTGAAAATTAATAGCAGTCGTTCTATCAAGATTTCATATCAATAGATTTATTACAACAGCTGTTATTAGAGTTTTTTTGTTAAACGCTCCCCTAATCCATCCTTACTTGGCTGATTATCGGAAGTTATCGTAGTAACAGGCACCAAGATTGTTACTAAGTAACAGGAACCTAGAGATGTTACTGAGTAACAAGAACCGAAAGTTGTTACTGAGTAACAGGAACCGAGAGTTGTTACTGAGTAACAGGAGCCATTGATTAATGGAAGCAACTGAGTAGAGTAACAAGATTGGCAAATAGAGAAAGGTCGGGTTTTATTGGCTTGGTCAATCCAGTTAGTTGAACTGACGTCACACCTCGATATAGGAACGGGTCCTGTGATCCAATATAACCACTGTTGGTTAACCAATACATTGGTCCAAGGCAATATTTAGATTGTTTATATTGTATCGGTCTGTATTTAAGGGTACCTGGATAATAGGAAAAACATTTTTAAAAAATTATTAAATAATAAATTGAATTGATTATGAATTTTTAATGTGTCATCTTGACAGATCTGTCTGTCCAGGAAGTCGATCTTTCCCCCAGTTGTACCAAAGTCAAAATGTCTATTCCGAATATAGTAGAATCCCGATAATTCGTATGGTCAAGGGACTGACGGTTTGGTACGAATTATCGGGAGTACAAAATATAAAAAATTAAAAACGTATTAATGCAAATATGTATGTATTAAGAAGTATGTACAATGTGGTAAGAATAAAAACTATGCAATAAACACTGTTTTATACTAAACTATACAATAAACAATACTTACTATGTTCTAGATTAAATAAACACCAATCAAACATTTTTCGAAAAAATGTTAGACAAGATCAATAAAATTGCTAAAACTTTCCCCCTCTCCTCTCCTCTCCTCAATTCCTTTCAGTGAAAAGAGTACGAATTACATGAGATTTGAGATTTCATATAAAACTTGTCTCTCTCACTCGCTCTCCCCTTTGGTTCTGTAGGAATCACGTGGTTTCCCAGAAAACATTTATCTCGCACTCATTCTGCTCTCTCGTCTCTCACTATCCTCTCTCCCCCTCTTGAAAACAGTACGAATTAACGAGGTTTTTAAGCTGGAAATACGAATTATAAGACGTTTCAAGTGACCTCGAGCATAAAAATAATACGAATTACCGAAGGGTCCGAAATGCATTGTTTTTATACCACTTATCGGGATTTTCTCTGGGGACCAGCAAATTTGTACGAATTAGCCGGAAATATGAATAATCGGGATACGAAATATCGGGATTCCACTGTATATCTAAGTATTTTTTAAATCGTAACTTTTAGCAACGAACTTTAAAATATGGTTTATGTGTTGGTTAGGTTAGGTTAGGTTTTATGACTCATGCCCGGGCTTTAACAACGAGGTCATATCGCCTACTACCAGAGCGCTCTTTCGTCACTCTGGTGGACATGAGCCCGACTCTACTGTGGGAGTCCTAAATTTTGCCTACCCTAAATTTTTATTCATCTAGGTTAGGGGTCTTTAACGAGTACCTGACATCGTACAGGCTCGGGACCATCGCTTAACTTCCCATCCGAAGGACGGCGTGCTTACGTTTATATGTGATAGTAAGATGTTGTGGGACGAGATTTCTAATAGAAATAAAAGACTTTATCTTCCGACCGCTGTGCTGGGTGGATGAACCACTGATGATGACGCTGTTGCGTCGAAAACCGGTTCTGGTATAAAATAAAACAGTGGGAAGGCAACGTCTTTTGCTTACGTTTATTTTACCTCCCAGATAAAATAAACTAAGGGCCTCGGTCGGGTTACGAACCCACGACCTTGAGCTCAGAAATCAAGCACGCATACCACTGAGCTACCGGCGCCCTGTGTTGGTAGTTTTTATGAAAAAGTATACAAAATAAAATAAATGTGTTGAGGCCATTACAGGAGGTTCGTATACCAACCAGGCTTACACGTCACTCTCTTTCCCATTCCCCTATCTCAAAATGATTTCATATCGGCATTTCTGGGTATAAGAAAATCACTCTCAGAATTACACTGTACACTGATACGTTATTTTCTAACAACCGGGTAGCGTTGCTTGACTCAATCCGGTGCTCCGTTCGTTGACTCCTTGTCTGTTCTTTATCAGGAGAAGAGGTCCGAAGAGGTCACCTCCTCTGACCAGGAAGACATGTTTCCAATCTGCCCTTTTAGGAGGTAAGATGGAGGCCGTTAAAGCCGTTTTTTTTTTTTTACCTTCGGCCCTAACTTGACACCGGGTGAAGCGCCCTAAATCTCCGGAAGCGGCTTTCTCTCAGATACCGGTCCAGATATCGCCTTACGATACATCACCCTTCCTCAGACATCGCACCTTACCTCCGTCCCTTATCTTGACGTCTTACCCCTCCCCTATACCCTTTTTCGGGCTATCCCTTCTTGTCCTATAGTCACGTCTTTTCCTGTTCCCTTCGAGTTTTTCCACATTATACCGTTCTTTAAAAGTTTAATCAAAAACCGTCCCAACTTATACGGAAGAAGCCCCTTCACACTACTGATACTACTAACCATTCTACGATAAAAATCTACACAGTGAACGATCAATGGTATGGCTTATTTTTGCATATCCTAGTATAGCAAACTTCCTTTAATCCGGCACGACTTTCTTGTCCAAGTTCGTACGCGATCGGAAGACGCGAGGAGTAGACATCAGGTCGGATATAACAGCAAGCGGGGGACAGTTTCACGTTCAGTTTCCGCCAATGTCGGCTGTACAAAGTGTGTTTTAGTATTTTATAGTGCTTGAGAGATTCTGATTGACAGTGCTATGGCTCCTAAAGTTAATGTTAATCCAACAGCCCCCAAAAACGTTGACTCAGGTGAAGATGACGTGGACGAATCAAGTAACATCACTTGAAATCAAGCAGCTGATGCCTTGAACACATTTATTAAATTTTTCTGTACGCAGCAGTTCGTTCAATGATAAATCTCCACATCATACGAAATGACTTCATAAAAAAACGAAGAGAGAAGACCAAAAAACGAACTGATTTTCCAGATTTCATTCATGATCAACTTCGTATTAAAAATACACATTTTAAATTTTCTTTGTACAATGCACTGTTTGGTTTTACAGTACTGTACTGTAATGAATACAAACTGTAATTTTTTATGCTACAAACTGTATTTAAACTGTTTTAAGAATTAAAATTACTGACACTTGACACTTTTTGCAGAGATATTGTGAAAATTTAATAAAAAATAAATAAAAAACGTATATTAAAAAAAATAAATATTTTCTTTCCTCAAATATATATGTATAATATGGGAGTACTTTCGGAATTGCTACCATCTTCAGCCACGACTTAACGAATACTGAGTATCCATAATATATATATCGTATATTCAGTGACGCAAAAAAGAATAAATCTTGTTAATCAAAAGTAAAATCAAAAATTAACTTGAGTTTAAAAAGAAATTCTTATCAAAATATCTCAAAAAGATTGGGTAAATAATTATTATATATTATCTGACATATCGGATCTATAATAAAAACAAACAGAATATCCATTCTTAAAACAAAAAGAAAGGTATCTATATACATTTATATTGTTAAAAAATAATCACTGAAAGTAATATAATAAAAAATATAATCGACTATGGACTATGTAGAACGAAAGTAGTTCCGTAAGAAACAATTTTGGAATACCCCATATGTAATTAAAACTGAAAATATTAACGTGAGCTCACGATGAAAATAAAAATAAAATTATAAATATCTTTATGTTGACAACAACAGTGTGGTGAAAATAGTGAAATTAAAATACAATCAAAAATGATGATCTTCGAAGGATGATGGAACCCGAAGAATGGTGAGATCAGAAGAACGAAGACAAGGTTGAACGGGGACACAGGCAGATAGCAAGTCCAACTAGAAGTTCAAGAAAACCAAAAAAGGAAGGAGGGCCGAAATAAAATAGGGCAATAAATAACAACTTAAAATAGGTCCACTCACTGGCAACTATAGCAAGGGACTGACTGGGGCTGAGTATCAGACTCTAAGAGGGATTAGCTGTGTGTTTACATTACGAACGTTGTTGACTAAACAAGCATGCTATTATATGTGGTTCTTAAACTTCTCTGACATATTGAATTGTTGGTTTTTTCTGGTATTTCTTTCAGAGGTGTCTTTTTTTCCCTTTTTTTTAAACAATATTTCGGGACACTATGAACTATGGTTCATAGTGACCAGAAGAAGGAACGTGTAAGTGTCCCGAAATATTGTCAGAAAAAAGAAGAAACCTCTGGAAGAAATGCCGAAAAAAAAAAAAACATGCTATTATAGTTATAGGCTATATAACCTGAAGGTATAATAGGAGAGATCGAGATAACCTCAAAGATAGATACAGTACTAGTTATGGTGAAGTTTATTGTCCGGAGTTATAAAGGTTTGATAGCCATTTAAAAAGAGACCTCTAGCGCTGGGATGGAGAATTTCCACAGGAGCACTTACGAAGAAGACGAGGTGGAGATCAAGTTAAACTGATGTAATTATAGGGAGGAGGCTGTTCTGAGGAGGAAAAGGCCCCCATTGGGAAAGTCAAGAAAACTTAACTTTCCCAGTAATTACCTCAATCGTAATGTTTCATAGTCCTGGCTACATTTGGGACATTGTCGTTATCATTTTTAGAGATATTTCATAAATCGGAGACTTATTCGTCAGGGGTGTAGCCTGGAGGGGGGGGGGGGGGGGGGGCAGGGGGGCAAAAAACCAAGATAAAAATTAAATAAACTAAAAAAATAGTTTTTATTAAAAATGGATTACTTGCAAGTTGCCAATAGGATCTTCAAATTTCACATGCGTCTGATTCCTAAATCAGCTATCAGCTGATACATAAATGTACTTGTACAAAACAAGTCATATTACATTTCTTTAAATATACATGAATTCGATCATTTCATTTCCTTCCTCAAAATCTTCATTTATGTTATACTTTATACTCTTAAAGTTGATTTTACATGCGCAGTAAAAATGCAAGCGCAGCAGCAGCAAATGCACGCTATTGGCTGTGAGTCATTTAATTCTAAAAGCACAGAAACCATCGCGTGCATTTGCAGCTGCTGCGCTTTGCATTTTTGCTGCTCATGTAATTATTACAGCCAGTGGTTACCTCAGGGGGAGCTTGTAGAGGTCCGAGTCTTCCAAATTAATAATATAAAATAATAATAGCTCTAACTGAAAAACGATTGTAGAACGTTGAGTTTCTGAACGATTGTAGAACGTTGAGTTTCTGAACGATTGTAGAACGTTGAGTTTCTGAACGATTGTATAATTTTCTCAATAAGTTGTTTAATGAGATACAGATCACAATGACAATATTTTTACTTTAGCTGAGGTACAGATCACAATGACAATATTTTTACTTTAGCTGAGGTACAGATCACAATGACAATATTTTTACTTTAGCTGAGGTACAGATCACAATGACCATATTTTTAAAGTCAGTAGACTGAGTAACTTTGAAATATATATTAATAAAATCTCCAGAAAGATAGGATTTGATCTTTGTTCTCTGAGCTGAAATCCTTCAAGGAGCCATGGTTTTTAGTCCCTGAGAAAAGTTTAAACCGCACTTTAAGTACCAAGTTAAAAGACGTTTTAGGGGCTAAAAGTTCTGGAGAAAGAGCTCTTCCCAGCTTCCCAATCTTCTTGAGTTAATAAAAACCGCCGTCAACCAACTCTGATTAAGAAGAAAGACATTTTCCAACGTTGGCTCTTGTTGGGGTTCCCTGGGTCGGAGAACGTAAATTAAATCCTTTTTATGAAGTACATGCAGGTTATCCGGCTTCGGTTAGCAGGTTAGTAACTTTAAACAGGTTATTGAGCTCGAGATCGTGGGTTCGAAACCCGACCGAGGCCCTTAGTTTATTTTATCTGGGAGGTAAAATAAACTTAAGCACGCCGTCCTTCGGATGGGACGTTAAGCGATGGTCCCGAGCCTGTACGATGTCAGGTACTCGTTAAAGACCCCTATCCTAGGTAAATAAAAATTTAGGGTAGGCAAAATTTAGGTCTCCCATAGTAGAGTCGGGCTCATGTCCACCAGAGTGACGAAAGAGCGCTCTGGTAGTAGGCGATATGACCTCATAGTTGAAGCCCGGGCATGAGCCATAAAACCTAATTCTATACATAGGTACATAAAAATCAATAAACTTCTGATGTTTCAAAACTGAAATTTTGGCGATTCCGCTAAAAAAATAATAACTGTCGTCCTTTTGGGGTTTTGGCCACACACAAAATTTCGTGTTGTTACATTCACTCTATCGGCAGTTATTAGAGTTTTTATGTTAAGCCTCCCCCTAATCCCCCTCTTTCCTTTGGTCGATTTGGCTGAAAAACAATAGGTGTCGTCATTGGAGAGTTCCCGTATTCACATATAAAAAAAAGAATTCGTGTGTTTCATTCTTTCTATCGGGAGAGTTATCGTGTTCACAGACAGACAGACTTTTTTTCGAGGTACAAAAACATGAAATTCCGTTTTGACCGATTACTTAAATAAGTTTCTTAAATTTCTCTGGGATGTTAATATACTAATTTTTTCCGCCATTTTTTCCATGGGTGTCTTCTTTTTTTCTTTTTTGACAATATTTCGGGACGCTTTCACGTCCCTTCTCTGGTCACTATGAACCATTTGGTTCAATAAAAAAAAGAAGACACCTCTAGAAAAAATGCCGGAAAAAATCAACGATTAAATAACTTTGACTATACTTTATATACCTAGCTGAGGAAGTAAAAAAAAGGTTTTCCCTACCTAGCTATTGATTTGAACGGTTCGTGCAAGAGACTTTCGGAAAACTCCGATTGAAGAAGAAAATTTAGGCAGAGAGGACAAAAAATAATTTTATCGGTCCCTTCGGGCGAGAAGCGAAAAGTTATAATGGTACGGGGAAAAATGTTATATATGGGAGGTCCTTAGGGGGGGGGGCACAACCGGGTGGGGTGGAGGGGGTGGTAATAGGGAAAACTTTGATCGGGAAAGGGGGCGATATATCAAAAAGGAGAGACAGAAAAGGGGGCAAAAAGCATACGGAGAAAGGATCGGGCCTCAGGGGGCGCTAATCAACCAGTTGGGACATTCATCAACCGGACTTAAGGGCTTAAGGACCCCCCGGACTTGGTGGATTAAAGTATGGAGTTTGGATTAAAAAAATGGGGGAAAAAAGGTAAAGTCATTAGGAAGAGAATAATTTAGGTTATGTGTTTAGACGTGGATCAAAGTGAGCTTGACGAATAGCATAAAGCCCGACTTACACTAGACGTGCCCGTGTTGTGCCGTTCTGCGCAAATCATGTCCCGGGCCTGGATCGTCCAAGGCCCATAATCACTATACATGCCGATCCAGTCTCTGTCTGCCGGTTCAGACTATATTATGACTCATGTCCAGGCTTTAACTACGAGGTCATATCGCCTACTACCAGAGCGCTCTTTTCCCATTCTGGTGGACATGAGCCCGACCCTACTGTTAGGACTCCCTAAATCTTCATTCACCTAAGGCAGGGGTCTTTAATGAGTACCTGATATCGTACAGGCTCCGGGACCATCGCTAAACGTCCCATCCGAAGGATGGCGTCCTTAAGTTTATTTTACCTCCCAGATAAAATAAACTGAAGGCCTCGACCATACGGTATAAAGTATACACGTTAAGACGCTTATAAATTAGAAGTAATAAATAAAATGAAAATAATAAAAAAATATGAGTACAAATATAATAATATTTATAAATACAGTAGATATATATTTTTTTAATTAAAATAAAGATAATAATTTTCTGTAACTTCTTCTTATATGCAAAGTGGGAATGGGCCGGCATTACGTTACAATATGAAAAATTACCCAGAAAAAAAACAGGAATAATTTATTTTTTGATGTATATATAGTATATATATTTTTTTTTTGCTCAGAAATTCTTAAAGGACTCTGTTACATGATGTAAAATATATATGAAATTTCGTGTTTTCCGATCCCCTGATCCCAGAATAAAAAAAAATAATGTGTGTTTCGGTGTGTCTCTATGAACCCAATAACTACTGATAAAATGAATGCATCGACAAGATTTTTTTGATGTTTATAAAAACCTCTCTAAGGATGACACTTACCGATTTTTCGGCAAAATTGACTATAGCGCAATGGGGGTTCAGGGGTGAAGGCTCAACTGAAAACCCCTCTATAAATAACCCCTAAGGTGAACTGGTTTTGAAGGGGGAGCGAAAAACGAATTTATTTATTCGTTCGGGGGAAGTACTAGTGATTCACCGACGACTATTTTTTTGTTCGATATCCCTTAAACTGTTCAATGAAAAATCTTATCCTCTAAAATATTTTGACTACGTAAAAAATACAAATCCAAGCTCTCCAGGTACCGGCATTACGTTAAAAAATGAAAAATGACCCAGTAAAAAACAGGGACCATTTATTTTTTGATATATATATATATATATTTTGTGCTCAACAACTCTTGAAGGGACTCTGTTACAGTATGTAAAATATATATGTTCTATATCTGCCTCTTTGTATAAATATTTTTGAAAGCCGGGGGGGGGAGCATATTTAGCGCCCCCCTTTTGAAAAGAGGTGTAGCTGTTGAACTATTAAATAAGTTTATAGCGAGGCATGGGCTTAGAGGGAGTTCGGCTGTCGGTAGCAGACTTGTGTTGGGCTCTGTGCCAAATAGGTTTTTTTTCGGTTTCTTTCTCGGGTAGCACACACCTCGCTCGAGGGGGGGCGCACAGAAAAACCATTCAAAAAAGATATTTCACTCTGTGGGTTTGGCCATCCTGCCCTTTATACTTTATTTAGCCCTTTCAAAACGTGACTTCTTCACTAACCTTCCGTTGGCATCCCTCACACCCTTTCGCTCTTATAGGTCTGCCTATGAGTTCAAACGTGAAAAATGATCCACGGGTGTACCGCTGCTTTTTTTGAGATTTTTCCTTTTTTCGAATCAGTAGCGCAAAATATGCAATTCCCAATGTACTTCCCCAGGAAGAATTAATCAATGAACTTTTTGCTCCAGCTCCAAAACCAGTCTACCGTTTGCGCTAATATTCAATCAATCAAATAAAGAAAGAAGTAAATAAAATTTTAAAAAATAAATAAAAGTAATAATTATTAAAAAATGTACAAAGTAAATAATAATAATGGTAAATTAATAAAATAAAATTTAAAAAATGAGGAGAGGGGAGTAGACCGTGGGAGACCAGCGCTGACCCTCCCACCACACTGCCCAGCAGTGGAGGAAGACCAGGAGGCGGGGCGTCGAAAGGATTGAGAGGCATGAGAAGAGAATCTGATCGCCAAGACTCCCTTGAAATATGACCTGAAATGTGTATATAAAAGTAGGTCGCGAGGCCAACGCCGCCTCCATCTCGGAGGATTGTGCGGATGAGATTGCACTGAATTTAACAGGATTTGATGAGGACTTGATCAAAATCGTTGTGGAGTGTGAGATTGGAAACAAAAAAGGGAGCATCTACAATGGTTCTAAGTACTTTGGATTGAAAGGATTGGATCTGCTTGATGTTTGATGGCTTAGCTGAGCCCCATAGCTCCAATATCGGTCGTACAATAATTAAACAAGACAATTCTGTGGTCACAGGGAATAAATTGGTGTCTAAATTCGTAACTTTTCAGGGCAGCACTTTTTTTTACTTCTGCATTAATCGTATAAATCCAGTTTTTGAAATAAATAAATTATGTCCTTCGTTATTATTATCATTATTAATCATATACCTTCTAAATCTATAGGAGTGAATGAAAATGTATATTGTTAATCCTTTCTTGGATTTTCCCTTAGTTACCTAATCATTCCCCATCACTTACCTAATTATTGACCACACTTACCTAATTATTGACCAAACTTACCTAATTATTGACCACACTTACCTAATTATTGACCACACTTACCTAATTATTAACCATACTTTTTGAAATACTCGTGAATGATGCCTCTCTAAAGTTGATTTAACCGAAAACACCCTCTTCACTTGGAATAGTCTGTCATAGTGAATAAATGCAGTTATCTTGTGAATGATTCCTCAAAGAAGTAAATTAAGTTGATTTAACCGAGAACATACACAATTTTACGAGATACCAAGAAACCTACATCTTTATAATTCCGAAAGTATTAGAGTCCCGAGCTCCCAACTTCTTCACAGTGCGCAGATGGCTTGGGAGATGATCACAGTACACATAACTCATTTTGGCCATTTTACGACTTAACAACTTATTCCCTGTGACCATAGATGTAGTCTGACCTCTCACAGATTTTATAAATTTGTGCTAGCCGGCTTTCGAGGTTGCTCTCATCATCAGGCATTCTGATAAAATAATTTTGAAAACAACATAATTTAAAATGATTATAAAATGAAGTTTAAAAATTAAAATAAACATATATAAAACTATGTAAAAATAATTTAAAATTTCTTGGATGGGGACAGATATGTTTGTTATTCCTGTTCCCCATCTGAGTCAGGTGACATGGTGAATAACATATCTGTCCCCATCCATGAAATTTTAAATTGTTGAATTGTTTTTCTATAGTTTTATATACGTTTATCTTAATTTTTAATAGTTATTTATTAAATCATTTTAAATTACGTTGTTTTCAAAATCAACTTATTCCCTGTGACCATAGAATTGTCTTGTATATTGTAAGTTTCTAAGTTGAGGAACGCGGACATATTGTGAAATTTGTAATAAATAAATAAAACAAACTTATTTTTTGAAATATTGTCTATTCCACTAACGATATTTATAAAAATACAACTACCGGTTTCGGCCTCACACCATCGTCAGGTCTAATAATGAACTAAGTTAGTTTGCAGAGTGCGACCCCTCCAATACAGCTCTGATGAAAGGTGCCACATCAATTATGAGATATTTGACAAAACACTACTTTTTCTTAATTTACATAAAGGAAAAATTAGTGTTTTGTCAAATATTTCATGATGTAGCTAACGGTTAAGCCGGGGTATTCCCTAATTGAAGTGGCACCTTTCACCAGAGAGGTATTGGAGGTGTCGCACTCTGCAAACTTAGTTCATAAGTAGACCTGACGATGGTGTGAGGCCGAAAGCGGTAGTTGTATTTTTATAAATATCTTTAGTGGAATAGATAATATTTCAAAAAATAAGTTTGTTTTATTTATTTATAAATAAAACAAACTTATTTTTGAAATATTGTCTATACCACTAAAGATATATATACATATATAACTACCGGTTTCGGCTTTATACCATCGTCAGGTCTAGTTATGAACTAAGTCAGTTTGCAGAGAGCGACCCTTCAAATACATCTCAGGTCAAAGGGGGCTATTAGAAGTTGGGAGTCCCCCGGCTGTACCGTTAGCTAACTCATGAAATATTTCTTAACAAAACCTAGTTCTAAATTTACATAAAACAATGTCACTAGACTAATACGGGAAAAATAACAAATAAATAAGTACAAATACAAGTAAATAATAAAAAATAGAAATAAAATTAATAACAATGTTAAGATTTAGATAACTTGAAAAATATATGGAACCAAATATTAATAACAGATAATACAAACATATATGTGGAAACAGAACTGGTTTAGGGTGTTAACAAAGGGGAATGGTTGAAATAAATTTGGTCATTCATACAAATGTTCCTTTTGTTAGCTTTATTTATTTCTAATTGTTCTAAGCTATTAAGTAGCCTGCTTTTTGGGCAATAATGGAGATATTTGATGCCTGTAGATGGGTCGAAAGTGTGGCTATTGTCAATTATGTGGGTCGCGAATGTAGAACGGTTTCCTCGGTTCTTTATTTCGGCCGTGTGTTCTTTAATTCTTTCCTTAAAACGACGTCCTGTCTGTCCAATGTATAATTGACTGCACGTCGCACACTCTAGACTATAAACTCCGCTTCCATTTTCATATGTTTGTATTATCTGTTATTAATATTTGGTTCCACATATATGTTTCAAGTTATCTAAATCTTAACATTGTTATTAATTGTATTTCTATTTTTTATTATTTACTTGTATTTGTACTTATTTATTTGTTATTTTTCCCGTATTAGTCTAGTGACATTGTTTTATGTAAATTTAGAACTAGGTTTTGTTAAGAAATATTTCATGAGTTAGCTAACGGTACAGCCGGGGGACTCCCAACTTCTAATAGCCCCCTTTGACCTGAGATGTATTTGAAGGGTCGCTCTCTGCAAACTGACTTAGTTCATAACTAGACCTGACGATGGTATAAAGCCGAAACCGGTAGTTATATATGTATATATATCTTTAGTGGAATAGACAATATTTCAAAAATAAGTTTGTTTTATTTATTTATTACAAGTTTCCACAATATGTCCGCGTTTCTCAACTTATTTATTTATAAGTTATTTATTTATTGTAAGTTCGTTCTCTAACAGACAATTTAAATTTTTTTCCAGTACACAAAAACCATACTGTTTTTCCATGAAAGAGAGAGGGGGTTGTTATTTTGAACCCAAATTTGATAAAATTTAATGAAAGAAAATACATAAAATTAATCCATTTAGAGCTCATTTACCCGATGAAGGGAGGTGCGGGGGAGAGAGCGAACATTGAAATTAAAAGAAAATGCCAGCCTTGGTCGGGAAAAAGTTAAAGGGGGCCAAAATAAAAGGGAGGGGGCACAAAATATAAGGGAGGGGGGACAAAATATAAATTAAAATAAGTCTCCCCTTTCTCAATGGAATTAAGGTTTTAATGCCTCAGAAACTAATCTTGAAAAGTCTTGAGGGGATATTTCTAATGGACTCTTTTCACTCCAATATCGCTTTGAAAATTTTTATCCCTCTCATTCTGTATTCTTTTTTAATTTTTTTGGGATACCCTCAAGGTAAAGAAAGACCATAAAACGAAACCGTTATATCGAGTGAAAGACGTCTTTTATTTCCAGAGTATCTATTGATTTTCAGCTTAATCAGTCAATGAGGAGGGGGGGCTTAACTTCAAGCCCCAGGTAATTTTCGGAGTAGAAACTTATTTAAATGCGACGTTGTTTGTGTATTATATCTTAGTTAGGGGGAGCTATAACGATACAAAATGTTATATATAGTTAGTTATTATGACTCATGCCCGGGCTTTAACTACGAGGTCATATCGCGCTCTTTCGTCACTCTGGTGGACATGAGCCCGAATCTACTATGGGAGTCCTAAATTTTGTCTACCCTAAATTTGTATTCACCTAGGGTACGGGTCTTTAACGAGTACCTGACATCGTACAGGCTCGGGACCATCGCTTAACGTCCCATCCGAAGGACGGCGTGCTTAAGTTTATTTGACTTCCCAGATAAAATAAACTAAGGGCCTCGGTTGGGTTACGAACCCACGTTCTTGAGCTCAGAAGTCAAGCACGCATACCACTGAGCTACCGGCGCCCTCTTGCTATACATATATATATTCAAAATTCTAAAGGATGCTACCAGTGTGTCTGTGAACAAGGCAATAGAATGAATGTATCAACACGAATTTTGAGGGCGCCGGTAGCTCAGTGGTAAGCTCAAGATCGTGGCTTCGAAACCCGACCGAGGCCCTTAGTTTATTTTATCTGGGAGGTCCGTCCTTCGGATGGGACGTTAAGCGATGGTCCCGAGCCTGTACGATGACAGGTACTCGTTAAAGACCCCTATCCTAGGTGAATAAAAATTTAGGGTAGGCAAAATTTAGGACTCCCACAGTAGAGTCGGGCTCATGTCCACCAGAGTGACGAAAGAGCGCTCTGGTAGTAGGTGATAGGACCTCGTATTTAGACTCTCCCGTGACCCCCTCTCGAAAAGTCGACACCCATTGATTTTCAGCCAAATCGGTCAAATGGAAGGGAGGATTAGGGGAGAGTCTTAGCACACAAATTATAATAACTGCCGTTGTAATGAATATATCGATAAGAAATTTCATATGTATATTAGAAGATCTAAAAGGACGATATCTATTATTTTTCCGCGAAGTTGGTTGAAGGGGAAGGGTCCAGAGAAGGGAGATTCGACCCCAATATAACTGCCGATATAACTGCCGAGATTCGACCCTAATATAACTGCCGAGATTCGACCCCAATATAACTGCCGAGATTCGACCCCAATATAACTGCCGAGATTCGACCCCAATATAACTGCCGATATAACTGCCGAGATTCGACCCCAATATAACTGCCGATATAACTGCCGAGATTCGACCCCAATATAACTGCCGATATAACTGCCGAGATTCGACCCAATATAACTACCGATGTATTGAATAAAAACATTTAATATGAGAATTCAGAAGCCCTATGTTAATCAACTATTAATTGGGAGTGCGAAAACGTTATTGATTAATTCATGCTGGGAAGTTCTTTGCCTTTACTAGTTGGGATTAAATGAGGACTCTAGGAATAAATAAGGACTCTAGGATTAAATAAGGGCTCTAAGCCAAAACGAGTAATATATTTGATATTTTTGATTATTGCCCTAAAATTAGGGCCCCATAGATTTACGGATAGCAACGTTCTTCTGCAAATAATTTATACGCTAGAGAAGATTTATATTCTATTTCTCCGGAGTATGGCTAGCGTAGTGTACAACAATCCCCCCGCCAGACTAGATAAACACAAATAGGACGATATTTCAGTGCGTTAAGCCTCTCGGTTTGCAACTGGTGGGGATTAGCATAGTGGAAAGGTGGGGGGTCCGTATAGAAGGGGCGGGGAGCGGAGGGCCGGGGGCGGTATTTCACCGTTTATTGCCCCCATAACAAAGAGAGGGTCCACCTGGGTCCTTCGTCACCCCTCCCCCCTCTTCCATCTCTGTACACTTTCCATATGTTATGTTATGTGTCGGGGGTGGTTGGCCTGGGGGCGTGGTGCTGCCAATCTGTTATATAGGGGAGACTTGGGGGTGGCTAGTCAAGTGATATCTTTCCCACCTACCTCTCTCTGGCGGCAAGGCAGTAAATATGAGAGTCAAAAGAGAATTTGAATTTGAAAACATTCAAAATTTCTTTTTAAGCAACTACAGAAGTCATGAATTCCTCCCACCAGCAGTCATTTTGACTAATTACAAGTTGGAACATATTTACAGAACAAAAATAAAATTTACCCAGAGGGCGCCGGTAGCTCAGTTGTATGCGTGCTTGCGTTCTGAGCTCAAGATCGTGGGTTCATAGCCCGACCGAGGCCCTTAGTTTATTTTATCTGGGAGGTAAAATAACCGTAAGCACGCCGTCCTTCGGATGGGTCGTTAAGCGATGGAGCCTGTACGATGTCAGGTACTCATTAAAGACCCTTACACTAGCTGAATAAAAATTTAGATAGTAGAGTCGGGCTCATGTCCACCAGAGTGACGAAAGAGTGCTCTGGTAGTTGGCGATATGACCTCGTAGTTAAAGCCCGGGCATGAGTCATAATAACTAACTAAAATTTACGCATACTTAAAAAAATTTGATGCGTCCATTACAGGACTCTCTTATAACAACCATGCTTATTGATCACTCTCTTTCCACCTTCACAAAATTATTTCATACTGGCATTACTGGGTATAAGAATGTCTACTCACAAGATAACGCTGTACAAAGAGACCTAACTAAATGATTTTGAGATGGGGAAGGGGAGAGAGAGTGATCCGTAAACCTTTTTGGTATAAGAAAATCTTATAAAGGTCACCTATAGTATAAGAAAGTATTGTAATCGTGAGAAAATCCGAGATCGAGGTTTCAACTGATTTTCACGTTTCTCAAGATCCCCTGAAAACGTTTTGACCATTTTTGCGATGATGTCTGTCTCTGCGTGTGTGTTCATGTATGTAATTGAAGAGTTGCGAGCTCTCTACATCAAAAACGATTGTAGGTATGAACTTGAAAATTGGAATGAAGAGGTCACATGTTCTAACTTAGGTCTGATTAGATTTTGGCCAAAATCGAACGAAAATTGAGACCACTTTCCCCTGGACCTAACTACATTTTAAGAGATACAGCTTATGTTAATGACCTAATTAATGATTTTTTGAGTAATAGTTGTAGAGAATACTAAAATACATAATTTATACGAAATATGATTTTTTACAGGTCGTCCGGTTTTTGAGTTACATGTCGAAAACCATCTTGAAATGTAATTTCGAAACACATATTTTTAGACATTTCCTTGATTTACCCGAAAACGGTTAGTCCTTTCGAAAACTTAATCCTTACCAAAATTGTTCTTTATAAAATTTTCAATGCTAATGAGTCTTTAAATGTGAGATGGAATCAATACGATAAAAGGTATACCCCCGCAAAGAATGTAATCTTAATATGTACAAAGAATTTACATATATCTAAATAATTTATCAATCGTCATTCGCAACGAACTTTAAAATATGGTTTATGTTGTGGTAGTTTTTTTTTTGAAAAATTATAAAAAATAAGAAAAATATTTATGACTTGGCCATTACAGGATTTTCTTATACCAACCAAGCTTACAGATCATATTATATGTCAATCATTTTGTCTCTTTGTAGACCGTTATCTTGAGAGTAGACATTCTTATACCCATAATGCCAATATGAAATAGTTTTGAGAAGGAAGAAAGAGAGTGATCTATAAGCACGGTTGGTATAAGAAAGTCTATCACATTTTTTTATATTAATATTATATTTCTATTATTATATCCAGTGTATTGTATTGTAGGGTAACATGGAGTGTTGAGGCTCCCTATTTTTGGTGGGGTACTGTTTGCCCCTGGCCTGGACACAATCCAAAGAGACTTCGTTAGCCCCCCCCCCCCCCCCCCCCCTCACAACTTTTGTTTGATTAGCCCCCCCTCGACTTTGTTCTTACTTCCAACTGCTATAACTTGGAGAGCCCTCGACCACCCCCCATGGACACACAGAAACCCCCCAAAACTTGTCTGATCCCTTCTTTAGATTAGTTCTACCCCCCCCCCCCCCCCTCTCTCCCCTCCCCCCTCCACCCACTGTTTGATCAACTCATGCCATGAGATATCACAAGTAATGTTTTGAATCCAAATAGACCTTGAGAATTTTGGTTTTCGCTCCCCCTCCCAATTCCACCCTCAGATCCCCCAAGGTGGTGTTTGCCCTGAGTATCTCATCAACCCCCGTGAAATAAACACCGCCTCTAAATCATTAATTTAAGTTTTATTTTTTATTTTCTGATATTAAATGCTAGGTATATAATAAAGAAACACCTCTAAAACACAGGATATGAGGCCGGCTCAGTCTCATTGCTACACCATAATAATAGGATAATAATAATAATAGGAATAATAATAGGATATTATCCAAAAAAGTAGAAAGATGGATACGTTGGAAAGTATCGAAATCAAATTGGAAAGGAGGAAGAGAGAGTCCCCCCTCCTCAACTCTAGAGAGGGGATGGGAGGTTTGTCCAGTCTCATGCACTCCGTCCTCCCAGTTGTGACTCAGATGGGGACAGGAATAACATATTTATCCCCATCCATGAAATTCTAAATTGTTTTTGAGATAGTTTTTAATTTTAATTTTTGTTAAATCTTATTTTTTAAAAGATTTTAAATTATGTTATTTTCAAAATTATTTTATCTGGTATGTTTATTTTTAAACTTTTTATTTCAATTTTATTTCTCATTTAATTTATTTATATTTATTTAATATTTTATTACCACAATATTTTATGGATGTTAACCAAGAGAAATTTGTCCCTGTTTATTTGTTGCTAAATTATGTTTGTTTTTGTTGACTGCCTGAAGATGAGTGCTCTTTTTTTTACTTCCCTTCATTTCTGTCAACTAATTTAAAATTCCAAAACTTGTGTGTTCTATGGATCAACATCTTTGAGAAGTACCAATGCGCGGGACTTTTTTTTTTTTTTTTAATAATTTTAATATAAATCACGGCATCCGTGTTTTTTTTTTTTTTTATTAATTGATACACAGTAACATAGCATCGTTTTCTGTCCAATTATTTATAACAATTTTTTTTGAGCTTAACTCAGATAATGTTTATTTATTTTTTAAAGATTATTAGATTCAGTAAATTCATCTAGTACATTTAAATTCAGTTTAATAATTTTTTTAATTTATATTTTAAATAATTAATAAATTTTGTTATAAATAATACTATCTTATTATTTATATCAGTATCAATATTGTTATCAAAATGTAAATACACGTTCGTCCACTTTATGCAAGATATGTTAGATAAGGTCTGAGGGGTTAGCATCCCCTTCAGACGCGGCCTTGTAAATATGACAATTAACATAATTCAACAACCAGCCCATTCCTGCATCCGACACTGTCCGATATCTAGACAGAGATCTAGACTTCATTTAGACAGACGTTTAACTTGGACAACTCATATCAGACTGAAACGCACAGACCTCAAGATTTGGAAGACTGAAATCAATCATCGGACGACGATCGACATTATCGCTTGAAAACAAACTTCACATGTACAACACTATACTAAAACCCATCTGGACTTACGGCATCGAGATATGGGGATCAGCCAAAAAATCAAACATACAACGTCTTCAGTGACCAATGCGCCATATTACGTTTCCAGCCTCACATTACATAATGACCTCAACAAAATTAATATAAATTTTAAATTTATATTAATTTTATAGTAATTTTATTTAACATAATCATATAATTTTATTACAATTTGGCGAATCCCTTGGATGGAATAAGTAAATTAATTTCATTTTTAATTAACTTTTTTTATTATACTTTTTATTACAGGGGTTCTGGCTACACAAATAATGTATCGTGTCGATACATTCATTCCATGAGTTCTGACCGATTATATAACTTCTCAGATACAGGAATTTATTTGTTACTTTTTTGGAATCAGGGGGTAAGAAAACACGAAATTCCGTTGAAAACTAAACATCGAATTTTGCTTTACTTCGTTTAACTGGGGAAATTAAAACGATGTGAGTTTAGTGTTCAATTTGTAACTTTAACTGAATATTAAAAGTCCTACATTTAAAATTTACGAGAAACTAGTGATACATTTTTAACTTAGTACAACTGTATATAAATTGAACACTGATGTTTATTTCGTTGTTGAAATACTTAGATTATTTATAAAGCCTGACAGGGCAGTTTGTGTACGTTATTTCTGTATTATAAGGAGAGAGGGGAGCTTTCACAAAGCTCCGTATTCGAAGATTTACACACCCGAGCTAAATGACAGCCTCGTGTGATGAAAGCATCTCTAATTATATTCTCCAGCTTTCCAAAAGCCTCTTTCATCTTGATTATTTAATGTTATTATCTCCATAGCTTAACGAAATTGTTCTCTGAGGTGAAAAATATATTACTTATATTATTTAATGGAAAATATTTCATTTTATAGAGCGCAGGTAACTCAGAGGTCGCGTGCTTGTCTACTGAGCTCAAAATCGCGGGTTCGAAATCGGCCGAGGCCCTTATTATTAGGTTCCTTAGGAAGGTGAAAAAATCTTACTTTACGATGTACTCATGACGAATGTAGTAATACCTCTGGTAGTAGGCGATTTGACCTCGTAGTCGACCGGGATGAAACAAAATACCTACTATAATTATTATTTTTATTAATTTATTTTTTGGGGGCCGCCGGTCGCGATAAAAAATTAAATTGGCAATATAGCACCGCAACCTTGAACGTACAACTACGTCATTTGTCACTATTCCATGGCTTTATATCACATGTTCGTCATTTGTCACTATCCCATGGCTTTATATCACACGTTCGTCATTTGTCACTATTCCATGGCTTTATATCACACTTTCCTCATTTGTCACTATTCCATGGCTTTATATCACACGTTCGTCATTTGTCACTATTCCATGGCTTTATATCACACTTTCCTCATTTGTCACTATTCCATGACACTAGTATCAGACTTTCCTCATTTGTCACTCCACACCGTAAAGGTCAATCGAATGTATGTTATTGTTTTATTTATTCATTTATAAGTTTTTATTTATTAATTTATATATTTTGTATTTATTTATTTAGACTTTTTTATTTATTCATTAATAATATATTTATTTTTTTTATATATATTGTTATAGTTACATTGTTTTCTTTTTCTTTTCTATATCTCGCACATTGGAACCTGATGAAGGGACGTAAGAACGTCCCGAAACATCGTTGGGTTAAAGACAGTTCCGAAGAGTTTTTTGAAAAAATAGTTATCTTAATTTTTATTAAAGTGAAACATGTGTCTACTTATTATAAATGTATCTATGTATTAATTTTTTTTTATACTCATATATTTTTAAGTATGTATTTATTCACCTTTTATTAATTTAATTTTAATAGTTTTGTTATTAGTTATAAATCTAATTTATAAGATATCTTAATGTGTACATTCTTTTGACGTATCCTATTACCATGTATTATGTATCCTATTAACAGAAATAAATGTATTATTATTATTATATCATTCAATGGCACCATATCACACGTTCGTGATTTGTTTATATTGCATGGCACTAGTATCATACATTCTACGTCGTTAATGTATTCAGCAAAGGAGAGTCTGAAATGTTTCACTTCCTTTATTTAAAAGTAATTTATATAAATCGCGCGAAATTTATCCCTACTAACGCTAGTGATAAAGTTGAGACTTGTTTTGATATAAATGGGACTTTATAAGTTCTCTTATCTATTGGATGTATTATTTATAACTTTACCATTATTAGTTTAGAAGATATAAGCGTTCAAGAGCTCCCGATGTTCTATCTAAAGCGGAGCACCACCGACATCGCTCTTTCACCATAACTAATTGACTGAGCTTAAAATTAATAGTTGACTTAGAAGGGGCTACTAAATCCGCATCCTAAATGTGTCGATACATTCATAACCTCTGCAGTTATTAGAATATTTGAGTCGAGACCCCCAGTATCCCCTCTGCCCTATTATATCGTATATGTACTCATAGATGTACCACTGATGATACCATAACAGTAGGAAGATAATGTATTTCATTTTCACGGCTAACTGTTTTTCAATTATTTTGAATTTCCTTACATTAAAAAGGGGGGCCTGGGGTAGCTCCGCCGGGGCCTCTGGACTGAAACAGTCCCGGACTTGGAGGGTGTGGACGGCTTTCCTCACATGCACACCCTCATCTTCAAGTCTCGCTATCTTCACGATTAAGCTAAGCTTAAGTCTCATATACTTGAGAGAGTGGCCCGGCGTTACTGTTTGTGCCTGTTCGTTGGTTGGCCTGGGTCCTGTGCTTGGCCTTCCCCAGACCCCCTGTGGGATCCCATCATGGCTGTTCTCGTCATTTGTATAAATTCGTTGGCTCAGGTAGGACAAGAATTTTAACAAGGTAGGGCGATAATAACCAAAGCAGTTGTTCGCCCCAAATAAACCAACCATTAAAAAAAAATCAAAATATAATTTTATTTTGACATTTACTGTGAAATTCCAGATATATTATGTTTTTTTAAATCTTAATAAATTAACTTTTCAAAAAAAAAATGTTTGTGTGTTTCAGCTTGCAACAGAACGTACTATGGCGATGTTGGACGAACTTACGAGATCGAAATTCGGAGACCCAGAGAGGACAGGCTCCCATTTATATGCCACCTCAACTTTACCGCTGGGGGCGGTGAACTTGGCGACTTGGTACAGGTAAGTCACGTTCCTCTTTTCTCAACTTTCAATCTTTTTCTCGAAAAATCCCTAATTTTTGACCGATCGTTTTCGAAAAAAAAAAAAAAATTAGTTTTAGTTACTGTGACTCAGGGCCGAGTTTTTAACTTCTAAGGATTATATCGCGCTTTATTTTCGCTCTGGTGGACATGAGCCCGACTCTACTATGGGAGTCCTAAATTGTTATTCACCTTAGGATAGGGGTCTTTAACGAGTACCTGACATATTTCAAGCTCTGGACGATCTCTTAATGTCCTATCCAAAAGACAGCGTGCTCAAGATTTATTGACCACCCAGATGAAGAATGTAAGGGCCTCGGCCGGGTTTCGAACCCGGGATCTTGAGCTCAATAAGCAAGCACACATACCACTGAGCTACTGGCGCCCTCAAGTTTTACCCATTGGATTTTATCTTTTATCTGGAGCTGATGGTAATTCTGATGGTCATTTCCATGACGTAATTATATTTGCAGTAATAAAATTACATTTATTCCTTTTTAAATTTATAGTCTTATAAATTATATTTTTTTATAAGTCTTATGAGGTTAGCTCAGAGGGTAGCGTGCTAGCATACTGAACTCAAGATCGTGGGTTCGAAACCCGGGCGTGGCCCTTTGGTTTTTCATCTGGGAGGGGAAAAAAAAACGTTGAGCACTCTGTCCATCGGATCAGACGTTAAGCTATGAATAAACCTAGGCAGACAATATGCTCATGTCAACCAGAGTGACGAAAGACCTCTCTGATAGTAGGCGATATGACCTCATAGTTAAGCCCGTGCATGAACCGCAATAACTAACATAAATTATACACATCAACCTATAATAAATCTTCGAATTCAAACACATATGAGAATAATAATAACAGCTCTTTATTTTTCCTAAATAAATAACAATAAATGAATATAAAGCCTTATAGAATAAGCACCTACTATTTATATTTGAGCCTTTCAGTTGACTGAATGACTAACTCCAATTTCAATATTTTTCAGAAAAGTACTTTTAATAATATTTCTCGTTGTTTATGAACATAAATAACAGTTTACTAAAAGTTACAGTCTGCTCTTAATCATTTATTCAATGCTGAATTGTTATAGAATCGATTTTATGGAGTTAGTCACTTCGTCAAATGAAAACTGAAACAAATTTTTCGTTAAGTAAATAAAACAACTCCATTCTATTTTTTATTTTTTATTATGACATGTGTGAGGGTGTTCAAACATAATAAGTGTATTAAACAAAAAATGAAGAAAAAAAAAATTACAATATGTACAATACAAAATATCATCATATTCTTCTTCTTCACTTTATCCCGATGTTTTTAAACTATGATAATATTTATGGTAAATAGGTGCAGATAAATCTTCTTTCAAGATTTCGGTGCAATCATGAGCTTCTTCCGCAGGTCACAAAAAGCGAAACCTAAAAAAATAAACAAAAAAGAGAGCGAAATATATATTTTTTAAATATATATATAATCAAATTAACAAATATCAGTAAAGGAAATAGTATAAAAGAAAAAAGATTAGTGATAATAATGAAAATATTAAGGACCTCTGCTAAGAAAATAAAAAATTCCTTTTCCGAAGAGGGTTTTCTCTAACATAAATATTTTTTTATTGCTTCGAGAAGTGGGGAAGTGCATCAAAAAGTTGATTCTTTTATGAGTTCTAGTCTTCTTTCATAAAGAAAGTATTGTCTATTAATCCGAAAAACTTTTTTCTTCCTGGTGTCATAATCATGACTAGTATTGTTGAGATATTATTTATATTTTTTCTAATGACCATTAGTGTTTCAAATATGAACAGAGCAGGTAATGGAAAAATTTTGAGTTTATTAAATATCTGTCTGAAAATATTAGCACTAGAGCTAGAAGCTGTATACGCGAGGACTTAACTGGTCTCTGACTTGTTAGAAGTTCGCCCATCGTTCCGTTCCACCTCCGTCTTATCCTGAAACATGTAGGAGGGCTTAAATGGAAATTTTGGTTTGTCCATTGACTTAGGGAACAGCTGCAAAGGGCTTAGAATACAACCGAATAGCCTGGGCAGAGACTGGAAAGGAATTTCAATTTAGAATGGACATTATGGGCGGGTCAATTCGGGTGGCTCCCCTGCGGTTAGCACCAACTTATATATAGTTCCTTTTGATGTCAGACTTAATTCAACATTTCATTTGGCCAGTGGACAAACGCAGTGTTTATATGCTGCAAGAGGAGCAAGATAAATTAAAAAAAAAGAAAGGTTGGTGACCGCTCAAGGCAATTTACTCTTCCTTCTAAAACAATTGACTAAAAATTGCGGCATATAAGTCTAATAGAATATGAGTGTATCGTGTGATGTATCGTGTGATGTATCGTGTGATGTATACAAATAATACACACATTGAAATGATTGAAATATAAACATTAAAACAATAATTATATTTATTTTTATACAAAAACCAATTTATTTTAAAACAAATGCCAGTAAAAAACAAAACACGGCCATCAGCTGTTTTAATTAGTGTTTGTAGAGAGAGTCGAGGCCTGGGTTCTATGACGGCGGTCTGAGTGAAAATGTAGAGTGGTTATGTTGAAATGAACTAAATAGAAGAGTATTGACGGTGAAACTGATCCAAAAAGAGGGTACTTTTATTTGTTTTTATGTACAGGATATATGCCCAGAAGTATATAACTTAATTTTAGAGAATGGCCCAAAATATAAAACAAAAAGATTGAATTAGTTTTTAAGATTTTTTTCTTTCGATTTTTGTTTGTTTCAATGTTTAGTTTTTAATTTTAATAATATAGTTATAAGAAAATAAACCCAAGATTTGTTCTCTAAAATTCTATTCTATTCATTTTCCCAGTTGGCCCAGTAAGATTATTTGAAAACCTTTGGATTAGATTTTATAATTTTCCAAATTTAGAAGACAAGATAAAGAGATGTCTTTAGAAATCCAAATGAAAAGTTTGTTAATTGAAATTTTTTTTTTAAATATACGTGCACTTTCTTCAAAATTGCATACTTTTTTAGGGCCCTTTTCGAAAAACTACTCTAGAAATCAAAATTTAGTAAAAGAAAATTGATAAAATTTCTACTGGAAATGAGGTAATTTGTTGTTTCGTTTTATTAAATCATTATTGTTTATTTCATTATTATTAATTATTCTTTATTTATCATTTATTTAAGTTTAACAATTAAACCCTCTTATCATAATATTATCACAATTGATATTACATTGGCAGTTATTAGAGTTTTTGTATTAAGCCCTCTCGATCATTTCCCCTTATCATTGAATTTGACTGAAAATCAGTAGGTGTCGTCCTTATGGAGTTCTGTTTATACTTATAACATCTTGTATAGATACATACATTCTATCGGGAGATATCGTGTTCACAGTCATACATATACGATAATTTCTGACCGATTACAAATCGAGAAAATGACAAGAAGGGCACCTATGTAAGAACAATTCCGACATTTTACTTCCTCAATTATACAAAGTATAGGGGAAGTTATGTAATCGGTCAGAAATTCGATGTTGAGTTTTTAATAGAATTTCATGTTTTTCGACCCCCTGATTCCAAAAGTAGGGATAGTTTGAATGTATCGATACATGTGTATCCAGAACCCCATTAAGACGACCCCTATTTTCAGCCAAATCGCCCAATTAAATTTTTAATAACTGCTGATAAAATCAATGTATCGTCACAGAAGTGCATATTTATGGAGGAAGAGGGTGTTTCGACACAAAATTTAATTTAATTCAATATGTGGGTTCAGAGGTCCCAGTCAACTTTTGATTTTTAGTTCAAACGTCAGTAGATTGGTTTTGGAGGGAAGGCAACAATTAGTTAATTTTTACTGGGAAGTAAATTGTCGATGATTCACCGACATTTTAAAAAAATGCAAATTGTTTAACATTTGAGCACAATTCGTTCAACGATCAATTCGGTTTATGAATGGCGTCTGATCAGCTAAACACATGAATCACTTGGATCGTTTAACAGACAATTCACAAAATATAATATTCTTTTTATATTCATTTTCCACTTGCGAAAACCCATTTCCAAGATTGCCTCATTGAGGTTATGCTAATGTATTGTAATTATGTTGTCATACCTAAATAAAAAATCAATCTCTTCGTGAATATTGATGAATTTAACTTTCATTTTGGTTTAACATTTTTGTGTACTCCCAAGTCGGATAAAAAGGACACTTTCTTTTCTTTGCTAACTTTTGTACCCATGTTATCCGAAGTCTGAAGGCCCATATAACAGCCCCTCGCTAGTATTTATCTACCTACCCGTAAGAAGCGCACGATCCTTTCGAAGCTCTGTTTCCTCAACTCATCTAAATTGTCGTCAAGAAAAAAAATATCAGAGTAAAGAAAAAATTCCTGCGCAATTCATTTCGGATCAGACAATTCTGAGAGCCAAATCTTCTGCTGACCAAGTGCCATTTTTCTGAATTTTAATTTTAATTTGAGGAATTTCAGAACCCCACAAAACTTTTCAAAATACCATAATAAATTATTATCCCTTTTGAACGGAAAATTAGGATCTCTCCCAATTTTAATTGATTTTAAGCTGCACTACATAATTAAACAGAAAAATAAATAACATTCATTAAACCATTTACCCTTTTGAACGGAGAAAATAGAAATCCTCCCAGTTTCAATTGCTTTATGCTACTTTACAATTTTAAACAGAAAAATAAATAACTTTCAATAAATTATTTTCTCTTTTAAACGGAGAAAATAGGATCCCTCCCAATTTTAATTGTTTTTATGCTACACTATATTATTAAACAGAAAAATAAATTACTCTTAATAAATTATTTTCTATTTTAAACGGAGAAAATATGATCCCTTTCAATTTTAATTGCTTTTATGCTACACTTTATTATTAAACAAAAAAAATAAAGAACTCTTAATGAATTATTTTCTCTTTTATACGAAGAAAATAGGATCTCTCCCAATTTTAATTGATTTTATGCTACACTTTAGGTTAGGTTAGGTTTTATGACTCATGCCCGGGCTTCAACAACGAGGTCAGATCGCCTACTAGCAGAGCGCTCTTTCGTCACTCTGGTGCACATGAGCCCGACTCTACTGTGGGAGTCCTAAATTTTGCCAACCCTAAATTTTTATTCATCTAGGGTAGGGGTCTTTAACGAGTACCTGACATCGTACAGACTCGGGACCATCGCTTAACGTCCCATCCGAAGGACGGCGTGCTCAAGTTTATTTTACCTCCCAGATAAAATAAACTAAGGGCCTCGGTCGGGTTACGAACCCACAACCTTGAGCTCAGAAGTCAAGCACGCATACCACTGAGCTACCGGCGCCCTCTGCTACACTTTATTATTAAACAAAAAACGTTTACTTAATTAATTCTTATTCCTTTTGAACGGAGATAGATGAGAGATAATCATGCGCCGGTATCTTATATTTGAGTGGAGTCTGTAAACATTTCAGATTATTTCCTTCGTTGGAAAATGATCGCATGTTGTGAAACTACCCTTTACCTCCCCTCCCTTCACCACAAATATCAAAAGAAGTTATTTTCAACTTTTGAAGAAAATAACACCTATTATCCGGGAAATCGTATGAAAAGTAATTAGTCTTGGAAGAGAAGATAGAGCTAAGAACCAGATAAGTTGAATGTTGAAAGAGAAGTGGAGGGGGGTTGGGGGGAAAGAAGCGATTTATAACTTTAAATGGAAGTGTTAATATTTAGAGAGAGAAGGTAGTAGGTGGATATGAAGTTTACCTTGAGAAGTTTGTAGGGCGAAGGGCTCATCCGCCTAACCACTTTAACTTTAACTTAGAGATTGTCAGAGCTCACTTGGAGAGAGCAACATGAGCCATATTTAGCTAGACACTAACTCTAACAAAACATCAGTTGAGGGGTTAGGTCCCTGTGTTGCCATTCAGTCAACCAGAGTGCTCTTTCGTCGCTCTGGTGGACATGAGCCCGACTCTACTGTGGGAGTCCTAAATTTTGCCTACTCTAAATCGTACTTCGCTTAACGTCCCATCCGAAGGATGGCGTGCTTAAGTTTATTTTACCTCCCAGATAAAATAAACCAAAGGCCTCAGCCGGTTTTCCGGCCGGTTAATATATGTAAAATTTATGTTGACTTACCCGAAATTCCAATGATATTGCTCTGCAGATTAGGAGGGTTCTCCAGCTAAAATAAACATTAAAACAAACAAAAATCAAAAGAAAAATCTTAAAAACTAAATTCTTAAAACTAATTCAATCTTTTTTTGTTTTATATTTTGGCCATTTTTTTAAAATTAAGTTATATATTTCTGGGCTTATATCCTGTACATATAAACAAACAACAGTACCTTCTTAGCGGATCAATTCCACCGTGAATTCACTCCAATTTAGTTCATCACATTTTAAGCCTAAACACCACTCTCATCTTCCACTCAGACCGTCGCCATCTCGACGCTACGCGCACTAAAAAAACAGCTGATGGCCGTGTTTTGTTTTTTTACTCATTTGTTTTAAAAGAAATTTGCTTTTTATAGAAAAATAAATATAATTATTTTTTTAAATATTAATAATTTAATCATTTTAATGTGTGTATTTTTTTTATACATCACAGGACGTTATCATTCAGAAGGGTGGGCTCAACTCAATAATTCCAGTGATGAGGATTCAGAAGCCGTAAGTCAAATATTGAGTTTTAGCCCAAACGGTCGATTGACTTTGGAGGGAGAGCGAAAACTTAATCGATAATTCTTGCTGAAAAAGAAAAAAAAAAGTAAAAGTTAATTCACCGAATTTTGAACCTATTTTTGGAAATTTTTGACATTGAACTTTAGTGGTGATCCCTATTTATGGTACCTTTATCGTCTATATAAGGAAGGATTTCTTAGGAAAAGTGACCTTTCCTTAAAGGACTTATTGGAAGCCAGGAAAATTGGGGGCAAAGAGGAGGGGGGGGGGGGGGGGGGGGGGGGGGTGCTGCCCTAACGAGATCTTAGAGATCAAACGAACCATTATGTAGACACAGCCTTGCAAGCCTCCGGGCTTTCATCTCTACGGACAACGGATACGAACCCAGTCCTTAACTGTCCTCCAAATGGGATTAATTAAGGATTGTTGTCTTGAGAGTGTTTTTTTTTTGTTATCCCTCGGCTAACCATCAAAAGGACATTATACAGTAACCGAAATTCAAAGAAAACAGATCCCTTCAATGAATTTCAATATAACGGTTGTCTGTTCTACTCAGAGAAACGACAGCTTCTCCTTAATCAGCTGATTGTCCAAACAGCAACAACCTCATGGAGTCCCTTCATTTGGTTATTCATTTGAGCGGTTTCTTAAGCCTGCCATACACGGTCAGTTTGGTGTGTCCAGTTAGGTCTGGTCTGGTGTCTACACACGGTCAGTTCTTGTTTTTTTTGGAATAAAAGTTTATTTCGAGCTTTGATTTGTTTCTTTAAATAATTTATAATAAATTAAATTAAAAATTTCAAGTAATGAGGAATTGTTGTTATATGGTGTTGTGGCTATTTACATTGTTGCATCCAAAAAAAGAAATCGAAGAAAAAGGGGGCCGGTAGCTCAGTGGTATGAGTGCTTGACTTCTGAGCTAAAGAACGTGGGTTCGTAACCCGACCGAGGCCCTTAGTTTATTTTATCTGGGAGGTAAAATAAACTTAAGCACGCCGTCCTTCGGATGGGACGTTAAGCGATGGTCCCGAGCCTGTACGATGTCAGGTACTCGTTAAAGACCCCTACTCTAGGTGAATAAAAAATTTAGAGTAGGCAAAATTTAGGACTCCCACAGTAGAGTCGGGCTCATGTCCACCAGAGTGACGAAAGAGCGCTCTGGTAGTAGGCGATATGACCTAGTAGTTAAAGCCCGGGCATGAGTCATAAAACCTAACCTAACCTCGAAGAAAAATTTGGGTTAAAGACTGGCTTTCAAAAAGGACGAAATATTCACATATAAATATTTTGGAGGTTTCATCCAAAAGATTAGAATAATTATTTGAGAATGGACGAAGAAACTTATCTTCAACTATATTCATTAGTTTCTCCTTTGATAAAAAAACAAGACACAAATATGAGCAATGCAATAACCACTCATGAAAGACTGACAGCAACTCAAACTATTAATTTTTTTTGTTACAGTCTCCTTACATGCTTTGGCATCACTTTCTTTAACTTTAGTTACAAGCAACTCGTAGGAAGCGTCCTTTTTTAATTTATTGTGGTCATCTTTTGATATAACCTTCCATAAACATTCTTCTTGCCTCAATAAATCTATAAACTCAATTAAAAAGTCTTTACTCCAAGTAGACATAATTAAATCGTCTTTTTATTTTTTAAAAACAATAAAAAAAAACACACACTAAACAATAATTATTAATAAACCTTTAAAACTTAATTTTATTTATTGAAAACAAAGAAATCAAAATATACATAAAATAACTTTTGATGACGTTGATAATTGATGACGCCGGAGCATGCGCAGAATGGCTAGTTTGAAGAACTGAACTGATTCAAACCCCACACACAGTCAAATAGGCGTGTCGTCAGTTCGATGTGTCACACCATTGGATGAAATTTCATCAAACCATCAGTCCATTTTTTTGGCATGATGTCATGCCATTTCTACCCCATACACGTCAGTTTGGTGTGTTCAAGCCAAACTGACCGTGTATGACCCCCTTTAGTTCTATCAAAGAACGGAGGGCTATACGGCAAAACTAAAATAGGTGGCAGCACTGAGAAAGTAACCTAGTCGGGCGGTGAACGCATATATACAATAGCTAGATTCAAAGTAAAATAGTCAAACGTAAAACAATTTAAAAAGTCGCTATGTCACCAATGACTATTTTAAAATCATACCTGTTGAAAAATTTTCAAATTGAAATGCTCTGAACATACATATGATCGATTTGTTGGGAAAAATTCAATCGTTTTAATGCAATCCACCCGCTTAGATCACTGCAATATAATGATGGCTGATGTAGTCCGAAGTGATTATTTCACAGGTTGTAAGATGAAATATAATAATAATAATAATTTTTATTGTTTAAAGGATCACACACCTTTACAATTGAGTCAGTGACCATTACATTACAATATTAACCTTAACATTTCCAAAATTATAGATTGATCAACTGAACAATAATGTAATATAAAGGAACCTTTAACAAACTAAATAAATAACATAAATAAATAAAATAAGTAATTACAAATTAATAATAATAATAATAATGTAAAAAAGAGAGTAAATATGGAGTCGGGATGTAGGTGTTAAATATATATATATATACATATTGTGAGGGCGCCGGTAGCTCAGTGGTAAGCGTGCTTGACTTCTGAGCTCAAGGTCGTGGGTTCGTAGCCCGACCGAGGCCCTTAGTTTATTTTATCTGGGAGGTAAAATAAACTTAAGCACGCCGTCCTTCGGATGAGACGTTAAGCGATGGTCCCGAGCCTGTACGATGTCAGGTACTCGTTAAAGACCCCTACCCTAGGTGAATAAAAATTTAGGGTAGGCAAAATTTAGGACTCCCACAGTAGAGTCGGGCTCATGTCCACCAGAGTGACGAAAGAGCGCTCTGGTAGTAGGCGATATGACCTCGTAGTTAAAGCCCGGGCGTGAGTCATAAAACCTAACCTAACCTATACATATTGTGATGTATAAAAATAATACACACATTGAAATGATTAAAATATAAACATTGAAAAATTAATTATATTTATTTTTATATAAAAACCAATTTATTTTAAAACAAATGCCAGTAAAAAACAAAACACGGCCATCAGCTGGGTTCTATGGCGGCGGTCTGAGTGAAAATGTAGAGTGGTGTTTAGGCTTATGTTGAAATGAACTAAATAGAAGTGAATTGACGGTGGAACTGATCCAAAAAGAGGGTACTTTTATTTGTTTATATGTACAGGATATATTCCCAGAAATATACAACATAATTTCAGAGAATGGCCAAAAATATAAAACTAAAAGATTGAATTAGTGTTTAGAATTTATTTTTTAAGATTTTTTCCTTTGATTTTTTGTTTGTTTTAATGTTTAGTTTTCTTTATTTTATAATGTATTTGATTAAGAAAATAAACCCAATATTTGTTCTCATAAATTCTGTTCTATTCATTTTCCCTGTTGGCCCAGCAAGATCATTTGAAAACCTTTGGATTAGATTTAATATTTTTGTAAAATTTAGAAGACAAGATGGCATCTCTTAAGAAATTCAAATGAAAAGTTTGTTAATTGAAATTTTTTAAAAATATACGTACACTTTCTTCAATATTGCACTTCTTGAACTTTTGATACTTTTTTAGGGCCCTTTTCAAAAAACTACTGTAGAAATCAAAATTAATAGGAGACCAGTTATAAAATTTCTATAGGAAATGTGGTAATTTATTATTTAATACAATTATATTAATTATTATTTATATTTTTATTTATTTAACACAATATATAATATGGAAGTAGAAATACTTTATTTATTAACAATGAATGCTCTGAGTTTTTGAGAGCTGATTAAATAATAGAAAATATTTGAGATCTCATTCTTATTATGGGCCAGAAGTAAGGTATGGAAGTTGGATCGGTCTATACTGTAAGATGAAATATAGCCTGACTTCAGATTTTATTTATATTTGCTAGCCGGCTTTCAAGGTTACCCACATCATCAGACAGTCTACAAAAAAACATCATTTAACATCGAGGTTCTGTTGGTTAAAATCCATAAAATGTTGTGGCAATAAAGAGTTAAATAAATATAAATGAAATGAATAAAAAGTAACGAAATAAAATTGATATAAAGAGTTTAAAATTAATAATAATGAACATACCTAATAAAATAGTTTTTAAAATAACATAATTAAAATGTTTTAATAAATAAACTTAAAAAAAAAAAATTTTTAACGTGTATAAAAACTATCTAAAACCTAACAACTTTAACAATTTAAACTTGTTAGGTTTTTTGATAGTTTATTTTTACTTTTTTTAAACTGATTATCATTTTATTTTGTTAATTATTATTCATTTTATTTTATTTATATTCATTTAACTCTTTATTGGCACAATATTTTATGAATTTTTACCAACATAACCTGTTTCCTTGGTGCTACATGATGTTTTTTTGTAGACTGTCTCATCATGAGGGTAACCAGATGAGACTATATTTCATTTTACAACCTGTGAAAGAAGATCGCTGTCTTTGAGGAACCGGTGTCCACCACGATTTGTGCAACCGAAAGCATCACACATTGGCATGTTACGATTTTAATTTAATTTTAGTCAGATATTTATTTTAGTCCGCCATTGACAGCTGAACAGCTCGTGCGGTGGAGCACATGAATATAAGGTGTTTTTCTCTGTGGCGCCTCTAGCGGCAAAACTTGGCAAGCGCCTTTCTCATTTAGGCGAAATGGGAAGGCAGTTTAGTGTGTTTCTGAGATAAGAGATGGCACCACTTTGGATGATAAACTTCCCCTCCCCCCTTTCCCCCCGTTCAGAGATGCGGTCTATCTCAAAAACCTTAACAACGATCGATTACACGGATCAACACAAAATTTAGTATGATCATCTGCTGCTTTTCAACGAAATCGTTGACTTAGGTTTGGAGGGAAAGTGAAAAACAGTTCATTTTTGGCACTGCGGAAATACATTGCCAGTGATTTTCCGACGATATTTTTTTTTATCTTTGTCTAGATATATTTTTTTCACAGAGCTCGTGCTGTGGGTCATATTCCTTGGAGACTGGATCCAACTCCAGTGTTAAAAAGGCGTGAATGTGGTGGCAGGCATCTGCGACCCTCGTTCTCTTGGCTAAAGTGTGGTCGGTCTGTGCATGTTACAAAACGAAGCACGTATCCAGGCGAGAGGGGGGAGGGTCTGTAGAAAAGGAAAAAAAAAAAAGGGGGGGGTTGCTAGCTGTCTGCTTTTAGTCGTGCTAGCCCCTTCAGCCCTCCCAGATACCAAACCCATACACACTCACGTTGTCCGTACATAAATCTAGCCTACCCCACGTCCCTTTTCACAACTGCCCCACAATCCACCTTTTCCAACTACTACATACTTCACTTGGCCGTACAATTCACACCCTAACTAAGATCGGTCGGTTCCCTTTTCAAGTCCTGATTTACGCCAAGTACAACATTTACGATTGAAT
This sequence comes from Aradus depressus, assembly GCA_963662175.1. NCBI lineage: Eukaryota > Metazoa > Arthropoda > Insecta > Hemiptera > Aradidae > Aradus > Aradus depressus. The sequence continues at coordinate 28,486,456 of OY759225.1, read as the reverse complement.
TTCTCTCCTGGGGGAAATTGGATTAGCTATTATTCAATCCATAAATCTTAGTTCACATTGTTTTCACCGGTGAGAAATAATTGGTATTTAGTTGATCTCCTTGTTATAAAAAAATCACAATACAATAAATCCTCGACTATCCGTAATGTTTTAAAGCTACCACGGATAAATTCAAGCATTCATTGTTTAAAGAAATATCCAATGAAAAAGAATAATAAAAATAAATATTTCCCAGGCTTCCTTACATCTAAATCTACTTGTGACTTAATAACTTATCTACACTACAGTGAGTCCATTCACCATTTCTTCATGGAGTGTCCAGCCTTCAGCCAACTAAGAAAAAAGTACCTGGTAGAAGCACTAAAGAGCCCGCAACCTCACAAGACCCTTTTCAACATTGAAAACAACCAAAACCTCAATAATATCATACTATACATAGTAAGGGCGCTAAAAATTAGAGGACATTGAAGTATTCAAATAAAATACCATTTTTATTTTTGTTTTAATTTGTTAATTAACAGTTAGGTTCTATATTACTTTGTATTTTATTATTATTATTATTTTATATTTTCATTTATTTGTACTTTTTTTAAACTGAATAATGTATATATAATAAACAGGCCGAACCCTGAGCCTAAAAGATGTATTTCTTAAAGGCTAATAAAGAATTGAATACACTACAGTGAGTAATGTGAAAAGCAAACTAACTTTTAAAATATGTGATATGGCGTTCACAGGACTATCTTATACCAACAACAATGAGGGCGCTGGTAGCTCAGTGGTATGCGTGCTTGCCTTCTGAGCTTATGATCTAGGTTCGAAACCCGGCCGAGGCCCTTATTTTCTTCCATCTGGAAGGCAAAATAAACTTAAGCACGCCGTCCTTCGGATGGGACGTTAAGCGATGGGCCCGAGCTTGTACGATGTCAGGTACTCGTTAAAGAGCGATATGACCTCGTAATTGAAGCCCGGGCATGAGTACAGATATACAGATCATTCTCTCGTTTCGTCCTCCTCTTGAAATCATCTCATACTGGCGTTACTGGGTATATGAAAGTAATGTTGGAGTCAGCTGTTCTCTTTTTTTCATTGTAATGACTTTCTTATACCCAGTAACGCCAGTATGAAATGATTTGATTCACCGACGACTTTTGTACAGATAATCGTCGTTTTACTGTTATTTTATATATTGTCCTTCATGTATATATCGAGCTGCAAGAGTAGACTAAATTGGCTAGTAGTGTGAAACTAGTGATAATGATACGCAAAGAGAGAGAAGGATCAGCAGTGACAACTTTAATTGTGGTTTGATGTAGTGTGTTTGAGTTGGTGGGACACGTTTGACTGAAATCAATCAGAGATAGTGTAGGGACTGCACTATTGACTGTCAAGTGAAGTGGTCACATGTCCAAATGGAGTCCTCCACTAGTCAAATCAGAGCTCTATTTCCCCTGCGGTCAGCTTTACTTCCAGCTGTAGGCCAAAGGTCGATACTGACCTGCGGGGGATCCATTCAGTTCGAAAAGGGGACATTGCATTGAAAGTGCAACGAACCACAGATGTATTTTTGGGGCGCCAAATTTAATCTATGAATAAAATCAAAGAAAACAATACTGTAATTTTATAAAACTTGGTTTATTCTTATAATTCAGGGAATAAAGACAAAAAATAGGTCAAACTTCGGAAAAATTCCCGGAAAGCTTGATTTCCGTATGAACCTTCCTTTTGTGCTTCTAAACAATATCCCAAAAATCCCCACCGATACATGTGCCACTAAAAATTACGCGGGGTCAAAGATCACAAAATACGTTTTTTCGCGAAAATCTCGTTAATGGTGACTTTTATCGAAAAAATAGTTGTTATCAAATTTGTAGCTTAAAAAATTACCTACAAAAAATATAGTATTACTTTTTTTCGTAAGACTAACGGTTTAACTGCCAACGATCATTATAACGCTAAAGATAACATCCCCAACCTTCGTTGGCCATTTTCCTTAAAAAAAAAATAATATGATAACTTGATAACAATATATCTAAATAATTACCTAAACTTATACTATTATTATTATATTTGAAAACATTAGGAATTAATTAAATCTGTTCAAAATTACACACAACTCCCGGTAGAATGAATGACTCTTCTTTCATTTAAGTCCCTACTTTTCTATTATCTCCTAAGTCAACAAACCTCTGATTCCTAAGGCTGGCTCCTACGAGATAGTTCTCGTCTTCCTATAAGTCTCTCTCTCCACTGGACCGATTGTTACTCTTCTGTTTTATCAGTCCAGTTTTTTACAATTCATTCATACACAAATCATTATTGTTATCATGTTTCACATTATTATTCATTCTTGTTTTTCTAATTTTTATTTTTTACTTCTTTTTATCATTTTTCACAAGTTTATTATATTGTTTTACTCATTGCCTGTTTTTAACATTTAATATTTATTACTAGAGACCTGTTTTATTTTATTTTTATTCTTCTCAACTGGTTGATATTTTTATACTCTTGTTTATTCTTTATGTTATTATTCTTAGGGGACGTATATCCCAGAATAAAGATTATTTTCAATGCCAATATGAGATAATTTTGAGAAGGGGTAACTTAAGAGAGTGATCTGGAAGGTGGTTGGTTTAAAAAAGTTCAGTAATGGACACAATTTTTTATTTATATTATTTTTTTAATTCATTGTAAACCTGTTTGTTTTTGTATAGTTGTTATGTATATAATTTTGAATAGATTTAGTAAATTTCTATTATTTTTGTATATAATAAAAATAGTATAAGTTTATTTAGGTATTTCGTATTAGTTATCAATTATTATTGTGTTTTTAAGTAAAATTGGCGACCAAGCTTGGGGACGCTATGTATGTTGTGAACGTTGACGGAGGAGTGTTGTCACGATGTTTGTTATACGAATAAAATAAGTTTAATGTGAAATTTCAGTATTCTTTTATTTAATTCTCATGTTCTAATTAGATATGCACTCTCCTATACTTCATTCTTTAGAATTATGTAGAACTTTATAAAGTGCATTCATTGATATTGAATTAAATAATTTAATGCTGATATGCAGACACGTGGACTCATAAAAGTGCACCATCTGGACGACCGACTAACAAAGTTTTAGTATGCGACTTTAAAGCCCCTGGCCCCACCGATGGCAACAGTAGTAAAACTTAGTGCTTAAGCACCACAAGTTATAGAGTCGATTGTACATCGCAGCCGGTTGGGAAGGCTAAAGCTCTACCGCGACACAAGTCCCCAAGGAGACGTACTTTGTTATAGGGATATCCTAAGCTAGGATAAGCAGAACATACTTAGATAGTCCCAGGGACTTAACAGCAAGCCTGCAAAGGACTTAGTCCAAGAAACATAATATTAGTTATATCCAAATTCCTAGGAAGATTATCTCTTGTACTATCTTCTGTACAGGAACACAGTGTAAGAGTAGGCCACTTTTTGTACATATGAGTAGATACATGGACCCTCTAGCTAAAATAAATTTTGATACATTGGTCCAGCCACCAATGGTGCACAATTTCTAAGCCATTTAACCAATCGATAAATTGAGATTTACGTCTGAATGTTGCATCGATACATTCATTACATCGACAGTTATTACTCTTTTTCTAGCCACGCCTCCTAATCCCCCTCTTCCCTACGGCCAAATCCGTCATTTTGAGATTCTGGGTGCAAATATAAAATTTCGTGTCGATTCATTCATCAGCTATACGAAGTATAAATGAAGTTGTGTAATCGGTAAGAAATTCGATGCCTAATTTTCAAAGGAATATCTTGTTTTCCAACTTCCAGATTCAAAAAATGGAAAAAAAAAAAGTTTGTGTGTGTCGATAACTAACACGATAACTCCCGATAGAATGAATGAATCAACACAAAATTTTATATGTACATCCAGAATCTTCTAAGGACGACACCTATTGATTTTCAGGTCCATCAATCAAAGGGAAGGGGGCTTAACACGAAAACTGCAATAACTGCCGATAGAATGGATGTATTGGCAAGAAATTTTATACCTACGTGAATTCAAAATCCTATAGGAACGAAACTTATTATTATTTTCGGAATCAGGGTTTCGGAGAACATGACATTTTTGAATCACGTAGCTTCCTCTACTCTTTGTATAGCTGAGAAAGTAAAAAATAAAAAAATAAAGAAATGGAAATCAAAATATAAAAAATAATTTATGTTATGACCAGAATAGGTAATTTTCATACATATTTTCCCAAAAAATGAATATTGCAGGAAAAGAAAAATAAGAAATTAAAATTCTCTCCATTTAATGATATTTATTCTTTCTTTTTATATTAAGAATTCGGTTCACGTTAACCATTCATAACGCCACGGAATTAAAGATATAATTTCATGATTTGATTTCATTTTATCTCCTTTTTGCATTTTTTTTTTGGGGGGGGGGGAGAAGGAGGGGGGTTTGTTTTAAAAAAAAGATGTTTTCATACACTCAAGTCACGGAAACTGATATCTGATTTAGATTATAAAAAAATCGAGACAATGCAATGTAAGTCGGGACATCATATAAACAGGGAAATACAGCCACTAATTAATTAGTATAGAAGGTGCCGGGAGCTCAGTGGTATGCGTGCTTGCTTAATGATCTCAAATTGCGGCCGAGCCCCTTAGTTTATTATCGTCGGAGCTTAAGCGACGGTCCCGAGCCTGTAGTCGAGCTCATGTCCACCAGAGTGACAAAAGAGCGCTCTGGTAGTAGGTGATGTGACTAAGTAGTTAAAGCCCGGGCATGAGTCACAATAACTAAATTTAAATTATCTATGTTTATTTTATTTATTTATTTTTTTTTTTTGGTTTTTCCATGCAAACTATGTGTAACTTTTTGAAAATTGTTCTAGAAAAATTAAATGGATTATAATGATGTCCAGCTTGAGAAATGTGTTGTGGTGTTGGAAATGTGCTGTTGTGTTGGAAATGTGTTATGGTGTTGGAAATGTGCTCGAAAAACGGAACGTGCCTCTGATAGCGGGACACTTGGCAACTCTATATACTACTAGGAACAACGATAAATTCATTGTAATAGAAATAAAAGACGTTGTCTTCCCACTGTTTTATTTTACACCAGAACCGGTTTTTGACGCAACAGCGTCATCATCAGTGGTTCATCCCACCCACACAGCACAGCGGTTGAAAGACAACTGGCTAATTTTCTGGCAACGTCGTTTATTTCTATTAGAAATCTCGTCCTACAACATCTTACTATCACATATGAAAAATTCATTCAATAATTCTCATTGGGGAGGTACATTACCAGTGATTTACAGACTACAGTTTTTTCTTCTCTATGAATCTTGATCCATTCTGTACTGTATTAAGTAAATCCTTCTTAAGTTAACCAGTACCTAATTGTGGTGTGTTTTTGTCGTGTCTGTTCAAATTGCCCTGTAAAATCGTTTACCAAAAGAATGTGAACTCCCCCCCCCCCCCCCCCCCCCCTCCCCCCCTCTTTGAATAGAGTTCAGGGTAATTCGCTCTCCCCTCCCCCCGTAGTTCAGAGCAGCCATAAAAAGTTTTACTAGACCTCAGGTCAGAAGATTTCATAGACAGCACTAAAATTGTTGTAAAATTTGTTACGAGGAAGTTATAACACGATATAAACTATAGACTCCCTTCCATATCCCTATTTATGACTTTATTTATGCATGTTATATGTGCAGAGAGCTTTGTATATAATTGCTTTAAGATTTGTCGATATTCTCATAGGGGGCCTAACTACAAGATTAAATGACTGGCAAAGTTATGAGTCGGGGTATATACTAGGTGGACCTGTGCAAGCACCTAGGGACCTGAGCATTCAATACTCTTATCCTTCCCTGGAAGAGCTAAGAGTCTAAGGAGAGTTGTGTTAAGGTTAGGAAGTCTAGTGAGAGAAGTGAACCAAGAGAGTCTACTTGTGTTAACAGTCGAGTTACAGAGTGATTCATAACTATAGTGAACATAGTTTTAGTAATTAGTTATTAGTTGAATTTTGTAAATAATTTCTATTTTTATTTTTCAAACTTAGTTTTTAAATTTACAATGAAGATTAAGATTAAATAAATCCAATATCGTGTAAACCAAGTAAGATAACTAATATCTTTGGATAAGATTGAACAATTTTTGAAAATTTAGGAAAATTTGATGGCATCTCATTATTATTTTTAGAAGAAATCCAAATTAAATAATTATTAATTGAATTTTTCTTTAAATACGTGCACTTTCTACAAAATTGCACGTCTTGATATTTCGACATATTGTTAGGGCCCTTTTCGGAAACTACTATAGAAAGCAAACTTTAGTAGAAGACCAGCAACAATTTCTACAGGAAATGTGATAATTTTATTATTTAATATTTTATTATTTGTTTATGTTTATTATTTAATTATTATTATATTTTTATTTTTATGTAATTTTTTTTTAAAATTATCACACCTGAATCCGCTTGTCCCGGGAGCCAGTAGAGTTCTCTCTTCCAAATGGGCCGATTTCACGAAAAATCAAAAAATGCCATTCTTATGGGGTTCTGGATGGACATAAAATTTCAAGTCCATGTATTCATTCGAGCCCGAGCCTGTATGATGTCAGATACTCATAGTCCCTTGACTATCACTTAACGTCCCATCCAAAGGACGGCGTGCTCAAGGTATTTTCATCACCCTGACAAAATAAAATTTAAGGGCATTCGCCGTATATTACTATAGTCCGTCTAGTTTTAATGTGGGCTCTGCTCCTGCCAGGAACAAGAAAATGATGGTATAAAATAGAAGACTTCGTACCTTTTAATACCACAATCAAATAATACCTGAATTAATGCAATCAACACAATAAAGCATCAAAATGAAAAAGCATCTAGTTAAGACAAGGAACAAGAAACAAAATAAGGAAACAAAAGCATCTAGTTAAGACAAGGAACAAGAAACAAAATAAGGAAACAAAAGCATCTAGTTAAGACAAGGAACAAGAAACAAAATAATGTTTTCAAGTTTTATAATTGACAAATGATAAATTGAACCTTGTCATTAGCTTAATGGGAGTAAATTTAATGATGTTATTATAAATCATTAAATAAATAACAGGTGGTTTAAACTGTAATTAATTTGTTTAATTAACTAATGAAAATAATAAGTGGATAAGTCTAATTCAATATTTTAAGAGCGTTATCTCACTTAAAATTAAAGAAATATAAACATTATTTGTATTCCATTCAACTTGGAATTACTACTTCTCTAGCTGAACGAGGCATAGGGGAACTTATGGGATCGGTCAGAAATTCGATGTTGAGTTTTAACAGAAATTTCTTGTTTTCTAACTCTTCATAAAACGATAACTGCTGATATAATGAATGAAATGTGTTGTGTTCTATTGATTTTAATAAAGCTGAAACTCTACAAAACCTTGATTCGACCAGTGTTAACTTATGGTTCTGAAACATGGACAATAACAAGCAGTCCTGATTCACAAAAGGAAGATCCTACGTTGCATCTATAGAAGTGTCTACGACGGACAGGACTGGAGGAGAAGAACAAATCAGGAGCTATACGCTTTGTCGCCAGAACCGGACGTAGTAAGGTTTGTAAGACTTGGCAGACTAAGATGGGCAGGACAATTGGCAAGAATGGGGGACCATGATGTGCCAAAGATGACATTACTGGAGGAAATTACGTGTTGGGAGGCCGAAGCTACGTTGGAAGGACGGTGTTGCGCATGATGCGAGGATCCTACTTGGAGTCAGGAACTGGAGGGCAGTTGCACAGGACCGAGACGACTGGCGAAGGCTGATCCAGGAGGCCTTGACTCAGAGATGAGTTGTTGCGCCGATGATGATGATGATTGATTTTCAGCCAAATCTGCCAAAGGGAAGAGGGGGATTAGTGGGAAGGCTTAACAATACATATGATGCAGAACTTTCTAATACCAACCACGTTTTTACAAATTGTCTCTTCTCCCCCTCCTCCCACTCAAATTCATACTAACATTACTGGGTGATTCAAGGTAATGTTAATTAGTTTTTCGTGACTCATACCCGGACTTTAACTACGAGGTCATATTGCCTACTAATAGAGCGCTCTTTCGTCGTATGAGCCCGACTCTACTGTGGGAGTCCTAACAAATGTTGGGCAAATCCTGGCAAATGCCTACGTAGGTTTACTTAACTCAATCCCATTCAAAGGACAACGTGCTCAAGATTTTTTCACTTCCCAGATAATAACCTAAGCGCCTCGGTCGGGTGTCGAACCTGTGATATTGAGCTCAGTAGGCAAGCAACCTACCCCTGAGCTGCCGGTGCCCTCCATGAAATTGGTTTTTTCGTTTCAATGCGCAGTGCGATTCTCAGAGTAACTTTCTTAAAGACAATAACGCCGGTATGAAACGATTTAGAGAGGGGGGAATAGGAGGGAGATGTTCTGGAAAAATGTGGTTGGTTTACAAACGACCTGAGTTGAGCCCCATCTCCTGAACCTCCACTTCCCTTCGGCCGATTTCCCATTAATTTATAACATATCCTTTTTCGATTCACTATTATTATTTACTATTTTTTTTTTTTTTTTTTTTTTTTTTTTGCATTGGAGGGGGAAATGCTGTGACGCACATCCAGGGAAGGTAGCCCTGGATAGTGTGGGACTCGAGACGATTCACCATCACCATACCCACTAAAACCCCCTCCTTGCCGATCCTGATTCCCTTCCGCGGAACTGACGGTCTGTCATTACTTCGCGGAAGGGAGGAAGGGTGGCTGGTAACGCTCCTTCTTCTGTTTTATTACCGCTAGTGCTCCTTGTCAGCCCTCTCCTGAAGGGCCAACCCGCCCATGATGTGCCCTGCAAAATCGCAGCCTTCATCCCACGACTCCTGGGAGCGCAGCATAGCGTCCACGTAACTGGTAGCAGTCAGCGGGGCGCCCATGCTGCACTCCAGATTTTTTCTTCCCTCCTCAAATCTGGGGCATTTGAGGAGGACATGCTCCGCCGACTCCGTCTCACCAAGGCACGCGGGGCAGTCTGGTGCTGTTGCTGCCCCGATTTTGTGGAGGTACCCCCGGAACCCACCGTGTCCCGTGAGTACCTGGGTGAGGTGGTAATTCACCTCCCCATGCTTTCTGGTGAGCCAAGGCTCGACTCGAGGGATGAGCCGATGGGTCCACCGTCCCTTTGTGGACTTGTCCCATTCTTCCTGCCACTTCCTAATTGTCCTGGCCCTCTCTGGCTCTGCTGGACCAGGGCTGGCCCCCGCGTCCTGATAGAAGACCCGGTTTCCCCTGTGGTCGAAGCGCTGCACCACCTCTTCCACCTGAACCGGGTCTTGTTTCCTTTTGAAGTGTCGCGTACGTTCCCGTGCCAAGAGGTCAATGGGGGGCAGCCCAGCAATTACATAGGCAGCGTCGCCAGAAACTGTTCGGTAGGCGCATTCGACTCTCAGTGCGCTTCGCCTGTGAGCGGGGGCGATCAGCCTCAGGTATGAGGGAATCCTCGTTGCATCTGCCCATGTCGGGGCCCCATGCAGAAGGATGGATGTGGTTTTACGTTTTACGTCAGGTGAACAAAGTCACGGAGTCAATTTTTTTACATACCTATTTTTTCATTTTATAAAACAGAAAAATAGTTTTTTTTTTCGAATACTTGAATATTCCATTTTTTTTTTTAAATTATTAAAATAATGTTCTTAAAAGTACTAAAATATTAAAGCCATGAAACTTTTCAAAGGGACAACAGAAGCCTTTAATTTATATAAGTGTGGGGGGGGAAGAGGCGCTAAATTATGTATTGGCCGCAATGGCGCAGTCTCTTCTCCCCCAAAATGTTCTAAATCAACAATTTTTTTTTTTTTTTTCCTTATCCATATAGTTGACTTTTTTTCACAGCTCATTTTACTTTCTCAGCTATAAGAAGTATAAGGGAAGTTTTATAATCGCTCAAAAATTCGATGCTGAGTTTTCAACGGAATTCTATGTTTACCGATCTCCCGATTCCAAAAATGAATGTTCATGGGAAGAGGCTCAACTCAAAAACCCTAATAACTGCCGATGTAATGAATATATTGACATAAAATTTCATATTTTAATTAACATTAATTTTATTTTTAGCGAAATCGGCCGAAGGGAAGTGGAGGTTCAGGGGAGGGCTCAACTCAAAAACCCTAATAACTGCCGATGTAATGAATATATCGGCATACAATTTCGTATTTTAATTAACATTAATTTAATTTTCAGTGAAATCGGCCGAGGGGAAGTGGAGGTTGAGGGGAGGGCTCAACTCAAAAACCCTAATAACTGCCGATGTAATGAATATATCGGCATACAATTTCATATTTTAATTAACATCAATTTAATTTTCAGTGAAATCGGCCGAGGGGAAGTGGAGGTTGAGGGGAGTGCTCAACTCAAAAACCCTAATAACTGCCGATATAATGAATATATCGGCATACAATTTCATATTTTAATTAACATTAATTTAATTTTCAGTGAAATCGGCCGGAGGGAAGTGGAGGTACAGGGGAGGGCTCAACTCAAAAACCCTAATATCAATTATTGACGATGAAATGAATTTATTGACAAAATTTAATATAAATTGATGATATATAACTTATATAATTTATTTATATTTAATTATTATTGTACCTATTTTCATCTATTAATTTAATTTGTCCTAGATTCATGATATATAATAAAATCTCTTTATTATTAATTTCCAAATAAAGTTCTCATTGTATCATACAAAATAAAGTCCTTGTGCCGTAAAGTTTTTTAAGTTCTTTTTAAAATTTTTTGTAATCCCTTCCATTAGAGTTTTAATGAGAGATTTTAATCTCGGTTTTTTTACTGTAATCTCGTTTAGATCCAGTCCTCAGATTACGCCCATTCTTGTGTTTCATTTTGAAACTTCTCTTAATGCCAGTGGGTGGTGGTTTTTACTTTACCAGCTGTACAAAGTTTGTAGGAAATTATGTAATTTGGACAGAAATTTGATGTTGAGTTTTTAGCGGAATTTGAAATTTTCCGACTCCTGGTTCCAAAAAAATGAAGATGTGTGTCTGAAACAAGTAAATTCCGGATAGAATGAATGTATCGATTTCAAAATTTATATAATATTGGTCGAGGGAAAGAGAGGGATCAAGGAGGGGGCTCAACTCAAAAATACTAATAACTGATGATGTAATAAATGTATCGATACAATTTAGTGTGAGAATCATCCGAAGGACGCTTATCATACACACATATACACGTTAGTTAGTGGATCATACATATAATCAAACATCACTTGGCGGATCACACAAACATACATTACTTTGCGGAACACACACACATACACACATCATGTGGCGGATCACACACATATACCCATCAGTTAGAGGAGCATACATATAATCACACATCACATGGCGGATCACACACACACATTACTTGGCGGAACACATACACATACACACATCATTTGGCGGAACACACCTATACACTCATCAATTGGCGGATCTTACACACGTCACATATCAGTTGGCGGCTAACACACATAATTTGGCGGAACGTACACACATACACCCATTGGATTACACACACCATTTGGCGGATCACGCACACATTCCCACATTATTTGGCAAATCACACACACATCATTTGGCGGAACACACCTATACACTCATCAATTGGCGGATCACACCTATACACTCATCAATTGGCGGAACACACCTATACACTCATCATTTGGCGGAACACACCTATACACTCATCAATTGGCGGATCACACACACATCATTTGGCGGAACACACCTATACACTCATCAATTGGCGGATCATACACACATCACACATCAGTTGGCGGTTCACACACACATCATACGGTGGACCACACACACACATGGACGAGCCTTCACCGCCACATCCAGCCACTGCCTACATTAATCACAACTTTTTTGGAAACTCTTTTTTTGACACCTCTTCCCCCACCACTCTCCCATTATCTGGATAAAAGAAGGTCAACATAATAAATCCTCCAAAGAAAAAAATCCTCAGTGAATCAGCGGCTATGTTCTTCCCCACTTGAATTTTTTTTAAATAAACTAAGTTTGTTCTAGAAGTTGAAAAGCGGAACGTTTCACCATGAATATAAAAAGGTTTTGTGGAGCTGTTTTTTGTTTGTTCCGGAAAAAATATTCTTTCCAAATGTACCAAAAGTTTCAACAATTTTTCGAAGGCATAATTTTGCATACTACTGTGATAATTAAAAAAATGTAATGTTAAATAAAATAAAAAGAAAATTAAAATAATATTAAAATAAACAAATAAATAATTAAATTAAATTACCATATTTCCAGGCCTTCTACTAAATTTTGATTTCTACAGTAATTTCCGAAAAGGGCCTTTAAAAAAATATCGAAAGTTAAAGGCGTGCAATTTTGAAGAAAGTGCACGTATTTTAAAAAATTTCAGTTAATAATTATTTCATTTAGATTTTTTTTTAAGTATAATAATGAGATGCCGTATTGTTTTCCTAAACTTGCAAAAATGTTCAATCTAATCGAAAGGTATAAATTATCTTACTGGATTAACAGAAATTACTTACAATAAAAATCTTAAAAACTAATTTTTACATCTACTTTAGTCTCTTTTCTTTTTAAATATTGTGGTCATTCTTTAATTCAATGTTATTTTTGGGCATGTAAACATATAAATAAATAAAAGTACCTTTGCGCATTTACTTCACTGTTATTTTCTTCTCTCACTCAGACTGGTTCACTACACCTTAACCCTAAAAACACTTTTCTCTTTGTCCACATCCACAACACAACTTAGACTGTTTCTCACTATTTAAAACAGCTGAGCATCGTCTTTTGATCTCCATTCATTGGTTGTTCACATCTCATTTTAAAACAAAATGCGACTAGTCCATTTTTGTATATTTATCAGGAATGAAGTTACTTCACTCCTAACAGCTGTTTTTTATACAAATAATAATAATTGATTTTATAATATATTGAGGGCGCCGGTAGCTCAGTGGTATGCGTGCTTGTCTTCTGAGCTCAAGATTGTGGGTTCGAAACCCGACCGAGGCCCTTAGTTTATTTTATCTAGGAGGTAAAATAAACTTAAGCACGCCGTCTTTCGGATGGGACTTTAAGCAATGGTCCCTAGCCTATACGATGTCAGATACTCGTTAAAGACCCCTGCCCTAGGTGAATGAAAATTTAGGGTACCTAGGCAAAATTTAGGACTCCCACAGTTGAGTCAGGCTTATGCCCACCAGAGTGGCGAAAGAGCGCTGTGGTAGTAGGCGATATGACCTCGTAGTTAAAGCCCGGCATAAGTCATAAAACCTAACCTAACCTAATATATTAATAATCTTAATGTGCGTAAAATGTTTACATCACACTATTTAAATTGTGAAGGTTGGTTATTCGAATTTATCGACAAAATTTAGTCGACTGCTTTTTGAGGGAGAGCGAAAAGTTAATTGATTAATTCCTTCTGGGGAAGTACGTTGGCGGTGATTCACCGACTACTTTTTTTTTTAAATGTAAAGTTAGAAAGTTTGTATATAGGAAAGTTAGGATTGATTTAAGGACGATGTAAGTACACATGTCGAACTGCCATAACCCCCATCTCAAGGGACATTCATTAGTTTTTACAACACGGGAGAGTGGACTCGACTACCCTTAGGGGCAAGTAATCCAGTACGTGATGGGGTTCACAGATCTACCCGCCAGCAAGAAACAATAACTGGTACACCTTTCTCTCTGCTCATCTTCTCTGTCGCTACGTGACCAGGTAACAGTTATCTGCCAAAACTGTTATCACTGGTATCCCTCCTCCTGCCATTTTCTCCTACTTCGCTTCATATAAACGATCTAAACGTCTCAAGCTATTTCTTTTAGTGAGGGGGGAGGTGTTTCGTAGGTTGATGATCTAAAGACCTCTTTATAAGTATGTCTATAATATGTCTGAGGGCGCCCGTAGCGAGGATTCAGCTGATTTTCCCGTGAAAAACGTTTTGACCATTTTCGCGATGATGTCTGTGTGTGAGTGTGTTTATGTGATTGGAAAGTTGTGAGCGCTCTACCGCAATAGCGATAGTAGCCATAAACTTGAAATTTGGAATGAAGGGGTCACATGTTTTATCTTAGGTCTTATTAGATTTTGGACGAAATCTAACGAAAATTGAGACCACTTTCCCCCGGGACCTAACTACATTTTACAAGATAGATCTTATGTTTATGACCTAATCAAAAAGCTTTTCAAGTAATAGTTGTAGGGAATATTAAAATACATAATTTCTATGAAATAATATTTTTCACAAGTCGTCCGGTTTGCGAGATACACCATCTTGGAATGTAGTTTTGAAACATGTTTTAGGCGTTTCCTTGATTTACCCGAAAACGATCAGTCCTACCGAAAAATTGATTCCTACCAAAATTGTTCCTTATACAATTTCCAATCGCTATAAGTCCTCAGTTTTTAGATAGGATTGATACGACAAAAGTTATTGCCCTCCGAAGAATGGGAACTGAATGTCTATAAGTAACAATATATCTAACAATAAGTGAGGGCGCTGGTAGCTCAGTGGTCAGCGTGCTTGTCTTCTGAGCTCAAGAACGTGGGTTCGAAACCCGTTCGAGGCCCTTCGTTTATTTTATCTGGAAGGTAAAATAAACTTAAGCACGCCGTCTTTCGGATAGGAAGTTAAGCGATGGTCCCGAGCCTGTACGATGTCAGGTACTCGTTAAAGACCCCTACCCTAGGTGAATAAAAATTTAGGGTAGGCAAAATTTAGAACTCCCACAGTAGAGTCGTGCTCATGTTCACCAGAGTGACGAAAGAGCGCTCTGGTAGTAGGCGATACGACCTCGTAGTCCGGGCATGAGTCATAAAACCTAATCTAACCTAACCTCTAACAATTGCGAAAGGGGCAACCAAAATGTCCTCTCTGCCGGGAACCACTATCTGTTCTGCACGTACTGGAAACACGCATAGCACTCAAGCCCTATAGAGACAGAGAAGGATTGCCTCATGATTCTTCGGCAATTTTAAAAATTGGTTCCTCTTATACGATGCAGTTACTGCATTTCTTGATGAACATAGATTTATATAATAAAATATAATAGGAGGTGGGTACTCTCCCCCTTCTGCCGCTCTTGAAGTGACAGGGAGAGAACCCAGATATAACGAAGTACGGAGCGGCACCATGGGCTGCTGCTCTCTGTGCTCTGACAGTCAGAGCAGTCAGGAGAGATCGCCGCGCTGAAGGTGCTCCCTCCGAGCGAATATCAAGTTTGTGCAGGCGCTAATGACCTTAGTTGTCGATGCGCCAAATAAATAAAAAAAAAAAAAAAAAAAGTAATTTTTAAATCGTAACTCATAGCAACGAACTTAAAAATATTGTTTTATTATTGGTATATTGAAAACATATATGTGATGGTGCTATTACAGGACTTTCTTATACCAACCACACTTACAGATCACTCTCTACCCCTCCCCCTTCTCAAAATTATTTCATACTGGCATTACTGGGTATAAGAATGTCTACTCTCAAGATGACGCTGTTCAAAGAGACAAAATGAAATGATTTTGAGAAATGGAGGGGATAGAGAGTGATCTGTATGCGTGGTTGGTATAAGAAAGACATACCACATATATATTTTTAAGGTAAAAAAAACCTTGAGCACTCAGTCCTTCGAATGGAACGTTAGGCGATGGTTTTAAGAAAGAATTTGCGGACCCATGTTTATAGGAACTTTTTTTTTTTTATTGAATTTCCTCTAAGAGCCCAAAGTAAAGCCGCTTCGACTTGTTACTTCCTGGATGCGCTGGTTGGGCTAGTACGTGTGCTCTTCGTTCTTCTCCTTCCTGTGGCGCTACGGTCCTGAAAGAACCCGGGCCTCCGCCACAATCCTCTTCCATTCATCTCGATTCTCCGTCCATCCTTTGATGCCCAACACTCGGAGATCCGCCTCGACGTCGTCCAGCCAACGGAGTCTCGGTCTTCCTCATCTCCTGGCACCGCCTGGCCTACCGTAGAGGGCCTGTTTAGGGAGTCTTCCTTCTTCCATTCTCTCTACGTGGCCCAACCAAAGCAGGGACACCAGGTCGGACTCCCCGTAGAGGTCTATCAATTCTCTGTTCTTCTCGAATACGCCATCTGTGCGTACCCTCCATTCCCACAGTAGCAGGATCTCTTCATTTTCTTTTGTCATCGCCCAAGTGCTCTTAGCCCCTAATCTTCCTCTTTTTTAGCTACCTAGGTTCATTCGCCTAGTAGGAGTCATGAATGAGTAGCTGACATCGCACAGGCTAGGAACCTTAACGCTTAAGGTCTCATCCGAAAAACGGCGTATAGTCGGAATCTTTTTCTATGACACCTCGCAAATAGGTTTGTGTCAAAATGACACCCCGGAGCGATTTATTATAGACCGGTTATTCATGATTTACTATGGTTTAATAAGGCTTTACCTCCACCCCCCGTTGTAAGGGTGCTTTGATAGGTGACAAAGTTGGGTGGGTGTCACGTTAATTAGTTAAATCTCAATATAAATCTTGATTAGTCTTCTAATTTGAGGAGGTATTCAGAACAATAGATATTGATATTTAGATGGGAGTACATTACATACCAAGGCAAACCTCTGTGAAGTTTAAATACCTGCCTTATGAAGGAACCCGTGTATATTATAGCAATCATGTCGTAATCCGAAACCACTACAGGAATGAGACAATATGAAAGTTAAACAAGTTCTAAGAGACTTTCCCAACTAAAGGATGTATAGGGAAAGTTAAATAGTCGGTCAGGAAAATCGAAGCCGAGTTTTCAACGGAATCTCATGTGTTTGGGCCTACTTTTGTTAGATTATCTATCTCCTTGATTCTTACCCACTCTCTTGACCGCACTGGTTTAGAGTAATGCCGGCATAGCTCTCGTGTGAGTAGGACGGTCTTACAGGTCGTTCTCGTGTAAGTGATATAAGAAAGTCCTGTAATGCCCACATCACATATTATTTTATATAAAACTACCAAAAGTATATAGAGGGCGCCGGTAGCTCAGTGGTATGGGTGCTTGCCTTCTGAGCTCAAGATCGTGGGTTCGAAACCCGACCGAGGCCCTTAGTTTATTTTATCTGGGAGGTAAAATAAACCTAAGCACTCCGTCCTTCGGATGGGACGTTAAACGATGGTCCCGTGGCCTGTACGATGTCAGGTACTCGTTAAAGACCCCTACCCTAGGTGAATAAAAATTTAGGGTAGGCAAAATTTAGGACTCCCACAGTAGAGTCGGGCTCATGTCCACCAGAGTGACGAAAGAGCGCTCTGGTAGTAGGCGATATGACCTCGTAGTTAAAGCCCGGGCATGAGTCATAAAACCTAACCTAACCTACCAAAAGTATATTTACAGCTCTCTACCTTATTAAAGTCCATTCTCATCGTCATTATTTTCTCGGAAAATTTTTTTCTGGATCTCTTTTGTTAAAAAAGAAAATAAAAAAAAGGAAAATATATAATATAGGATAATAAAGGATGCTGTCAAATTACAATATGAGAAGTTATTAAACCGGGAGCAGATTTTCCTGCAGTTTATGACGAATAACAGGTCTCCAAATAAATTTTCTCGCTCATTTCCTCGTTGTCTTTGCCTCATCAACAAAATTACCCTTCAAAATCACTCCCATCCTTTCATAAATGATCATTTTTTCCTGAACTATTCCTTGTATTTATCTTCTTGCTTCAAAATATTATAGAATTATAGTTTTTTCTTAGAGTATCATGCCCGGGAATTAACTACGAGGTCATATTGCCTACTACCAGAGCGCTCTTGGGAATCCTAAATTTTGCCTACCCTAAATTTTTATCCACCTAGGGCAGGGGTCTTTAACGAGTACCTGACATCGTACAGGCCCGGGACCATCGCTTAACGTCCCATCCGAAGGACGGCTTGCTTCGTTCGAGTTTCGAACCCACGTTCTTGAGCTCAGAAGGCAAGCGCGCATACCACTGAGCTACCGACGCCCTCTTTATTGCATATATATGTTATTCTTCTTATTTTTCCAGCCTAACTAAGTATAGAGGAATTGAGTTCTCTCCCCTTAACCCCCTCTTTCCTTGGGCCGATATTGCGAAAATTTGACAGGCTCTGATACCCCCTACCCTTTGGTCAATTTGACTGAAAAACAATAGGTGTTGTCGTTAAAGGATTCTATCAGGAGTTTACAGACACACAGACCGACAGAACTTTTTTTTTCATATTTGGAATCTATAGGTCGGAAATCATGAAATTCCATTGAAAACTCCGCATCGAATTTTTGGCCGATTACATAACTTCCCCTATACTTTATATAAGCTGGGGAAGTAAAAAGAATCAGTTTCTCAGCTGGTGCAAAAAAGAAAATCAAATAAAAAATGGTTTCAATTAAAGAGAACTTAAAAAAAAAAATCTGCTTGCTATTTGAATATTATATGAAAAGAATTAGCAAAAAGAAATATGATTAGGAAAAATTTGAGAGAGAGTTTTCTCAGATTGTTTTCCTAATCCCAAGTCATTGAAAAGTCCAACAAGAGTAAATTATAAAGTCAAATAAGTTTTCGGATTTTGGAAGAGAAAGGGGATGGTGAGCGAAGGAAGCCGAAGGGGAAGGTACCCTGAAAGAGTCGGTCAAAGTAAAAAGTTAATAACTGAGTTTCTATATTTGGGAAGGAAGAAGGGGGGGGGGGCGCTTTATGCATTGCAGATGGCATAAACCGGAATAAAAGTAAGAAGAGACGAGGGAATAAAGGTGAAGAATAAAGGATGGAGGTTGGGCAAGGAGAAGAATAAAGTGCGGACGGAACTGTGGGGGCAGTAAATTCGTTTTTACGGCTCTACTTAGTTCCCGGGGGGCAAAAGGGGGCCCCTGAAGGGGCGGGGGTTGGGGTGTGGTAAAAAGGTGAAGGATTAAACTACCCTCAGTCTGTAGGGGTAGGTTTGGTAAAGTTAGGGGTCAGTTTGAGGATCTATGGTGTGGGGGTTACGTTTAACAGGGCATTTCCACCACCAACACAATTCTTCTAGAAGAAAGTTGTCGGTGGATCACCGGCAATGTACTTCCCCATCTTCTGAAACCTATTTACCGATTAGGCTGAAAATGAATTTTTCAAAAAGTATTTTTGAGTTAAGCCTCATCTCTGTCTGATCCCCCCTGTTGTCTTCCCACTGTTTTATTTTAGACCAGAACCGTTTTTCGACGCAACAGCGTCATCATCAAAGGTTCATCTCACCCACACAGCACAGCGGTTGAAAGACAACTGGCTAACTAACCGCTGTGCTGTGGGGGTAGGATGAACCACTGATGATGACGCTGTTGTTTCGAAAACCGGTTCTGGTCTAAAATAAAACAGTGGAAAGACAACATCTTTCATTTCTATGAGGAATCTCTATCACATATGGATACTCCTTTCCTATTTCGTTGAAAATCGGCATTTTTCGTTCTTATTGACTCTGGATTCACATATAAAAAATTCTCTGGTCAATACGTTCTCCACTTATGCATTATTAAGAATTTCTTTGAATAACGCATCCTCTAATTCCACCTTCCCTTAAGCCGATTCAGTCGATATATTTATACTATCGGCAGTTATTATCTTCACAGACACACTCACACACATTTTTATTGCTCGGAAAACCAAAACTTTTGGGGAAAATCCAGCATCTAATTAGAAAGGACAATTAAAAAACTTTAGTCATCGTATTTCCGCCCTTTCATTTTTCCATGGTTCCCGTTTTAAGCTTGTGGAATCAGATTTTCTACGCCAATGAGAGCAGCAAAAAAGCAACGTTTCCTTCGTCTCACTTTTTTCATTTTTATTTTTTGAGCAGAGTTCCTTCCCCCCTTAAAGGTCAGTCGAATGTACTTTATTTTTTATTTATTCATTTATAAGTTTTTATTTATTAATTTATAATATATATTTATTTATTTTATATATTGCTATAGTTAACTGTGTTTTCTCTTTTTTTTCTTTCTATATCTATATGGGACCTGATGATAGGACAGAAGAACGTCCCGAAACATTGTTGTTCCTTCGACACTTTTAGAGTTTATTGAAAAATAGTTATCTTAATTTTTATTAAATTGAAAAATGTATCTACTTATTAAAAATGTATCTATGTATTAATTTTTTTATATACCTACGCATATATATTTTTAAGTATTTATTTGTACAGTTTTTATTAATTTCGTTTTACCTTTTTTAATGTTTTTTTTTGTTACTACTAATCATAGATGTGTTAGACTCAAGTTGTTATAAATCTAATTTATAAGCTACCTATCTTAATGTACCTATAAATTCTTTTGACGTATTCTATTATCATGTATCGGTTTAACGCAAATAAATTTATTATTTATTATTATTATTATTATTTTTCCGAATCCGGAGTGTAAATAGAGGAAAAATATATGTTTTGGACCAAAGGCTAATGCGCAAAATGGTGGCCGTCCTAATAAGCTCCTTCTCGCCTCACGGTACACCTTCCGATGTTTTTTCGACTTTAGTCCCCTCACTCTCCCTTTCCATAAACCCTGTTATTCTTGATTTCTCTTCAATTTGTATTTCTTCTCCTGATCCTTTGGAGGTGTCTACTGTAACCTGCAGCACTGCGTATCCATGCACCACACGTTAAAGTGGACTGCAGTAGTAGGCCAGTTTCCTGGATTGCTATTCAAGAGAGAGGACCACATCGGTTTACTCTGATGTAAATTGGGTCCGGCCTGGAGTCCTGTTGGCAACCAAGCGCCACATCCTCACATCTCCCTTACCTCATTTCCTGAGGTTCCCCTTTGTATTTCCGCAGAACCTCCCCCTCCGCCCCTCCCCCCTCTCCCCTCCCCCATCTCATTAGGGGTTTCCAATCCGACCTGCCCCCTCTCTCCCAATCCGCTCCCCCTTTCCTTTGGGATCATATGTAAATTCAATTGGGTATATTACAAGAGTCTTTGATCACAAGCCAACTCCCTGCTTCTCCCATCTCCTATTTCCAATAATCTTCTTGTTAAACTCCGTTTTACCATGTCTCCCTTTGGCCGCTAAGGAATCCGTCTTGGGTTTCCGTCCTTTTGCTTAATTTCTTTTTTCTTAAAAGTTCTTCCTTGGTGGAATTTATTTTAAAAAAAAAATAGTTGTCGGTGGATCTCCGGCAATGTACTTCCCCAGCAACTCTCCCTCCTAAACCAGACTGCTGGCTTGGCTGAACATCATTAGTTGTCGTCTTCGTTGTGATTTGGATACACACGTAAAATTTCGTGTCGGTGCATTCATTATTTTGAGAGTAATCGTGTGTTGACAATACACACAGAATTTCAATCAGGGGATCGGAAAATATGAAATTCTGGTGAAAACTCTACATCGAATATTTGATCGATTACATAACTTCCCCTATACTTCATACTGTTCAGGAAGTAAAAAAAATATAATTATTACGAGTAATGTTCTTTTTTTCTTTTTTTCGGCCCCTGTAGGGCGCTCACCAACACCCGTCCGCCGCGTAGAAAGGAATTGACGTCATGTTTAGGTTTTTAATTAATTTATTTGCTGCTACGGTTGTAGGAGCGATCGGTTGGGTCCTCCGAAGTGAACGCAGGACCAGCAGACACTTATGTTCTTGGCTGCGTTGCGCCGAGGATGGTTGCAGGTTGTCCGTGTTACCAGCACCCAGCGGTCATCCCCGAAACCACGTTAAACTGCCTTCTTTACCTTCCGCCAGGAGGCGACGAATCGTCCGAACTCCGGGTAGTTAGCCTCACTCATCATCTTCCGCGGGTTCATTCAGTCCCAGGTATGATCCTATCCGGCATATCAATTCCACTCTAGGCCCGTCGTATAGCGGGCATTCGAGAACGATCTGTTCTGCAGTCGGGTTGATATCCCCGTGACCCGATAGTATCTTTCTCCTTTCTCTGATAGGGATCTCAATAGGAGTCTTCCTCAGAGACTATTAACAAAATTTCTTATTGATATGTTCATCCCAAGGTCAACATTTTTTTTTTTAATTTAAAATCTAGTATAGAATTGTTGACCAACTTCCCCTATCACTTACATTTTTTTTTTTTTTTTTTTTTTTTGTTTGGCTTTATGTACGGTGCATATTAGCCATGTCAATGTGTTATATATAATTATTTAAGACATCCATGGCCCCGGGAGGGAGGTCTATCTACGAAATAAAACTCACTCCCGGACGGGATTCGAACCCGCAAACTATGGTGAGACCATGCGACCAAAGCCCTACGCTCTAGCCCGCACGGCCACCATGGCCCCCATCACTTACATTACTACGTATTTAAAAACAATCGACCAAATGTAACACGAGTTTCGCCTCTTGCAGAATCATCATGTTTACTTGATATTTGATCACTGATACGATTATGAATTATTTTTATATTTTCACAAAATATTCGAATGTTTTTATAAATATTCTCTTTGATTTTTCATCCGATAAATATTATTTAATTAAATAAAAACGCAGGGAATCAAGTTTGAGTAGTATTAATTAACTTAAAAGGGAAATGGACTTTAGTAAAGATTTGCTAAAGAGCATCTGATAAGTCGTTTTGCTAAAAGGAAAAATGACATAATTTCAAATAAATGCATACTTCCCCCCTTCCCTTTCGGTTTTAACGTTGCATCAAATGCTGTAGTTCATAGCGATGGGCTGTCTACAGGTAAGCCACATCAATTTGGCAGGAATATAACATTTCGCTTGGCTTTGAAGGTATCATGAGATATGTACCAGGCGCCACGAAATTAGTTCAATGAGACTCACTAATTCTTCGACCCTGTTGCCAAGTATTAGACAAAGAGCAAAAGTGTCCGTTAGCTACATCCATTTTCACATCAGTGAGTCCAGCAGACGATCTGAGTGTAGAGATTTGGCAACAGGGTCTTGAACTGTCACATTTCTTGGTGTCTGTTATAGTGTTGTTTTTTTCCAGCATTTTTTTTCTTTTTCTTTTTTTGACAATTTTTTTGGACACTTCCACGTCCCTTCTTCTGGTCACTATGAACATTTTCTCCTACTTTTTATAGCCACAACATTGACTGTAGCGCTCTTGCTTCCAAGAACTAACTGTGTGACAGGAGTTCACCGCCAGGCAGCGCACATGTTGGTGCCCGACTCCTGGCCTCTCGCTGAGATAGTACCGGCTTCCACATTTCGGACAGAACCCAACCATCCTCTTCATTAAAATTATGTCATAGTCATTATGTTATTTCATTCAAATGAGTTGTTCTATTATGTTTCAGCTAACGTTCGACACGTTCACGGTTGGCAAGTTCGTCTCGTTCACGACTGAAGGCTGCCCGGACGGTCACATGTCCATTCAAGAGTCTGATCGACCAGTGACCGGTGGCCAATGGTGTGGCAGCGCCTGGGGATATACGGTCTACTACAGCGAGACCAGGTCACTCAACTTGAGTCTTCGGTTGGACCGGCTCTCTGAACAGGTCAGTTTAGTAGGATATCTGCATATCTGTTATTATGATGGTCACATATTCATTCAAGAGTCTGACCGCTCAGTAACCATGGTCTAGTAGAGCCTGGGGATAAACAGCCTACTAAAACGACACCAGGTCACTCAACTTGAGTCTTCGGTTGGACCGGCTCTCTGAACAGGTCAGTTTAGTAGGATATCTGCAAATCTGTTAATATAATTTTTGGCTTTAAGTAATTTTAAATTGAAATCATCTCAAATTGAAATTATCAAATTATAAAATTATCCATGTAAATTTATTAAGGAAAAGTAATCGACTTGACGAATGCATGCTCTTAAGGGGTATTATGTTGAAAGTGGTCGATCTTAGGAGAGTATTCAGGAATGAAATAATGTAGAGTAGTTGTAACAACATTTTATTTACATATTATTATAATATTGAAATAGTATAATATACAATTCTATCGTACAATGTAAGTACAATTTGTCATGGAATCATGGCATCAGCTGTTGTATGCTACGTGTTTGTATACAGTTTATGTGTTAAAGTATTGAATTTGATATTATGAGGAATACGTCTTGAGATATGATCGATTTTATGATAAAAAGTAGGAAAATTTAAAATTTTACAAAATCTAGAATAGCTTTTGAAGGTGAACGAATCGGAGCATGGTTTATTAGAAGTTTTTTGTTCTAAATGAAGTCAAGAACCACATATATGTTATATATATATATATATATATATATATATATATTAATTTGTTCATTTAATTCGGATGGGTAATAAAGACAAAGTTTCTCTTCAACCGTGCTCTTATGTGCGTGAGACGCCCCTTTTTTTCCTATCATCGATGGCATTTCACGTTTTGCACTCAATGTCCACCCTTAGTTCGGAGGGTAGCGTTGACCTTTGAGGGGGAACAAGGTGTTTAAACTGATTTTTTTTTAAATTCCAATCTCAACTCGGTCAAAAGTGACTATAGGTCAGGTTAAAGCTCACAATTTACAAAAAAAAAAACTTTGTGGTAAAGGAGGTATTAAAATTCACGGGGGGGGGGGGGGGGGGGGGGGCTGAGGAGGGGAAATGTTTTCATAAATAACCTTCCTTGCCGAGGCTCCTCCAACGTTCTGAGTTATATCAGAATGCCCTTCCCAAAAGAGATTTAAAAAAAGATCTTAACCCCTCCAAAAAAAAAAAAAAATGTCAGTAAATCACCGGCAGTATATTCCCCAGCTGGAATTTATTTAATAAATTAAGTTTTCGCTCTCCCTCTATATAGTTATTCTAGTTTTACCTGATTTGGCACATTCATTTATGTATTTTCCTTTCCTTTTCTTTTTCTTTTTATTTTCTTTTCTATATCTCGCACATTGGGACCTGATGAAGGGACATAAGAACGTCCCGAAACATCGTTGGGATAAAGACAATTCCAAAGAGTTTTTTTGACAAATAGTTATCTTAATTTTTATTAAATTGAAAAATATGTCTACTTTATTATAAATGTATTAATATTTTTTTTTATATACCCATATATTTTTAAGTATTTATTTGTTCAGTTTTTATTAATTTCATTTTACTTTTTATAATAGTTTTGTTATTACTACTAATCATAGATGTGTTAGACTCAAGTAGTTATAATCTAAAGGGGTCCTCACACTGGCAAAAATTTCGCTCAAAATTTTGAAGATGTCGGTTTTGTGCAAAAATATTGAGTGTGAGGACAAATATTGTGCAAAAAAAGGGGTATTCAATATGTTGTGGGGCGTTCAAAAGTTTTCTGAAAGTTTTTTGCGGACCTGTCAATATTTTGTAGCATGAGAGCGCAGTGTGAGGACATTTTGATAAAGTGTAGGTTCCAAGCTCAGTTGGCGAAGTAGGTTACGATGACCATGGGTCGGTCGCTTCTTCAAATAATTCCTGACCCACACTCTTTTCTTCTTATTATTTAAAGACTCCTTCAACACTGCACACAATACAACTACGCTACTTTCAACCTGCGGGTTTGCCCTGGGCAAAGAAACGTATGCGGCTATGGCTGAGTACAACGCGATGCGCCGTGCTTCCATCACGAATGTTTAGTCGACATTCAAATTTTGTGCAATATTTTTGTGTAGTGTGGAGGGGTCCACGACCATTCAATATTTTGTACAAAAATAAGATCAATATTTGTGCTGTGATGTACACTACGGAACATTTTTTTATGAATAAAAAGTATTTTTTTTTTATTATAATATAATATAGGTATATATATATTATCACCTGTATCAAGGTGATTAAAAAAACAAACAAGAAAAGATATAAAACAGCTGTGAAACAAATGGAGTAGAGTCGAGAGTGGAGTCGTGAGCTAGCTCTTAAACGGTGCACTGTGAATTGATATGTTTTAAATAAAAATGAAGTTGAACAATTAAATGAAAGTTGACTGGGGTGAAGTTGAGATGATATTTGGTAGAAACTTGAAAAGAAGGTACATTTGATTATATATATATATTTTTCAATATGCCCAAACAAACAAAAAAATAATAGTTTTTTAAGTATTTAGTTTAATGATTTTTGTTCTATTGTTTGTTTTTTTTGTTCTGTTTTGTTAAATGTTTAGTTTTTTAAGTATAATGAGTAAATAAAGCAAATAACCCTAATATTTGTCCTCTTAAAATTCTATTCTATTCCTCTTCCCTGTTGGCCCAGTAGTATCATTTGAAAAACCTTTGGATTAGAATTAATATTATTTAAAATTATTAAAAAACTGATATCTCTTTGTAAATCCTAGTGTAAAGTTTGTTAAATGGAATTTTTTTTGTTGTATACGTGTACTTTCTTAAAAATTGCACGTCTTTAATTATTGATTATATTTTTTTAGGGCCATTTACTGTAGAAATCAAAATTTTAATAAAAGAGATCAAATTTCTACAGGAAATGTGGTAGCAAAAAAGCTTTAATCACAGTGCTCAAAATTTTGAGCGAAATTTTTGCCAGTGTGAGGGCCCTTTAATTTATAAGCTATCTTAATGTATAAATTCTTTTGACGTATCTTATTATCATGTATTGGTTTAACGGAAATAAATTTATTATTATTATTATTCATTGTTGATCTAGAATGACCCTGGACCAAGTTCCATGAGTTTTTATTCAAATCTGCATATTTTTTTAATATTTTTTAATAAATTTCGTTCGTTTTGTGTTTGAAAGTAGTTTTCTCTATCAACTTGAAGTTATTTTAATGTTATCATCTAAGAGATTGTTTTGGAACAAGTTATCATTTATAAACGTGTTCCAGACACATCCAGTTCAGTTTAATTATTAGGAATGATATTTCATGGATTATTCTAGGATTTAGAAATCCTATATATACTCGTACAATGGGTAAGAGAGATGGAGAGTCGGTCAGCTGTTTTATCAATGGTGTTATTCTACAATGGCTAATTAGTAAGTTTTAAAGTGTAAATATTGTTAGGTTTTGGTTGTGAATTGAATTTTAGTTCTCCCGTTATATGGTTTGGTTTGGTTTTATGACTCATGCCCGTTTAACTACGAGGTCATATCGCCTACTACCAGAGCGCTCTTTCATCACTCTGGTGGACATGAGCCCGTCTCTACTGTGGGAGTCCTAAATTTTGCCTACCCTAAATTTTTATTCATCTAGGGTAGGGATATTTAACGAGTACCTGACATCGTACAGGCTCGGGACCATTGCTTAACGTCCCATCCGAAGGATGGCGTGCTTAAGTTTATTTTACCTCCCAGATAAAATAAACTAAGGGCCTCGGTCGGGTTACGAACCCACGACCTTGAGCTCAGAAATCAAGCACGCATACCACTGAGCCAACGGCGCCCTCGGTAGAGGTATAGGGGTAGTTATGTATTTGGTCAAATTTTCGATGGGGAATTTCATGTATTCCGATCTCCAGAAATTAACCATTTTATCGATAGTATGTTCGTCATTTTAGGACGGTTTTCGACTTGTATCTCATAAATTGAAGGGCCTTCGTAAAAACGTTACGCTTATAAAATGTTTCCCTTAGTACTGTTTACAACTTTTCTTTGAAGAGGATTTTGATTAGGAAGTACTATACGTTGTCAGGTACTCGTTAAAGACCCTATTTAGGACTCCCATAGTAGAGTCGGGGCTCAAGTCCACCAGAGTGACAAAAGAGCCTTCTGGTAGTAAGCGATATGACCGTTGAAGCCGGGTATGACATACAGACGTCTTTTTGAATCTTGGGGCCGCTTCTCAGGCCGAGTGACGTCGCTCCATCCCGATCGATGCGCCACAGTCCCTTATAGCGGATGAAGTACGAACTAAAGGCAATACACTTTATTTCAGCAATAAATCGTCAGCTTTAAGTGAGCGTTATAATAACTTTGGGTCAGCCATAAAAAAAATGTGAAAAAGACTTAGTAATAAAAATAATAAAGTTTTTTTTATCGTTTCTAGGTATTTTACAATCTTTATATAAAAAAATATATACTTCTTTCAAAGTAAATAGATTATGGGCTGTAACTTGAAGGATATTTCGCCCTTTGAAACGATTTTATTTTATTTTTTCCCCTTCAGTTATTAACGATGTCTTGCTTCGTAAAAAAATAATAGAAAAGTTAATGTGAATAATTTATTTATATTGGAAAAATGATAATGATAAATAAAATGTATTTAGTAATACAGTTCATACAATGACCTATTACCATTTATCTCGGTTGGAATATCATATTTATGTATTTTGAATCATTCGAAATGTTTTTCTTTATTTGCTCTTATTAAAATGTACGACAATCATTCAAAAAATATAGCTTGGTTTCATTCAAAAAATGAATTTTATCCAAGGGTGAGTTCTTTTACTTCCCCAGCTATGCGAAGCTTCTTCATTTCAAATTTCATGTTCAATTGCTGCAATCGTTCCTAAATTAGAGCGCTCACAAAGTTTACATGTAAGAAGCGAGGGCGCATGTAGGTTAAAGGTAGCGCCGTCCTTCACATGGGACGTTTAGCGATGATCCCGAGCCTGTACAATGTCAGGTGACTCCTTAAAGACCCCTATTCTAAATGTTGTCTACCCAGGTTTAGTTAATATTGTACCTGACATTGGCTATGAAGGACGGTGTGCTCAAAGATGTGCTACCAGGGTCGTTTTCCTAATCTCATAATAGATAAATTACATAATATAAAAGACGCCAACACATTGTAGGATTCAAGGACAGTCCCACTGGTGACAGATATTGAAAAGAAGACGAGACGGCAGCTCACGTCCTGAGTAGATTATCTGGCAGATGGCCTTGAGCACGCAGTCCTTCGGATGTGAAGTTAAGCGATGGTCCCGAGCCTGTACAATGTTAGGTACTTGTTAAAGACTCCTATCCTAGTGAATAAATCTAAGGCAACATTTAGAACTCCCACAGTAGGAATCGGACTCATGTACACCAGAGTGAACGGAAGAGCGCTCTGTTAGTAGGTGATATGACCTCATAGTTAAAGCCCGGGCATGAGTCATGCAGACTAACATACTCAGAGCGTCGATTTAAGAAAGTAAACATCGATCGAACTCAAAATTCTGTTTTAAAAAAAAATTAAGTAAAACTAAATCACATTTTTCAATAAAATTTTGATTTGTCCATCACCAGGACTCTCTCTCTCCTTCTCAAAATTATTTCATACTGGGTATAAGAATGTCTATTCTCAAGATAACGCTGCTCAAAGAGATAAAAGGAAATAATTTCAAGAAGAGGAGGGGGAGACAGAGTGATCTGTAATCGTTGTAGGTATAAGAAAGTCCTGTAATGGCCACATAACATATTTTTCTTGATTGTTATAATTTTTGAAAAAAAATACTACTATATATTCCTTATAGGCATTTAGTTTACATTCTTCAGGGCGCTATAAATTTTGTCGTATTAATCCTATCTCAAATTTGAGAACTTGTTACCGATTGGAAATTTTATAAGGAACAATTTTGGTAAGAAAGAATTTTTCGATAGGACTAACCCCTTCATCCCATATTTCAAGTTCATAGCGTGTGTTGGCGTTCAATGAGGGGCATAACCTGTCGTATTTCGGCGATATCGGCTGAAGGAAAGGGGGTTCATAGTAGTAATGTCGAACTATCGATAGTATTATCGATCAAACTGTTGTATTTGACCATCTAATATTATCGGTAGTTATATTCAATATCGATTGTACTATCGAATTTGAAATTGTGATTTAAAATTAGCGGTCTTTCCAATTTCTCGCCTATATTCTCTATATTTTATAACTTTACTGAATTTTTACACTTCTTTGACTATTTTTTTCTGGGATGACAAAAACATTACATGCATCAGACTTGTAAGGTGGAACTGTAAATTCTTTGTGAATAAGGTAGGCACCTAATTTATTCATTTTTCATCTTACCACAAGCAGATGTAGGGTTACAAAATATAACAGCACATATGATGCTAAATTTTCTTAAAATATAGATATTTTTAACATAACTTTTTTTTTTCAGTCTAGGTTAGGTTAGGTTTTATGACTCATGTCCGGGCTTTAACTGCGAGGTCATATCGCCTACTACCAGAGCGCTCTTTCGTCACTCTGGTGGACATTAGCCCGACTCTACAGTGGGAGTCCTAAATTTTGCCTACCCTAAATTTTCATTCACCTAGGGCAGGGGTCTTTAACGAGTACCTGACATCGTACAGGCTCGGGACCATCGCTTAACGTCCCATCCGAAGAACGGCGTGCTTAAGTTTATTTTACCTCCCAGATAAAATAAACTAACGGCCTTGGTCGGGTTTCTTTTTTTCAGTCTAGATTTTTGGTTTACGTACTTGTTCATTCAACTGGTAACTGATGTTTTTCTCAATAATTTTTTTTTTTTTTAATAATAACATTAACGAAAGAACAGCCAACCGTACGGAAACCGAATTCTTTTCCCGACAGCGGCGATTGCTTTTCTTGTTCGAAATTCATGTTTCATAATTTCAGGAGAGGGCTAAATTTGAAAACCCTAATGAAATTGAAATTTCATTGAAAACTTCGCATCGAATTTTTGACCGATTACATAACTTGGTATAGGTGGACATGTAATATAGTAGGTTGAATTTCTGTTAGGAAATCGTGAGGACTGGTGATGCACCTTATTTCGTGAGGGGGCCCTTCCCCCTATAGCCCCCTTGGGGGGGATGAACAGCCGACAGGGAGCAATCCGTACCTCCACTAACTCACTCTTAAAACTCTCCCTTCGTCCCAGCTTTAACTGCAGAAGAACCCTTCCCCCCTTCAGGAGTTTTTAAAAAATTCAGTCCCTCAGGCTGATGGACGTCTTTGAAGTTAGAAGCACTCTTTACTTTTTAGTTGAACGATAAAGACCCGAAGCTTTCAAATATTCATAGATTTAATAATAAAATTGTATAATCTTTTATAATAGGAACTTTGTTGAGTTTCTCTGCTCTTTAATGGGATAAGCTCAAGAAAACTTTGAAAAGTATTTACACAAAAGCACCTAATATCTTCTTTTTAGCAGGGGCCGAACGGCTTTGTAGGCTTTAAATTTTCTTTTCATTGAAGGGTTTATTTGAAGAGATTTTGTGTATACTCGCTTCGTAGGTTGCTCAATGGTGTGGCTAAACACTCATTCGTGAATATCAGCATCAATACTTTAAAAGAAACACGTTCTCGTTTGTTCCTTATCCATGTGAGCTGAGAGTTCTCCCTTGGTCAGGGACTCTGAAAGTAGTCTTCATAGGTGTTGGCGTAGCTAGAAGGGCATATCCACCCCTGCCCCCCCCCCCCCCCAGAATGCCCGGTGCCCCCCCAGAAAAGTGCGATCTAATGTACCTAATTAAAAAAATTATAATATATAATGACAACTCACAAGACATAGAAAGATATAAAAAGCTCATTTCCCTGTCAAAGTTATTCGGATTCAAATTACGCAAAAAGTCTTCAAAATTGATGTTTCAGCTTTAGATGCGGAAACGATGGTAATGAAAAACATGCTACAATCCAAAAATAGTCATATAAATTCAAAAATTAAAAAAAAAAAAAAAGAAAAACCATTAAAGCGTAGTCAAGGTACACACGTAGATTTTCCGTGAAAACGTCGGGATAAAATAATTTTTCATTTTCTTTTCGATGCTGCCTCTTGCATTTGCTCGGCACTAAACTTTTTAGGTTTTTTAAATTCCTTTTGATGCGAGCTTTCCTCTGATTTGCGTTTTCTATAATTCCGCGCATATTTACGATTCATATGAGACATCTTTAATTTTTTTGCAATTTTCAATTTAATACCGATTTTTAAATATATTTCGGCGAATATTTTTATTGTTTCACTTTGATTCCTAGTAGTGCTCCTCAAGCTCTTTACAATGACACCCGAATCATTTTACACAACGCTAATTCGCAACAATCATCCGCTGGCGCCCACACTAACCCGATAACGTCACAGGCAAAACAAACACGTACAGACATGCTCTATCCATTGTGATCTCAACCGTTGTTATCGCATTATTAGTCTCGTAGTTATTATCGATTGAAATCTGACGGTATTTTGTAACACAAGAAAGTTTGACCGGCTATCACTGTGCTTAACGAGTGAATAGACGTTTTCACGTCAAAAACATATCAAAAAGAATTATTGTCTAACTAGTTGTGAAAGAAGTTTCTCTGACATGTGGCGGACAAAAACGTGGCTTAGAAGCACAATGCTTCACGAACCATTCTCTCATGTGCCACTGCTGCACATAGAGAATGAAATAGTAAAAAATTTAATTTCAGCTGAAAATGTGTTGGACCGAGTTACTGAAAAAAAAAAAAAAAAATTAAGGCGTATTTGATTGAGGATATCCAGTCTGCTTCCTCGTTTCCCTGAATCCCAGTACAGTTCAACTTTCTTGTAGTTTCTTAAGGGCTCTCTCTATATTTGCTTCTCCTCCATGTAGCTACATTAGCTCCAGAAATCTAGAATGAATTTAAGGTTTAATCTAGTTTTTACTATTAAATCCTTAATTTTAAACAGTTGTTTTACTAATCGAACATAATCTATTAAAGAATTTCAATAGGTAATTTTCAAAGGGTTGTTGGTAGGGACAATCTAATTGGCTAGACAGAGATACTGCATTATTCATAGGACCAATCAGTGAGCTGGATGAATTAGTAAATGGGAACGAAGAGAGGACTTTGTTTGGAGCCTGCGTTATCTCTGTCCAGTGTGCAGTCTCCAATAATTAGCTGTACTTTGTCCTCTATGTGCTCATTGGTCAACTTTGTGTGTGCATCAAACATAAGCCCTAATCGGTGAGGGGGTAGCAAATTCATTCCAACGATAACGACATGTGGATTCAGTTTGTTCATATTCATCCCAACTATAGTCTGTCCGGTTTTAATAATGTGAATCAGTTCTAGTGTAAGGAATGCGCCGTTGCCATACTTACCATATATTTAACAATGTAATTATTTCGGGAAATATTTTCATCTTAAGATTACTGAATAAAGTTATATTCATTTCAAAAATATCGAGGTTAAAAAACAGGAAAGAAACTGTGAATCTAGAACTGGAGATTTGGCAACACCGCTCCACTCCACCTTGCTTATCCCCACCAGTCCAACTAAAAGCTGATAGTCTGCGCACTGAGGCAACGGTCTTTCAAAATGGTTGATAGCATGAGGGTCCATAAGTATTTGAAGATTCATTTTGTCTGCAGTAGGAAACTACAATTTACGTTATTAATTCGTTCTGAGGAAGTACATTTTCGGTGATCTACTATAGTATAGTGCCTTCAGCTGTTATTCCCTGGGCCATCATCAAATTAACATTTTATACTAAGGCCTCTCAAGCTACCCTCCAAATGTTCCTTTCTGAGTGCCATTTTGTAACTTAG
Source organism: Aradus depressus (assembly GCA_963662175.1). Taxonomy (NCBI): domain Eukaryota; kingdom Metazoa; phylum Arthropoda; class Insecta; order Hemiptera; family Aradidae; genus Aradus; species Aradus depressus. The sequence goes on along the minus strand of OY759225.1, from coordinate 28,453,150 downwards.
CTATTTGCATGAAAATCGGTCTAATTTCTTCATCCCCTTTGTAAGGTGAAAGTTGGCCCTACCATCATAAAGTCTTGGTAATTGTTGAAGTTGTTTGCTTTGGACCAAAAGAGGTTCAACTTTTCGATTTTTTTTTTTTGTAAAAATTGTTGAGTGGAAAAAAAAAAAGTCGTCAGTGAATCACCGGTTCTGGGATTTAGCCAAGGATTTCTATCTCCAGCGCATCCAATCCTTCGTAAAATAGCCAATGCTCCTTACTACGCCTCCAACAAAACTCTTTACGTTGACAACGTACCTTTTGTCACCAAAGTTGCTAAATCCAAGTATAAAAAATTATTGTCCTCTCTTAGTTCCCACAATAATCCTCCATTCTGTCATACTTCCCCAAAGACGGCTTAAGCTCCAATGGCCTAAAGACCTTCTTAGCAGCAGAAGTGGCAGTGATTAGTTACAAAGGAGAATAACTCAATGACTAGGGAGTGTCACCACAGGGTGATGTCTCCCCTCTTGACATTGCCATTATCTCCCTTTAGTACATTTGCTTGTTATTTATTTTTTATACAGTTGTAAATGTCTATTTGTAAAATGGAAAAAATATATAAAAATTAAATAAACTTTTGTCGATACATTCATTACATTGGCAGTTATTGGTATTTTCGAGATCCCCCCTCCCCTTTGGCTGATTCCGCTGAAACTTAATAGGTGTCCTATTAGGAACTTTGAATTCACATATAAAATTCCGTGTTAATATATTCATTAAAACGGCAGTTATAAGAGTTTTTCTGTTTAGCCTAACGATTCATCCTCAGGTTGAAGGAGACTCAAGAAAAGCGACAATTCACAACTCACTACATCAACTTTTGATTTTCAGCTAAATCGGTCGATTAGTGTTAGAAGCATAGCGAAAACATAGTTGATTAATTCGTGTTGAAGGTACCGAAACTGGTAGTTTATATATAAAATGTTTATCGAATAGATAATATCTCTAAAATAGATTTGTTATGTTTATTATTTGTCCACAATATATCTTCATGTCTAGTTAATACTCGTAGTACTAGTTCCTACGTCAGCTTTCTGGCTATGTTGTTCATATGTGATAGTAAGATGTTGTGGGACGAAATTTCTAATAGAAATAAAAGACGTTGTCTTCCCACTGTTTTATTTTAGACCAGAACCGGTTTTCGACGCAACAGCGTCATCATCAGTGGTTCATCCCACCCACACAGCACAGCGGTTGGAAGATAACTGGCCTGCTTTTGCCAGTTATCTTCCAACCGCTGTGCTGTTGCTCCATGTAGTTTATTTTTTGGCATTATTAATTCTCCTTCTTATCTACTATTCTTTGAAAAATGAAACGAAGAAAAAAATGAATCGAAAATATATATTGTAACGCTCGTTTATTATACTACTTGATATTCTAATTTAAATTTATATTAATAATAGTTATATGCAATAACGATTATTAGAGAACCTGGTTATGTATAATTTATAAATAAAAATAAAGACTTTAAAATAATTTGTTACAATTTTTTATATTTAAAATTCATCAAGACACGTTTATATGGGTTAGTAACACATAAAAATTTTACATACATAGAGATTTTTCTTTGTAAACACAACATTCAACTAAACCTGCGGGACAGCTTTCTTTTCTTCTATTGTGCTGGTGGGTAAAATGATGTTTCCATCGTGGTACGTTGAATATGGGGTGTCGCAACTGCGGCCACGTCCTCTCCTCTCTTCTGGATTCCAAGTATTTCAGCTACTCTTCCTTCTTATCACAGCCTTTAAGAAATCACTTACATTTTCTACCATTCACCACACTCACTTTCACTGAACCATCTCTCTCTGCACAGTTCTCTCATACATCTACTACCTACTCTCCACGAGGGGACAGCCCACTTCTCTCTCGTTTTTGATTCCGCTCTGTCATTGGCCACAATTTTTACAGCCTTTAACACTAAACATCTGGGTTTTTTTTTAACATTTTCATATTCCCGTATACAATCCTAATTGCTTACATTTTTTGTTAACTAATTATTAGCCTATCATTTAATTTTATGACATAATTGAAATAAATGAATTGATATATTTTGATACTATATCGATCCTGGTACAAATCGATTTGATAACCCACAGTAACCTTCCTTAGGTCTAATAAAATGATTGTATTTACGTATCTTATTTTCCATTTCTAAAATATTACATGTAATGGACAATATAGAACATTACAATATATGGATTTGTGATCTGTGTGGTATATCTATTATTAAAAGGAAAAAGAGAAAACCCAAGATGGAAACGAAAAGTAATTCGAACTTTAGGATGGGAAATTGTACATGTATTTGATGGCGTGAAAAACTCCGCTTTTCTTCTTTTTCTGCTTTTCTTTTCTACTATTAGTGAAAAATATTTCATATTTTCTGGGTTCTGTTGTATTAATCATCTGTTGCTTTGCTTTTTCTACTTTTCATCTCTCGGAAAATAACAGCAAGATTTTTTTTTTTTTTTCTCAAAGAACTTGCAAAATTAATTCAAAGTCTTTCAGCTTGGTGCCCCATATTTTGTAAAAAAAAAGTATAATTAAATCGGAATGAATATTTCAAAAGGAATATTTAAAGGTACCTCTATATATAAGTATATATATATTTTTTTTTTCCTGACTTATCCTATAGATGCTTTGTAAAATCTCAGATGCTGTGAGATATTCAAAGACACATTGGACTAGTGGCGTCGAACTATCGACTATTTGGCCATCGAATGCTATCCATAGTTATATTTAATATCGATTGTACTATTGTTACACTTCTTTGACTATTTTTTCCTGGGATGACAATAACATGACATGCACCAGACTTGTAAGGAGGAACTGTAAATTCTTTGTGAATAAGGTAGGCACCTAATTTATTCATTTTCCATCTTACCACAAGTTGTTGATCCTAGGAACACAAAATAAAACAGCACATACGATGCTAAATTTTATTAAAATTTCAGTCTAGTTGTTTGGTTTACGTACTTGTTCATTTTACATGAACTGGTAACTCGAGTATAATACATTTTTAAAAAACTTATTTTTCTCAATAAAAACTTTAATAAAAAATATATTAACTAGTAGGTTAAAGGAACTGATAATAGTGATTAGGACGAAACCTCTTTTCTTGGTTACTGACAGATTAGCCAACTGGAAACCGAACTCTTTTCCCGACAGCAGCAATTGCTTTTCTTGTTCGAAATTCATGTTTCAGAATTTAGATAGTATTATCGATTAATCGACATTATCGGTTTGGCAGACTATCGATAGTTTGACACCACTACATTGGACAGAAGACTGACATGGAACCTCACCCTTTATACGCTAAACAAACAATTAAAAATAACTCAATCCAATCTGGATATCGTTTCCTATTGTTATTTTTATATGTAAAGCTAGTGAGATAATTTGCGAATGATATGTACGTGGCTGTACTGCTGAGGTACTGGACCAAATAGGGGTGCAGGCTAGTCCTGGAGCAGGTCTCTCTGCCAAACTTGCTTAAGGCGACGGGGTGTATTTGTGGGAAGAGTATTTGTGAATAATTGAGTTTGGTCGTGAAAATTCTGATACCGATATTCGCCCCAGAATAAAGATTTTTTTTTTCATTTTCATTTAATGTATTAATTATGCTTTGTCCACTTTTATTAATTTATTTTATTTTATTTTATTATATATTTATATAGATACATTTATTTTCGTACACTTCTTCGTAATTATATGGCTGGTGTTTTACACCTAGGGACCTAAGCATCCAGTGCTCTTATCCCTTCCCTGGTTGCGCTAGGCTTCCCTAACTGTTTGTTTATACTACCTAAACCAAGCCCTTCATGAAGTACTCAGTCTCCCAGTTTCCTAATGAACCTGAGAATGCTCCTATGGTCCAATCTTCTAAAATCCTCCTCTGGATTACATCTTTGCCATGTGGAATCTCGTTCTCGCGTATCCCTAGCAAATACCCAAGAAGTGTGCCGCCGTCTCGTCTTCTTCTCCACATCTATCACAGGTAGGACTGTCCTTGACGCCTACAGTAGGTGTCTATTGTGTCTATCTTTATTTATTGTTGTCTAGTTAGTTCACTATAGCACTATTTTATTTATTTTTATATATTTTCTAATATTTTATTTAATTGTTTCTTTTCTTTTTGACTGATAAATACATGATTCTTAGGGGACTTCGGTCCCAGAATAAAATTTATTTTCATTTCATACCGTGTCTTTATAACAGAGGGTACAAATGAGATGTTGAAGTGATGCAATATGTGAGATTGGAAACTTAAAATGGTGCATCGGCAGTCTGGCGTAGTATAATGGACTGTAGTAACTGAAGACGTTGTATGTTTGATGTTTTGGCTGATCCCCATATCTCGATAGCGTATAACGTAACTCCAGATAAGTCTTCTGGTGTTATATAACACAAGTTTGCTCTCAAGTCTGGATGTCCAAAAATTTTTGTTTAATATTTTATTACTAATATTATTATTTTTTATTATTTTCCTTTATTGCTACTTTCTTATTTATTTTATTTTTTTACAACTCCTACCCTTATGGACATTTCTTCCTTTCAGCTGTTAAGAGGGTAGGGGAGTATAGACAATTTTGTTTTGGCACCAAAGAGGCGGGCTTACGTTACCGTTATTTATACCCCAAGAAGTTTTATCTATGAAATAAAAACTCTCCCCCGGGTGGGATTTGAACCCGCGCTCATGGTTCATGTAACTAAAGCCCTACGCTCTAGCCCACACGACCACCATTTTCGAACGTGACCTGAGATGGCACTTCTAGAAGAAATATATCTCATTACCTAATTTATAATTATTTATTTACATATTTACAACGGCATTACATTTGCCATTAGCAATTGTGATAACTAGGACAGTGTCAGCAGTGCGTGGCTGTACTGCTGAGGTACGTGACTGAAGAGGAGTCCAGGCTAGTCCTGGAGCAGGTCCCTCTGTCATATCCGCTTGAGGCATCGTAGTAGATTTGTGGGGAGGGTGTTTGTGGGTAATTCTTGTACAAGTGGATATCGTGTCCTGATAACAGAGGGTGCAAATGGGATGTTGGGGTCATTATGTAATGTGAGGTTGGAAACGTAAAATGGGGCATTGGCAATGTGGCATAGTATAATGGATTGTATTGACTGAAGACGTTGTATTTTTGATTTTTTGGCTGATCCCCATATCTCGATGCCGTAAGTCCAGATGGGTTTTAGTATAGTGTTGTATATGTGAAGTTTGTTTTCAAGAGATAATGTCGATCTTCGTCCGATGATTGATTTCAGTCGTCCAAATCGTCTTTTTAGATCTGTGCGTTTCATTCTGATATGAGTTGTCCAAGTTAAACGTCAGTCTAAATGAAGTCCTAGATATCGGACAGTGTCGGATGCAGGAATGGGCTGGTTGTTAATATAAACTGGTGGACAAGTGTTTTATATACTCATATATTTTTAGTATTTATTTCATTTTTAATAATTTCATTTTGTTATAGATTACTAATCACATGTGTATTCGGCCCTCGGTAATCTTACGACGCAAGCCACACAATTTAGGACCATCACAGACTTTTCCGAGAACGCCGGTAGCTCAGAGGTATCTTGCTTGCTTACTGAGCTCAAAATCGCGGGCTCGGTCGAGATCCTCAGGTTTTTTTATCAGAGAGGTTAAAAAACCTTGAGCATGCCGTCCTTCGGATGGGACATTGTTGACTGTTGGATGTTAGGTACTCGTTAAAGACCTCTATCCTAGGTGAATAAATAGGGAACATTTAGAACACCCAGAGTGAACGAAAGAGCGCTCTGGTAGTAGGTGATATGATCTCGCAATTAAAGCTCTGGTGTGAATCACATTAACTAACTCCTTACTTATGGGCTGAATAGCTTAGACTCGAAGCGTTCCCATAAATAGTCAGTAAAAATACGAAATGATTGCATCCATGTTTCTTACCTAACTTGTCATCCCCTCTTCCTCAATCTCTATTATAATTACTATTCTTTTTGCCAGGGCATCGGGTACAACTTTGACTTCAAACTGGCGTACAAGTTCCTGCGACGTGGTGAAGCACACCTTCGGTACGGCAACCGATCTGTCGCATCATGGCGAGGTGACCTCGTCCCTGGCAGTTATTGTGACAGGTTAGTTTTAAACATTTTTTTACAACTTTGTATATTACTTCCCCAGCCTAACTAAGTATAGGGGAAGTTATGTAATCGGTCAGAAATTCGATGGTAAGTTTCACCGGAATTTCATGTTTTCCTGAACCAGTGATTCCAAAAATGAAAAAAAAAAACATATTCCCGTCTGTGTTTTGCTATAAACGATAACCCGATATAATGAATGTATCGACACGAAATTTTGTAACAGAATCCGATAATGACGTCACCTGTTGTTTTACAGCCAAATCGCTGAAGAAAAGGGTAGAATTAGGGGGGTGTAACACAAAAACTCTAATAACTGCCGATGTAATGAATATTTTGATACACAATTTCATGTGTAAATTCAAAACCCTATAAGGAAGACACCTAATAAATTTCAGCCAAATCTGCAACGTATTTTCATAAAATGTAATATGTGGATTTTATTATCTGATTAATACATCTATGGATTACCAGCCATATCGATCGAAGAAAGTGTACGATATAGTCAGAGATATCGAATACTGAGTGTATTACTAATACTTTGAGCTGGTCATCAAGTTTGATTGGCGGTGAATAGTAGAACGGAACCCACACACCTAGTTCATCCAATGAGCACTAGAGGTGCGAGGTTCGTTAATATTCAGTGTCGGATATTGCAAAAGAGAACGTGCTTTCATTCTTCGGCTGCCTCTTCCCACGTTCCCATTTTTTTTTCTCCCTTTCGTTAATTCAACCAAGATACATTAAAGAGTTCCGTGGGTTTCATTATTTACTTTCCCGTAAGGAAAGTTATCTATTCATAACTAAATTCGATTTTTTTTACTTACTCAACTAATCGATGTATAAGTCATTGATCAGAAATTCTATGTTGAGTTTTCACCGAAATTTCTTAATACAAATACTCTAATAACTGCCGAAGTGATAATTATATGAACAAGAAATTTCCTTGTAGAAGGAAATCGAGGTTCTGTCGTGTAAACAAAATTCAAAATTTGGCCAACGTTTCGAAAACTATTTATTTTCTTCTTCAGGGCCTTTTAATGACTTGAGTGGATGTATGTGGTGAAGGTGTTGTGAGTTTGTGTTTCATCCACTCATGTCATTATAAGGTCCTGAAGAAGGAAATAAATAGTTTTCGAAACGTTGGCCAAATTTTGAATTTTCTTTTACAAGACAGAACTTCGATTTCTTTCTACATTGAAAAGATACTGTTGACTCAATGTTCTAACATTGTCATATGATTTTGGCACGTACCGGTTCTTAACCACTGATCCATGGCTTATTAAAAAAATAAAATAAATACGGGGATCAATGAATTTTAATAAACAAAGACGATACAATCACAAACAATAACCTGTCACTTGTAAGCCGCGCGGTGAAGTGAACGAGAGTGCAGCGCCATCACAACAGTGGCGGCGACATCTCAAGTTACAAATGGCTAACGGCTAAATTTAAAAGTGCACTCCAAAAAAACGATATCGATTGCCGGATTTTCGATCATCGACTGTACATATTAACAACTTTACTGTATAATATTATTTATTAAAATAATTTTTATGAATTATAGGAAAAAACGTTTCTATGATATTTTTATGATTTAATTTACTTTTATTTTTTATGTCCGCCATTATTGATTATTTTTCGCGTACCACCAGCCAGCAACTCGCGTACCACCAATGGTACGCGTACCACAGGTTGGGAAACGCTGCTCTATTGGAAAAGGTTATGATTTTTGGAATCAGGGGGTCGGAAAACAAGAAATCCCAGACCGATTACGTAACATCCCCTGTACTTCGTATACCTGGAGACGTGAAATTTTCCTTTTTTTTTTCTTTTTCCAATACCAATTGTTCAGAAGCCCCACTTAATTAGTGAGGGGGGGGTCTGGAGAACAAACAATACGTAACTAAATTTATAATTAATTTACAATTAATTTATAATTCAGTACTTTTTTTTATTCCAATTAATTTTTTTTTCACATTCTGATTTTTCAGTAGAGTTTCGTTGTATTTTTTGTCTTTCTAATTTTATCATTTTATTAACATTCATTTCACTAAAAGAAAAAAATGTATATATTTAATTAAGTTTATGAAATTGGGGTTTATTTAAATGTTTTTAGTGAAATTGCACCGATTTCTCATTATAATGTAACAAAGCTGAACTTTAATTATAAAATAAACAAATGAGGGAAGCCTCATTAGTTATTATATTTTTATAATTGCAATTGTATAAAATTACATATAAAAAAATACAAGTGACTCTTTCGATTCGAAATTTGAATACCCAATGTTTTCTGCCTGGTATTTATTTTTTTTATTTATTTATTTATTTGCAATCCTTATAAATTTAATATAATGAACAAATATGTATGCATGAGTGTCTATGCCACATGTTGGGAGAGGTCAGCCAGCGCTGACACTCCCTAGAAACTAGTACAATGTTTAGATTTCACTTAGAAGATTTCGAGGCCACCTTCTATTCAGACGGCGTGGAGGATTGTCAGGATGGGATTGAGAGGATAGGACTTGTGCAAATGGGTTAGGATGGAATGAAAGTTTATTGTGGAAATTTAAGAATCGGGATTGGACGAGTTCTTGGACGGTTGGGATGTTTAGGTCTTCATGGAGTATTTATTAGTGACGTAACCTGGTATTTATTAAATTATTATAATGGAAAATATTTAATATTGATTTCGAGTTGTCATTTTAAGTCTGTTTTTGGCAAGTACCTACTTCGCAAATCGGGCGTTATCGGACATTATCTGATGTCTGAATCTCCAAACATGTTCATTTCTAGCGAAAATGTGGATTCTTGTGGGAGCATCTACTCAGATAGTGAGCTGTCTTCTCCACATCTTTCACACGTAGGGCTATCCTTGACTCCTGTATATATGTAGCGGTATGTTGAACGGATCATGTCAGTTATCGAACATTGCTCCTTTCAGGATTTCGTCCTTCTGGATGGAACTTCTTCGACTGCATGTTGTTATTTCTCTCTCTGACTGTTCCAATAGGTCTCTAGTCCACTTTTTTTTATCTGGGATGGGTATGCTTCCCAAGATATTCCTACTACTGCTTCTGGTCCTATGAAGGACTCACTTGAACCCTGCTTGGCCAGTCGGTCTGCTTTCCTAGTAAAGTTCGACTTTCTTGTAGTTTCCTAAGGTGTGTTTCCTGATTTGCGCATTGGCTTGCTAGCTTTGATCTGATTTCAGTGCCAGAGAGTGATCTCAATACTATCGGAGAAGATCTTCACTTCCTCCATGTCTCTGTTATCTCTCTCCTAGATGCGCAATTCCAGAATCCTTATCACCTCCGCTTGAATTACTGTAGCGTGGCGTCCAACTGGGACAGTTACTTCTTACTTTAAACTGCCCTTCTGTGAGTCTTCTGTCCTATCTAGAACCATCTGTGTAGCATCATATATGCCTCTCAGTGTCTGCTCTTGATAGTTAATTCGTATTTTCTGTTGAGGTTGGTGCGTTGCGTCTCATCTTTTCTCTATCTAAACATAGAATCTAGTGTGCTCAGTAACCCTTTCATTCTGTAGTGACCTCTGAACGCCCTATTTATTACATTATCTTTTAGCCTCTAGGCTGCAGCAGCTATTCATTGCGAAGTCCTTACACTTACATCCAGCGGCTAAGTTCCTACTATCATGACCAAAGCGTAGACGTTGCTCCCATAGCTCCATTTGCTGCCAGGCATATTTGGCGTACTATCTTTTGATCAGTTTTCTGTTTGCGCTATGTTGTTGGAACAACATAACAACGTTGTTCCAGCAACATAGCGCCAATTTCACATCATTCTTATTTCTTGGTGTCTCCCTATTGTTACAGGATCCTGGAGCGATGCGATGTACGACCCTGTCGAATCCAAAGCCCCAACTACCCCGGAGTTTACCCAAGAAACATCACCTGCTACTACCGGATAGAACATCGGCAGGTGCCCCGGGGGAAGCACGCCCTTCTTGCAGTCCGACAGAGGAACAGCCACAAAGTTCACATCAAGGATCAGATCGTCAAGTACGATCGGAGTCAGAGGGTACTCAGGTGAGCTTTACCCTTCATTAAATAAGGCGTCAGTCCCACAGTTTCAGAAAATGTCTATAGAACTACACACTAGGACAGTCTACAGGCGGTCTATAGGCTGTTACAGTGACAGGAGATAAGACAGTCTGCAGGCAGTCTATGGACGGTTTATAGACTGTCTGAACTGGAAAACTGACATACTATCATCTTCAGCCACGACTTATCACGTTTGTGTAACATTATTTGTTAATTCATGGCTGAAGATGGTAGCAATACCGAAAGTACTCCCATATATTTTGTGAATTAGACAATATTTTGAAAAATATACGTTTTCTTTATATTTTTTTTATTGTTTCACAATATCTCTGCAAAAAATGTTAATTATCATTAGTTCTTCAAGTTTCTGTTTCCAATAACAGTTCAAAGTAGTAGGTAAAAAATGAATATTTTTCATTACTAAATGAAACTAAAAATAAAAATATTTTCTGTTCTTTTTTTTTTTTCCTTTGATACTTTCTTATATTTTCCGCAAGAAATTCGTCACTAATTAACTTCTAAATTAATCAAAAGATTTTTAAAAAGAAATGTCAGATTACTGGTAAAATCTTTTTAATTTACATTTCGGTTTAATTATTTTTTTGAATTTTCAGTAATTGATAAAGAAAAATTTAATTGTTTAAATTTATTTCAAGCCTACTTCTTGTTTGTATTAATTATAAATATTCTGAAAAATAAGTGAATATAAAGACATTTTTCACCAGTGAATTATGAAATTACCGAACAGAATTTCCCAACTGTAAATTTCATATGGTTATGCAGTGGCGTTGGGGAGGGGGGGGGGGGGGGGGGTGGAGTCTTCGATTGATATGCTCGTAGTTCAGGCGGCAACTCTCCATTCAACTTGTCTTGTCCAGCTATTCGAAGTATACAGCAAGTTAGGTATATAATCGATCGGAAACTCGATGTAGAGGTTTCATAGGAATTTCATGGGTTCCGATCGCCTGATTCCAAATTAAAAAAAAAAAAATTTCAAATCCCATAAGGAAAACATCTATTAATTTAACATTTAAATTACACATTTAAAACTCAATAACTGCCGATGTAATGAATGTATCGCCGTTAAATTTTATATTTCAATTCAAATCCCCATAAGAATGAGGCGTATTCATTTTCAGAAAAATAGGCCATCGGGGAGGGGGGGATCAGTCGCTGAAGCTCAACTCTAAAAGCTACTAACTTCCGAATAATGAATGTATCGACTCAAAGTTTAGTATTTCTAAGTTGAAAAACGAGGACATATAATAAATAAATTAAACAAAACTTATCTTTTGAAATATTATTATATAACATATTATGTAAATACAAGTAATAACCTTAACCTGAGGGCGCTGGTAGCTCAGTGGTATGCGTGCTTGCCTTCTGAGCTCAAGGTCGTGGGTTCGAAACCCGACCGAGGCCCATAGTTTATTTTATCTAGGAGATAACGTTAAGCGATGGTCCCGGCCTGTACGATGTTAGGTACTCGTTAAAGACCCCTGCCCTAGGTGAATAAAAAAATTTAGGGTAGGCAAAATTTAGGACTCCCACAGTAGAGTCGGGCTCATGTCCACCAGAGTGACGAAAGAGCGCTCTGGTAGTAGGCGATATGACCTCGTAGTTAAAGCCCGGGCATGAGTCTTAATAACTAACTGACCTTTACCTTAGAGATAAGATCATAGAGATGTATAATAAGATATTAGAAGAATAGACCACGTGAGTATTCTTAGATTTGCTAATGAAACTGGAAGCCTAGCTCTTCCAGGGATGAGATAAAAGCATTGAATGCTCAGGTCCCTTGGTGCACGCACCAGCCCATCCTGTATATATATAAATATATAACTAGTGAAGAAAGGTGAGTTAAAAACAGTCGCTAGAATATAGAAAGCCTTGTAACAGGGGATATGGAATATTTAAGGATCTCTAAAAGTGTGTTTACCTGGGACGAGGCAGAATGTAGGAACAAATCCATGGTCTAACATTTGGGTAAATACCCAGTCCTTCAGTTTGCCCCAACCTGAGTTAGGTTGCCCCTTTATTGTAGAAATATGTGACTTCTCTTTGGTTCCTGTTGATTCTGCACTGACCTCATTTACTGTTTCCATGTAAGTTGACATACCCCATGCGGCCAATATGCATGGTGCAACCAAAGTTGTCTGCAATACTTGAGTATATTCTAGGCATCAAAAAAAGAAAAAAAGTTGCTATAAACATGGATTTGTAAAAGATTTCACAAAAAGATATTGTCCAAAAAATCCAATATAAAAAAATTTATTTTGGAATAAAATACCTCCATGTTGTAAAATTTTAAATAAAATTAACGTAATTTGAAGGTGCAGGAAGCTCAGTGGTAGACTGGTTGATTACTGTGCTCAGGATCGCGGAGGCACATTGGTTTTTTATCTGGGAGGTGAAAAAACCTTGAGCTCGCCGTCCTTCGTCTCGGACGTTAAGCGTTGGTCTCGAGCCTGTAAAGTGTCAGGTACTCGTTGAAGACCCCACCCTAGGGGAATAAAAGGTTAGGTTTGGCACAAAATACTCCCAAAGTAGAGCGCTCTGGTAGTAGGCGATATGACCTTGTAGTTAAAGCCAGGGCATTATGTTTAACAAACATTCCACTAGTAAACATAAGGTAACGGTGAGGGTTGTGTGTCATCCTTGCTACGAGTAGCATATAAATGAAAAAATGTAGTTATGAGGTTAATACAGAACTTTTTTATGCCAACCAATGCCAGTATTAAATGGATTTGAGAGAGGGAGAGGGAGGGATAGTGATTAAGTAGAAAATTGGTTGGTAAAAGAAAGCTTACTGAGCTCAAGATTGCGGGTTCGAAACCCGGCCGAGGCCTTAGATTTTTTATCTGGGATGAGTAAAACCTTGAGAACGCAGTTCTTCAGATGGGATTCCAGCGGTGGTCTTGAGCCTGTACGATGTCAGGTACTCGTTAAAGTCCCTTATCCTGAGAATTTTCTAATGATCGGCGTAGTTAAAGCCTGGATATGAGTCGCTGTAACTAGGACTTTATCCCGATTCCTGTTCCCGAACATGCTCACTATCTTGAGTTCTATCTAGAACAAGAGAGAGAATCTACTTATGTACCAGGGCTGATGAAAGTGAATCCAACTCCTTCATCGTGGATCTCCAATTTTCCGTCGTCCCGGAGACTGCTTGGAAGGTAGGTAGGCCTGGCCTACTGCGAGGACAGTTCCCTTATTTCATCCCTGTTCGTTGCTCCCTGCTCCCAGAACCGTTTTAACGATCCCCACTTTATCCAATTATCCTAACCCCCCCTCTCACTCCCTAGACTAGACTTAACAACCATTCTGTACGATTTATTCCGCTCTGGTCTTCTTTATGAACTTTCTTGCCACTTAAGTTGATGCGACTTCGTCTCCTCTTTTTATCTCCTTCGCCAGCTGTATGCGTAACTATTAAGCGATCTGTCCAATACTTCTCCAGCTATATGAAGTATACAGGAAGTTATGTAACTGATTAGTTGTCTCATTAATCTTAGAGGGCGCCGGTAGCTCAGAAATAGGATGCTTAACTACTGAGCTCAAGATCGAAGGTGAAGAAATCTTGTATATGTCGTCCTTTGTTCATTTTTAAACTATTTATTACCATTTTATTGTGTTTCTTTTTATTCAATAACGAAGACCGACGAACAAGCACTCCTGATTCACGAAAGAAAGATCCTACGTTGCATCTATAGAGGTGTCTACGACGGACAGGACTGGAGGAGAAGAACAAATCAGGAGCTATACGCTTTGTCGCAAGAACCGGACGTAGTAAGGTTTGTAAGATTTGGCAGACTAAGATGGCAGGACACTTGGCGAGAATGGGAGACCAAAGATACTGGAGGAAATCCACGGGACCAGACTTTTTGGGAGGCCGAAGTGTTGGCAGTACGGTGTTGCTCATGATGCGAGGATCCTACTTGGAGTCGGGAACTGGAGGGCAGCTGATCAGGACCGAGACGACTGGCGAAAGATGATCCAGGAGGCCTTGACGATGATGATGACTTTTTATTCATTTATTGTTCTTATATTTATTTAACTCTTTATTGTCATTATATTTTATGGACTGTAACCAACAGAACCTGTTTCATTGTTGCTTAATGACGGTTTTTTTGTAGACTGCCTGATGATGAGGGCAACCTCGAAAGCCGGCTAGCAAATATAAATAAAATCTGTGACAGGTCAGACTATATTTTATTTTACAACCTGTGAAATAATCACTTCTCACTACATCAGCCATCTTCTTTTTATGAAAAAAATATATAATCTTAAAAATGTATCCAGAACCCCATAAGGACAACAATTATTGAATTTCAGCCAAATCGGCCAATGGAAAAGGGAGAATAATCATAAAACTCTAATAACAACTGTGTGATATATGTAATAACATGAAATCTCAAATTTAATGCCGCCTGTCTGTATAGTTGGAGATGTAAAAAAAAAAGTGCCATGGTTTACGAGGCTATGTACATAATTAGCATCAGGCAGGGGCGTAGCCAGAGGGGGGGGGGGGGCAAGGGATCACGTGCCAGAGCAAAAAACTTGGTTGCTTGCGAGTTACCAATAGGATCTTCAAATTTCCTGTGCGTCTGATTCTAAAATCAGCAATCAGGTGTTACTTAAATGTACATGTACAAAACAAGTCATATTACATTTATTTAAATATACATGAATTCGATCATTTCATTTCCTCGCTCAAAATCGTCATTTATGTTATACTTTATACTCTTAAAGCTGATTTTACATGCTCACTAAAACTTCAAAGCGCAGAAACAGCAAATGCACGATATTGGATGTGAGTCATTTAGTTCTAAAAGCACAGAAACCACAGCGTGCATTTGCTGCTGCTGCGCTTTGCATTTTTGGTGCTCATGTAAAGTCAGCTTAAGTATTACAATCAGTGGTTACCTCAGGGGGAGCTTCTAGAGGTCCGAGTCTCCCAAATTATTAACAAAAAGTCTGCAGCGCTAACCACGGAAACTGTGGACTCTGTCCCCAGGAGTCTATACCCCCCCACCCCTGTAGCCTAACTTTGCCTCCCCTGCTCAAATTCCTGGCTACGCCCCTGCCATCAGGTATATATTAGGGTAATATAAGGCAAATTTACTGCTGGACAACGCAGGGTAACCCTGCCAGTTTGACATAAGACCTGTGAGCACTACAGTTTCATGGTATTGTACTGAATACTGAAGCCATTATCATGAAAGTCGTTCCGGGCTGAGACACAACACAATGAGCCCCCCTCAGTTGGAACTGATAACCCAGTTTTGTATTTCCATTAGCAAGCTGTCTACAGAGAGAGCAGAACAAGGCAAGTCCTCTTCTGGTTCTTGCATTCAATCTCTCTTCTGGACAAGGTCGGTGAATCACCGGAAATTCACTTCCCCAGCAGGAATTAATCAATTACGTTTTTGCTCTCTCTCCAAAAACAATTGACCATTTCCTAAATTTCGTCCAAAATTTACAATGGCAGTTATTAGGCTTATCGGTCCTTCCATTTGTCTAATTTGGCTGAAAATCAATAGGAGTCGTCCTTATGAAGTTCTGGATACACATATAAAATTTTCAATTTGTGTATTTTTTCTGTATTATGTATTATATAAATTTATGTGAGGGGTATATGCGTATGTGCGCGTGGGCTATGTTTATGTACATATGAAATGGAAAAAAAAAAAAAAAATTTAAATAAGGAGGAAAAGAAAAAAAAAAAAAAAAGAAGAAGGGGAGAAAAGGGAAGGAAAAGAAGAGAAGAAAAAAAAGGGGGGAAAAGAAAAAAAGAAAAAAAAGAATAGAAAGGAAAGTAAGAAAAAGAAAGAAAGAAGGGAAAAGGAAGAAAAGAATGAAGAGGGGAAAGGGAAGAATGAGGGGGGGGGGGGGGGGGGGAATAAGAAAAAAATAGGAAGAAGAGTAAAAAATAATAGTAAAAAAAAAAAAAAAAAGCTATAGGTTACTTATAAGAATAGAATAATTTAATATAAATAGAATAATAACAAAGATTTTTGACGCCTTTAACTCGATTAAAATAGGTCTATGAGGTGGGTTGTTTTCATTGTGCTTAGGACAGCTTCAATAGATGAGTTGTCGTCTCCGAGCATCTCAGGTAGGTCCCTTTTATGCAAACCCTTGGCCTTTAGTATATTCTCATATCCAGGGCATTCCTCCAGGATGTGGCTCACTGTGAGAGGACAGGCCCCACACCCGCCATAGCCCGGGGCCATCGCCCTGGTTATAAGTTGGCCATGGGTTAGGCGAGTGTGGCCTACACTGTTACCTATAAGTGTACTTATTATCTATATTTATTTATTTTTTGCTTATTATTCATATCTATATGAAGTATGTGTGTATGAGATATACGTATATTCTGTTGAATGCATGTTTTTGTAATTATGCTTATGTATTCCCGTGTCTATATATTTACTGTTACTGCTGTTTGTTTATTCTTATATTTATTGTTATTGTTACTGTTTGTTTTAATTTTTCACTATTAGTTTATTCATTTCCACTGACTAGTATGAATGCATCCATGTGAAAATAATAATAATAAAGAAATATCGAATTGGCCTTGAAATTGTACAGATACAGATTTGCCACACTTTTTTTTTTTTTTGTTCTTCTTATCATCAAGCTGGATACGCCAAATATATTGGACGCTGATGAACTTTGCTGTTTTGCGTCCTTAAACTCCAAATCCTATCCTATCCTATAAAATTTCATGTAGATACATTCATTATATCGGGAGTTATCATTGTCGGAATCACCGATTACATAACTTCCCTCATACTTCATATAGCTGAGGAAAGTAAGAGTGTATGGGGCTGTCGCTTCGTACTTCTGCAGACGCAACATGCTTTTAGGAGCAGATATAGATGAGCCCTTATTCAGGGCTTATATAAGCCCTGAAGGAACAGATGCGCTGACCAGAGTGTTGCGAGAATCCAGAATTGGATAATGGAAAAGTGGCAACAACGTTGGTCACGATGCTCGGATGGCCGAACGACGTACGCATCCGAAAGTCCCGCTACGCTTCGACTTTAACTCTACTCGTAGGAAACTTTTTTCCTCCCATTGAGGAAACTGTGCAGCGACTAGGATCTCTTCAGTCTCCATCTAGCCGTGGCGAGAAGTTGAGTTGTTCACCATGTCAAGTGAAGATTCTTCAAGTGATGAAGATGACGTTGTGTCTTCTTATTATTATTATTATTATTATAGAAAAAGGAAAATCCGAAGATTATGGCGCCATCCTTACATCGAAAGGAATGTTAACTGCAGATTATTTGTTGGTGCTAAAGAGCTGGAAAAGTCGGATTCCAAGTTCGTAACATTCTACTGAATGACGAAAGGATCATTCCTACAGTTGATTAAAATTAAAATTGTACAATTTAGGGCGTTTTTCAATTTCACCCACAAATTTTATATTCACCAGCCATTTCAAGACGCGACGCAGGAGACTGAAGGGACGGGCGACCTTCCTGCCAGGTAACGTGAGACTGGTAGGATACTCAACATAGAAAGTGACTTCTAAGATACCCTCAAGTTATACCTGGCATCGTACAAGCTCGGAACCATCGCTTAACGTCCCATCTGAAAGAAGGCGTGCTCAAGGTTCTCACTTCCCAGATAAAAAATATTAGGTGCTCGAATTTCGAATTTGCGATCTTGAGGTCAGTAAGCAACACGCATAAAACAGAGCTACCGGCTCCCTTAATAAATAATAAAAGCATACAAAAATAATACATAAATAAATTATATTATATAAAAGGGGCGCCGGTAGCTCAGTGGTATGCGTGCTTGCCTTCTGAGCTCAATATCGTGGGTTCAAAACCCGGCCGAGGCCCTTAGTTTATTTTATCTGGGAGGTAAAATACATTTAAGCACGCCGTCCTTCGGATGGAGCCTGTACGATGTCAGGTAAGTACTCTTTAAAGTCCCCTGCCCTAGGAGAATAAAAATTTAGGTCTCCCACATTAGACTCGGGCATATGTCCAACAGAGTGACGAAAGAGCGCTCTGGTAGTAGGCGATATGACCACGTAGTTAAAGCCCGGGCATGAGTCATAATAACTAACTATTATATTAAAAAAAATTCTGGGGGTATTGAGGGTCAGTCAATGAAGAAAATACTATTCAAATGCCAACGTTTCGATATATTTCATATCATCATCAGGGCCTAACAAACATGGGGGTATCAAGATTAGAAAAATATAATGGGTGATCGATTAAAATTATATATAGGTACATAAATATACATTCACTCATACAACTCCACATAAATACAAATATACATCCTAATACATTCACATACATATACACATTGATGAACAACAAGGAAACTTACTATGAATATAGATGGTTGAGGAGAAGGCATGAAGACTGTGAGGTCTTACGTTCAACTAAGGGTACAGAAGGGTCGAGGGTAACAGATAATAAATCCGGGGAAAACCCCAGTTAACGGGACTTAAATTTGAAGAGAACTACTTACTGGCTAACAGATATTTTACTATGTTGAGAAAAAATAAAATAAAATAAAAACTCTATAATTATATAAATAGTAACATAATTTAACTTATTAATTAAATGAAGAATTTTAGACAGAAGTGACACTAACCAAAAATGAAATAATACATTTGGTTAGTGTCACTTCTGTCTAAAATTCTTCATTTAATTAATAAGTTAAATTATGTTACTATTTATATAATTATAGAGTTTTTATTTTATTTTATTTTTTCTCAACATAGTAAAATATCTGTTAGCCAGTAAGTAGTTCTCTTCAAATTTAAGTCCCGTTAACTGGGGTTTTCCCCGGATTTATTATCTGTTACCCTCGACCCTTCTGTACCCTTAGTTGAACGTAAGACCTCACAGTCTTCATGCCTTCTCCTCAACCATCTATATTCATAGTAAGTTTCCTTGTTGTTCATCAATGTGTATATGTATGTGAATGTATTAGGATGTATATTTGTATTTATGTGGAGTTGTATGAGTGAATGTATATTTATGTACCTATATATAATTTTAATCGATCACCCATTATATTTTTCTAATCTTGATACCCCCATGTTTGTTAGGCCCTGATGATGATATGAAATATATCGAAACGTTGGCATTTGAATAGTATTTTCTTCATTGACTGACCCTCAATACCCCCAGAATTTTGAATTCTACAGTCGCTAGCAAACATCTATATTATATTAAACTTCTCTGGGATGATTGTTGGTTGCATTTTTTCCTTCATCTTGTTTCGACAATATTTCGGGACGTCCCTTCTTCTACGATATATCTTACAACAAGTTGAGACGTTATCAGCAAATCGATCGTTGCGCCTCTACCGGCACCTGCTTGATAAGAAGGAAACCTTATTTTAAAAAAAGACTGGGGTATTCCAATTCTTTTCATGTATTTTTATATTTTTAATATATATTTTAAATAAACAAAAAAATATTTATACAAATAGAGTTACACTAAGTGTGTTAAGTCTTATCACCTAAGACGAGTTGTTGGTATAAGATAAGTCCACATCACATATTTTGTGGGAAAATGGGGTGAATTTAGAATTTTTTCATCATCTACGCTCTACCTCATTTTTTTGGTAAATATTATATATAACATTTTTTATTTAGAATTTTTTGATAAGGGGGCAAAATAAAAAAAAATTGATAGATTCTTTAATTCTGTTTATGAATGAAAACCAAATGGGATTCTTTCTGAAGCATTGAGAATGGGTGGGGATATATTTCGTTATCTTTTGTCTCTCTCTCAAATTTAGCTTCCATTCAGTAAACGAAGAACCGTCCGTGTAGAATGACCGTAAAAAATAAATACAAAATGAAAAAATAATAATTAAAAAAAGTAAAAAAAATAAATAAAAGAGGGACAGTAGAAGGGACATTGACAATGGCATCCTACAAAATGAGGAGGGAGTTAATGTCAGTATGCAGGGAGGGGATAGGCGGAGGGGGGGAGGGGATTTGGCTTTTTTGGAGAGGAACGTGGACTAATTTAGTCGGATATCCAGGCAGGTTTATCGGGCTACATCTAAATTGGAGGCTTTACGATAGCCACCCTGATTCACCAGTCTCTCTTTCAATATTCTACATAGAGACTGAAATGGATAGCATGAATAGGGATAAAAATAATTATTTAAAAAAAAAAAAAAATGGTGTATCTAGCTACACTCGGTTGTTCGGTGAAACTGCTAGGTATCTACTTCTCTCCCTTATTCCACTACTCTCATTCTCCCCACCACTCTCATTCTCTCCCAACACCCCCCCTTTTCCCCACCACTCTCATTCACCCCACCAATCTTCTTCGCCACCACTCTCATTCTCTCCCAACACCTCCCCTTTTCCCCACCACTCTCATTCACCCCACCAATCTTCCTCGCCACCACTCTCATTCTCACCCAATACTCTCCCTTTCCCTCACCACTCTCATTCACTCCACCAATCTTCTTCGCCACCACTCTCATTCTCACCCAATACTCTCCATTTCCCCCACCACTCTCATTCTCACCCAATACTCTCTCTTTCCCTCACCACTCTCATTCACCCCACCAATCTTCCTCCCCACCACTCTCATTCTCTCCCAATACTCTCCCTTTCCCTCACCACTCTCATTCCCCCCACCAATCTTCCTCGCCACCACTCTCATTCTCACCCAATACTCTCCCTTTCCCTCACCACTCTCATTCTCTCCCAATACTCTCCCTTTCCCCCACCACTCTCATTCTCCCCCAATACTCTCCCTTTCCCTCACCACTCTCCCTTTCCCTCACCACTCTCATTCACCCCACCAATCTTCCTCCTTACCACTCTCATTCTCTCCCAATACTCTCCCTTTCCCTCACCACTCTCATTCACCCCGCTAATCTTCCTCCCCACCATTCTCATTCTCTCCCAATACTCTCCCTTTTCCCACCAATCTTCCTCCCCACCACTCTCTTTCTCTCCCAACACTCTCCCTTACCCCACTATTCTCATGCTTCACCTCTCTTCTAAATTGTTGGCACCCTTCTTCGAAAAACAAAATTCTATACACGCTCCCGGCTTTTCTAGTTGGACCGCAAGCGAAAACAATTCTGTCTGTTAATGCAAAATTTAATGTAAATCTGAAACCAAATGCAACAAATATCATGTAACACAGAAGCAAACAAACGAACAAACTCAAAGACAACTGAGACAAAAGGAAAAGACTTCGCTTCACTACGTCTAATAATGTCCTAATTAAAAAATGATAATTTCGATATTAGGTATACATAATCAAACGCTGGTTGCCCTGTTTGCCCCGACAATGGTTGATGAGGATGTAGGTCCGGGGATATCCACTCATCAGGAATGGAGAGATAGCAGGCGGACAGAGTGAAGGGTTCTTGTCGAAGTTGGCGAGTTCTGGCAGGGCGTTGAGTGACCATTGAGTCGGCCAGCCAAACTCAGGCTAACTTCTGTCCTTATCTCTTCTAGGAGAGCCCTTTCAAAGCAATCTATTCACCCTGTTGGGTCATTCTACGAAAAGTACTTTTTTTGTATTCGACCCTTACCGATTTTCGAATACTACTGTGTCATCTTCAGTGGTACAACTGGTGCGGTAGCTGTATGAAAACCGGTTCTAAATGAAAAAGTCGTCGTAAGTATGATTCGGCAGTGTATTAAGTAAGTTTTTGCTCTCTCTCCAAAACCTTCATAGTAAATTTTGTATCGATACATTCATTCACGTCAGCTGTTATTTGGATTTTAGAGGAGCCTCCTCCTCCGATTCTCCTTTCCCTTCGGCTCATTTCGCAGAAAGTCGATAGGTGCCGATCTTATGATGTTATGAATTTGAATATAAAATTTCATGTTGATACCTTCATTATCGGCAAATATTTGAGCCTTTATATTTGAGCGTCTGGATCATTGGGGATCCCCTCTTCCATTTGACCGATTTGGCTGAAAATCAATAGTTGTTGTCTTTATAGTGTTCTGGATACTTATATATTTGTTATCGATTCATTCATTCTATCGGGAGTTATCGTGTTCAAATCCAAACACACACAGATAGACATCATTTTTTATTTTTTTTATTTTAGAATTACGAGTTGGAGAACGCGACATTTTGGTGATAAATGTTGTAAATATATACGTAAATATATATATTGTAAATATTTTGACGTGACAACGTCTTATAATTTGGTAAGCCGGCACCCCATGTTCGAGAACTGCGTTATGTTACTTTCAGTAACACGTAACGCACGTATCGCTCATGCGCCGAGAGAGAGAGAGAGAGAGACAGCTGTTACAACTAATACAGAATATCATCATCATACATATAAAGCTGAAAATGTCTGTGCGTTGTACCGCTATAACTCACGAATGGCTTCATGGATTTAATTAATTTTTTTTTTTTAATTTGTTCGTCTTCTTCTGTGGAAGGTTATAGGCGTATTAATACGTCAATATCTGGTCCATCCCAGCATCCACCCACGCAATCTTTGTAACTCAAAAACCACTGCAATGATTAATGAGGAATCTTTTTGAATAGATAAGTTTTATATACCGGAAGGTTAAGGTCTATTTTTTAATCAACCCCTGGTCCATCCCAGCATCCACTCACGCAATCTTTGTAACTCGAAAACCATTGCAACGATTAATGAGAAATCTTTTTGAATAAATTAGTTTTAGCTCCAAAGCTAGCGTTACTACAGTTGAACGACTATAAGCCTTATTCCGTATGAATAATTGAAAATTATAACATCATGAATGTACTGTCAAGGAACTGAATAGCCTTATAGGAGATATTGGGAGAAAAGTCAAAGTTCCCCGGGCAACGCCGGGTATTACTGCTAGTATATTATATTATAGTACAGCTGTTACTTTCTGCATATACAGTAAACCTATTTTTTTTTTTATTTTTTTTTTTTTTTGGCTTTATGTACGGTGCATATTAGCCATGTGAATGTGTTATATATAATTATTTAAGACATCCATGGCCCCGGGAGGGAGTTCTATCTACGAAATAAAACTCACTCCCGGACGGGATTCAAACCCGCAAACCATGGTGAGACCATGCGACCAAAGCCCTACGCTCTAGCCCGCACGGCCACCATGGCTCCCAACACAGATAACTTAGTTATCCAATATTATTATAAGATATACAGATTAATAATATTAATAATAAACTCGTTTTTTAACTATTATGCTTATGAATGTTTTCTTGCTATATTGTTTTTAAATTTCAAGGTTCAAATATTTTATTGAAATGATTTGTTATATTTGATTCTTGACACTTTCGCTATCTCGCAACTCAGACGTTGTCACGCTCATTTCGCCACGACTCGGAGTTGCACGCACCCGATTTTTTTAATGTTCTATTAAGAAAAGACTTCCCTAGGATACAGGGTGTCACAGTCTTAGGTAATCTAAGGTAACCTGAGGATTGTATAAAAATGACAACTTAACAAACTTAATTGTCACTTTTGAACTTTGTGCTAACGTTGGCGTAAGCCGAAACAGGTTTTTATGGAATTAAACAAAATGGAAATTTTTAGGTTAGGTTTTATGACTCATGCCCGGGCTTCAAGTATGAGGTCATATCGCCTACTACCAGAGCGCTCTTTCGCCACTCTGGTGGGCATAAGCTTGACTCAACTGTGGGAGTCCTAAATTTTGCCTACCCAAAATTTTTATTCACCTAGGATAGGGGTTTTTAATGAGTACCTGAGATCGTACAGGCTCGGGACCATCGCTTAACGTCCCATCCGAAGGACGGCGTGTTTAAGTTTAATTTACCTCCCAAATAAAATAAACTAAGAGCCTCGATCGGGTTTCGAACCCACGATCTTGAGCTCAGAAGACAAGCACGCATACCACTGCGCCCCTTTTATATAGCATATACTACGAAATAACATTTGCCATTGGTAAGTGTGATAAGTTGAGAAATGTCAAGTGGATGTACTTCTGAGTTACGCTGTGATCGGAGAGGAGCTAGTCCTGAAGCAGGTCCCTCTGCCATGCCCGCTTCAGGCGTCGGGGTGGATTTGTGGAAAGTGTTTGTGAATAATTGCAGAATAAGTGGATTGGCGTAATGATGGAGTTTGTCGTGGAAATTTTTATAGCGTATCCTGATAACATAGGCTACAAATGGGATGTTAAGCTCGGGGGTGAGATCGGAGACGTAAAATGGCAATGTGGCGTTGTATAAATGGACTATAGTGACTGAAGGCATTGTATATTTGATTGTTTGGCTGATCCCCATATCTCAGTATGGTGTTGTATATGTGAAGTTTGTTATGAAGAGATAATGCCGATCGTTGTGATTGATTTCAGTAGTCCAAATCGTCTTTTGAAGTCTGTGCGTTTCAGTCTGATATGGCTTTTTCTGTAAACTGGTGGACAAATTTTGTGTCTGAGAATGAATGTAGTTTACAGAGAATTTTTATTCTCCATTTGTAAGCCCAATCTGTTAACTGTGTTGAGAGAATTGCTGTGTCGTCTGCGTATGTTGCGAGTAGTGTGTTGTGTTTTGGAATATGTGATGTGTAGAGAGAGAAGAGTAGGGGACTGAGGGAACTTGCTTGGGGAACTCCAGTTTTGATCTCTAATATAAAATTAGTCAAGTTTTTTGTTTTTATTTATTTCATTAGCTTTCCACTATATCGACACTCATTGCAGAAATGTATTCAAAAAGTATCTTTTATCTATTGAAATAAATATTATCAAGGGTTCTACAAATGTGAGGACAGTTTCTGCACGAGAAACTAAGTTAACATTACATTTATTGAAAACATGTTCCTTTCGTGTTCAGTGTACCAAAATTGGCATTTCCTTTCTACTATTTTACTTCATTCTCTGTGTAATTAACGTAATGAAACGTCGTTTTCACTGAAAACTGTGAGAAAAGTAAATGGTTCTCCAGTGTTCTGTTCCTCTTTGAAGAGGCGGAAGACGTCTTTGTGCCAATTAAAGATCCAAAGATGGAAGAAGAGAAGCAAACAGAAAGAGATAGAGATAGTGTTGAAGTCGGCTCCTGTTTGTTTAATAAGCATTCCAGGCCTAGCTCTTACTGGAGCTGGAGCTGGAGCTGTTAGACTCCAGGAGGGAGCTAATATACCTTCGACAGAGGTCTGTCCCTCCTCTCGTCATGAATTAAACATATTCCATAGAGCACGGAACTCTCCCAGAGGAAACACCATGTTTCCCAGCCCCGTAACAACCCTCGTTGAAATTTTCGAAAATTATTTACAGTAAGATTTCAATTGGTTTATGTTCAGTGAAAATAAGTCAACAAATTACAAGTTATTACTCGACTTGAGGAATTATTGAGGGGAGGGGGGTAGAAATCGAGTTATGACTCATGCCCGGGCTTTAACTTCAAGGTCATATCGCCTACTGCCAGAGCACTCTTTCGTCACTCTGGTGGACATGAGCCCGACTCTACTGTGTGAATCCTAAATTTTGCTTACCCTAAATTTTTATTCACCTAGGGCAGGGGTTTTTAACGAGTATATGACATCGTACAGGCTCGGGACCATCGCTTAACGTCCCATCCGAAGGACAGCGTGCTTAAGTTTATTTTACCCCCCAGATAAAATAAACTAAGAGCGGTTGGGTTTCGAACCTACTATCTTGAGCTCAGAAGGCAAGCACGCATACCACTGAGCTACCGGCGCCCTCGGTAAATTTGATGTAAAGTTTAAATATACAAAGGTATGTAAAATTTTTTTAGCAATTTAATATTTCAAAAAAGATCAATGTGAAAGTCGCCAGCTGATTGTCTCAATATTTTTAATTTTTTTTTCTGACCTATTCAAATCCTTTTGCTGCAAAAATTTACTTAGGATAAACGGATAAAGGAAGAAAGGAAGGTTATCATTGGACAATATGACACGGGCATGATTACGTCACTATACAGGTAATGGATTGGACGTCATTATCCTGTGTAAAGTTAATACGTGTTATTGTCTTTTTCTATTTTATGGCAAGTGTTTTTTTGTCGTTGTCTTACTAATTTTATTATTTTTATCTGACCATTGAATTAATCGATTAATCCAACAAATTAAAGGGAAGAAGTAAAAAACAGGATTCGTGGAGAAAACTATGGATAGGTTTGGGTAAACATCGATAGTGGATCTATAGGCAAAACTATCGATAGCGACGATAGTACAATCGATAGTGCAATCGATAGTTCTCGACCTCATGAGGGGGGACATAACTTGTCAATTATCAGCAATATCGGCTGAACGCTCTATTCAAATACCCTAATAACTGCCGATGTAATGAATTTATCGACAAATACAGTAAAACCTCTATAAGTCGAACATCAAGGGAGACGCCAAAAAATTCGAGTTATAGAGTTTTCGACTTATAGAGGATTTCGACAGGCGGATTTTGATTCGACTTGTAGAGGTTAAGATTCATTCTAACTAATTTTGAGTTAGAGAGGTGAAATAATTAAAAATTCAAGTTACAGAGGTAACAAACATATTTATATTTATTATAAATCAACATAATTTCAAAACATCCTTAAAATAAAAAATAAAAAAATACACAGTGTATGTAGGTATTAAAAAAAGTCAGTAATTGTATTTGCATTAGATAATTGGTTATCCTATTTATTGTAGGTATACTCCTAAATTGTTTTCTAAGAAACAATGGTTTACATTGTCGGCAAATTCTTAAAGTCGGTAACTTATTTTTCTTCGAGCAATAGAGGTAATAAGTTTCAAATAATCAAGTTGTAAAGTAAAACATTGCTATGTTCGAGATACAGAGCTCAAATTTATTTTTTCGAGTTATAGAGGGAAAATATGTACCAAAATGGCTTGTAGAGATTCACTGATTATTTCGACTAATAGAGGGTTGAGATTTCGAGTAATGGAGGTTTTGGGGCTTGAAGGGAAAGGAACAAAACATTTTTTCGAGTTTTGGAGGTTTTCGACTTATCGAGGTTCGACTTAAAGAGCTTCTACTGTATTTAGTATGAGGATTTGTAAGTCAACTATTGAATATTAACGCAAACGGTCGACTGGTTTTAGAGCGGTTGATTTAATCGTTATGGAGAAGTACATCATCAGTGATTCACCGACGACTTTTTTTTATGAATAAGTCGTGGACCGGGAAGATGTAAAGTCCCTTGGTCTGGCAGTATATTTTGATGAAGGAACATAATGAACAGAACTTGAAAGTGCTGGCTTCTAAAACGAAGTACACAGTTCCTACATTTACTTAATTGTTTAGACTGTCGGAAAATGTATGTAGGACAGACAGGGAGAAAAAAAAATACCTCGGAAAAATAGAGCTATTCTTCAAGGGAGGCTTTTTAATAAATGAAACAGTAGAAATGGTTTTAGTCTATTTTCCGGATAAATGAAAAAGTGGAGCCCTATTTCTCGGATAAATGATTGTCTGACTTATCTACGAACTCAATCTTTCGAATAAATAAGACAGTCGATGACTAATAGGTATACATTAATTTTTGAAAATAAATTGATGTAGATTGTCAGAAATGGAGTTCCCTCGAGTCTCACTCTATATGTTCCAAGAAGGGTGATACATTACATGAAATGAGTTTCTCTCTTCTAGACTCATATTTGTATAAGTGACTAGCTGTGGTCTGTGGTGTTGCACCGGAAAATCACTAATATTTAAGTTGTTATAGTGACTTTTTTCGGAGCAACAGTTGGTACCACAGCTAGTAAAATTATAGATTGATAAACTTATCCATCTATGCTGCATTTTTAAGTATATATTATAAAGGGCCATTCATAAATTACGTAAGGCTTTTTTAAAGCTAATTTGCCCCCCTCCCCCCTCCCCCCATTGTAAGATATCATAAGATTTCAACTACCCCCTCCTACCCTTTGATAAGAAATTTTCGTAAGAAATGATCGTATTCATAAAATAAAAGACAATTTGATTAAAAAATATTATTTATTGCAATTATACTTCGATTAATTTTAAAAATACTGTATAGAGAAAAGTACAAACTAGCCTGTTTAACGAAATAACCAAACATACTTGTTTTTTTCTTATCAGCAAGTCGTTGTAATTCATCAATTTTTTGAGAAACACAGGTCTCAAAAGCACTGGAGTTATTTTTAAAAGTTTCTTTATTAGTTTTCCAAAACATGTTTGACTCTTCTTGACAAATTTTTGAAGTTTTACGTGGAAAAGCTTGTACCCAAGATTTAAATAATAGTGGATGTAAATATGCAGACATGTCAGGTATAATAAATAAATAATACTAAAATGACAATTATTTTTCAAAATTCAAGCAATAGGGAAATCCTTAGTCAGCAAGACAATAGAATAAAAAAATGTCTAGAAGACCATATGATTTCTGTAGGATTCCATACTGAATTTGAGAACTAAGTACAGATGGCGCTATCCAATAGCGCCATTTCTTAGCGCGAAAGTAGTGGATTTTAAATTCAAAAACTTACATAAGATCAAATTCTTTCCCCCCTCCCCTATAGTAAGAATTAGTAATATTGAGCTTATACCCCCCTTGGTTTGTTTAATAATGAAACAGTTTTTTCTTTCTCCTGTAAAGTTAACCTTATGTGGGTTAGGGC
Organism: Aradus depressus; assembly: GCA_963662175.1. Classification (NCBI taxonomy): domain Eukaryota; kingdom Metazoa; phylum Arthropoda; class Insecta; order Hemiptera; family Aradidae; genus Aradus; species Aradus depressus. The sequence continues at coordinate 28,424,357 of OY759225.1, read as the reverse complement.
CTTTTGCATGGAACGCATCGATATGTATCCAGAAGCTCATAAGGACTACACCTATTAATTTTTAGCTAAATAGAGCCACGAGAGAATGGGAGGGGGGTAGCTTAATACTAAACTACTAATATCTGCCCATGTAATGAATGTGTCAAAAACTACTTATTGTTTTTTAGCCAAAACGGAAGTGCGAAAACATAGTTGATTAATTTGAATTGGGGAAGTACATTGCCGGTCATTCAACGATTGGAATAAGAATGCGTTCTCTGACACCTAGGTGCACGTAATAGGTTCATGTTGGCGTAGGTAAGGTCATGAATGCGCTCCCAGGATCCTATAAGAGAGACACAAGGTTCTGCTTACCTAATCCCGTCTTTCTAATCCGGGGATATTAGCTCATTAGACCTGTTGGTACAAAGTGGATAACAAGGGAGATTATAGTAGTGGGGGGGCCTCCAACTTGAACTTAGATGGGGGGGGGGGGGGGGGGGGGGGGCACAACCAAACCTAACCTAACCTCTCTAACCGTCCGAATAATGTTTGGTTTAATTATAAGTTTGCAATGTCGTATACTACTTGAGAAACAAGTGGTTATGGGAGCTTCTCAACCATTCCTAAGTACGGGGGCTTCTTTACTTATTCGCCTATAAATTTGACTTTCAAGTTACAACAATTTATGATCCTTAACCAAACAGTCTTCTTCTTATAATAATAATATTTATTACCATTAAACCATAATATGGTAATAGGATACGTCATAAACTTCGATGGCGGAGTTTTCAACGGAATTTCATGTTTTCCTACTTTCAAATATGACAATTAACTGGTCACCTGTTTTTGGTGATAACAGCTTTTGCCAGTCAGTTCTACTCTCAATCAGTGTTGTTTTATATACATTTTTTTAAATGTGTTGCATTGAAAATTTTTTTTTACAAAGGAATAGAAAATTAAATTTTTTCCATTAAGAAATCATTTCTAGAATGGAATTCACTGCATATCACACGTTTTTTGTATATTTAAAGCACAATTTGGATAATTAAATTAAGTGTGGTAACACTGTCAGTTGAATTTGTTTTTCGTACATCTATTAAAGTGTGTTAACCATATATTTATTATTATTATTAAAAGGTAGTTTAATTATAAAAGGAGACCGAAATTTTACCTATCCAGGTTTAGTTACAAAGATACGAAATCAGGGGGCGCCGGTAGCTCAGTGGTATGCGTGCTTGTCTTCTGAGCTCAAGATCGTTCGAATCCCTACCGAGGCTCTTAGTATATTTTATCTGGGAGGTAAAATAAACTTAAGCACGCCGTCCTTCGGATGGGACATTAAGCGATGGTCTCGAGCCTGTACGATGTCAGGTACTCGTTAAAGACCCCCGCCTTAGGTGAATTAAACTTTAGGGTAGGCGAAATTTAGGACTCCCACAGTAGAGTCGGGCTCATGTCCACCAGAGTGACGAAATAACGCTCTGGTAGTAGGCGATATGACCTCGTAGTTAAAGCCCGGGCATGAGTCATAAAACCTAACCTAACCTAACGTACGACATTATCGAGTACCTGACAATCGAAAAGGCCTGGGACCATCTTTTAAGGTCCCATCCGAAAGACGGCGTCCTCAATTTATTGTCGAAGAAATGCCTAGGAATCGTATGAGAGGTATTATGAAAAAAAATTCAAAATTCCCCGCGCTAGGCCGGTTAATACTACTAATATGTATTGTGATATATAAAAAATACATACATTCAAATTATTAATATTATTAAATTAACTATATTTATTAGTACAAAATAAAATCCAAGAAGCAACTAAATTAGTGAATAATAATATGAATGCATTTTGCTTTAAAACAACCCATGAATAAAAAACAAAACACGACCATCAGCTGTTTTTAATTAGTGTAGAGGAGTCGAAGGTTGGAAGGTCTGAGTTGAGATGGAGTGAGAGTTTAGGCTTAAGGTGTGGAGAACTAAGTTGTAGTGAATTGATTGTGATTAATTGGAGCTTTAATTGAAATAGATGTACAAAGGAGGTACATTAGTTTATTTATATGTTTTATATGCCCTAAAATAACTTAAATAGAAGAATGGCCAGTATTTAGAGAGAAAAGAGACTAAAACATAATGTAAAAATTGGGTTGTAAGATTTCTTTTTGTAGATAATTTGATGTTTTTTTTATTTCTTAGTTATTAATTTTGTTATGTAGTTTTAAGTAAATAAACCCAATTATTTGTTCTCTAAATTGTATTCTGTTCACTTTCCCTGTTGGCCCAGTAAGATAATTTAGAAACCTTTGGATTAGATTGAATGTTTTTGCAAAATTTAGAAAAAAAATATGGCATCTCTTTCGAAATCCAAATGAAAAGTTTGTTAATTGATTTTTTTTTAAATTACGTGCACTTTCTTCAAAATTGCACGTCTTGAACTTTTAATATTTTTTAGTGCCCTTTTCGAAAACTACTGTAGAAATCAAAATTTAGTAAAATACCAGAGATATTAATTTTTATTTTATTATTAATTCAATTATTATTTATATATTTATATTTATTTATTTATATTTAACAACATAATTTTTTTACGACAGTATTATTATATAGGAATATCTTGAAATAAATGTTGTAAAGAAAAAAAGGTAATTTTTTTTTTTTTGACGTTTGCTTGGTTCACTCGACAACATTGTTTCCTACCAAAAATGAACCTTATTAAATTTCCATAGGGGTCGGAAGACATGAAATTTTGTTGAAAACCCAACATCGAATTTCTGACCGACCACATAATCTCCCCTAAAGCTGGAGAAGTCCTATGCCCCCCCCCCCCCCCCCCCACACACACACACACAATTCGAAACCTTCTGCGGCAAACTCTCCCACCTTTCCTCGGGTATTGAAAAAGTCTAAAACTTGTTGCATTTCTCGATCGATCAACCGGACTAAACAAAATAAGAAACGAGTTTATAAAACTTTTCAAACTGAGAGAGAAAATGAAAATTTTCTATCAGGTAAAAATACAAAGAATGTCTATTTAGGAACTATTGTGTAGCCTCGGTTTATAGAAAGTTTCTTTTGTCAGACCAGAATCTTTTCTGGTCGATGAACCAGAAAAAATTTATATATATATATATATTGTAGCATGCCTACCTCATAGACAATATATAATGCTCAGAACTAGCGATGCTGCAGAGAATCGCGATCGCTAGGAGTAAAATATGGCTTGTGAGGTGTTGAACGAAAGAGAATTGCATTCGGAAGAACATGCTCGAAACCAGCGATTGCTGTGAGGGAAACGCTATCGCTGGGAGCAGAAACAAAGAACAATGGAGATGGGGAGTAGAAAGGAAGCCAGGATAATTGTCGGCATCCTGTGTGGTAATTATATTGTCGGCTCAGTTTTTCACATAACTCTAATTAATATCCGCTGGGATTCACAGCCTGACGTCCGCAGGCAATCACAGAAGTGGTCACCGGTGATTGGCTGAGGATGGGGTGGGCGGAGACTGACGACCAATGAGACATCAGGAATCATCCCCAGAACAAATCATCCCCACTCTTCACTCTTAGCTCTTCGCTCAACCTCTTCGCACTTATTCTTTGTTAGTTTTCTCTTCGCTCTGGTGCCAACTATTATTCTTCTTCAACTCATCGCTCTTGTGCCAACAGTTCACCACGTTACTATTATATTTGACAGTGAGTTTCAGTATGTGATTGTAGATTCTTGGTTCACGTCTCGGATGATCAACACGTATAGTTTATATTTGACAGTGAGTTTGAATATGTGAATTGAGCAGTGTTCGTTCATGTTTTGGGCCATTCAGGCGAGTGAGATACATTTTGATTTCGGACGCACATAAACTCAGTGAACAATCTAAATTCTATTGTGGCCTCCAGGCAGACCTACAAGGACTAGGTGAGGAGATGGGGTCGGAGGGATGTACATCAAGGATGACCACATCGCCACCTGCAGGGATCAGTATCGAGGTACCTCGTAATTAACGTAGAAAGTCCTTCAGACAAATGGCCAATTTATATTCAATTGTTTTTTCTTTTATAAATATGATATTTTCTTCTAAAATAAATATGTTACTGTTCTAGGGTTTGAGTTGTCCATTCTATTTCCCCCCTCCCATTTTTCTTCTGGTTGACAGCAATAATTAATTATTGTTAATTACTGATGTCAAACCACAGTTAGGAACTTGTACCCGTCCTTCTCGTGGGAGTGCATTTGGCTATCCAGGTATTGTTTTTTATTAAAGTCGCGATGTAAAAATACTCAATTTTAATAATTTTTCCGATTTAATTTTATATTCACTATTTACGTAAAAATGCACTCACGCAAGGAGGGAGATGGTATAATATATAATATATATATATATATATATATATATATATATATATATATACTAGGGGAAAATGTTTGAAA